>CAJQUW010005201.1:600000-1139613 GCA_907163375.1 Prostheceraeus crozeri
GAAACAGTCACAATTTCATTTATATTCTGATGAAATTTCAGGTCCGTGTGAGTTTCCTGGAACTCTTAAGCATTTTTGGTAATTCTCAAAGCTTGCAATGGTTAACAATTATATTTATGTAATATCTTGCGTATTTCTGATGATAGTCATTTAAAATTCTATCTTATTTGACCCTTGGGCAGGGGCGTCGGCAAGGGGGGGCGAAGGTGCGGCCGCCCCCCCCTCAGCTGGGTGTAACTTTAACTGTCCAATTGATGATGACTTCAACTATGACCAAGGCGAGAAAAAATGCTGTAATGATAACGACAGATGAGGAGAAAGTTTCCTGTGTGAAGTGTTACGGCGTGCGCAGCAGGCGGTCATATCGTGGCGATCAGGTTCTCTCGCTGCCTAAGCTCCCTAATCTATTTACCATCAATGTACAGATGATTATCTAATACAGTATTGAGAATCGCTGAGTACATGCGCTGGTGCATAAAATGGAACAAAGGAAATACATCCGATATTCCAACATGTCCAGCGACAGCTTTAAGTCAGTGCAATATTGACTTTTATCTATGCATACATGCATATTTAAAAATATTTTGCTGTCTTCCAACTACTACTGCAACTGCTGAAAGATCATTTTCAGCATTGAAACTTTTGAAAAATGACTTGCGGTCGACGATGGGTGAGTCTCGCATGACCGGACTCACGTTGATTTATGTTCATGATGATATACCTGTCGATATCGAGGCAGTCATTTCTAACTTCGGTCAAAGCTCTCGTAAATGTGATTTCATCGTCTGATTTTTATTGTCTGAACGTTGTTGTTATTTGAGGCCGACATCTATGAGACACAAACCTCCCTGACAGGCAATGAGAAGAAAGCTCTGTATAAGTGCGATTATAAGTATATTGAGGGATTTACGATTCATCGGTTTCATTATGTTTTGATAATGTCTTACACCGTTTAAAGAACACATTTGGTTGTAATATTTGCTTTTTCCTGATTGCCTTGTTCATGAAAGTGTGGATATAGCAGACGGTCTAACATTGATTGATTGATATTTTACTTGAAAAGATTAAGATCAATTACTCGTTTATTGTATTTGTTTTCATTGTTTGCCAAATGGCTTAGTAAGATGACAATGTTTTCAAAAAATTTAATAAACTAATTAAATGATTTTATCAATGATCATTCACAACGGAATATTTCATTTACAGCAAAAATTGAGTGCTTTATCAAGGCGCAACATGTTGAAAAATACACATGTTAATGGAAATCCAGATGACACAACATAGGGTTCCGTTTTTGAAACTTTGATTTCAGATTTGTGGTCAGCGAACTCGATGTGTATGCAAGACTAATAGCAGTTACTTGCTTGAAATGATAATTTTACTAAAAATGTTTCGACAGTGAATTCAAAAATCACAATTTTTGGAAAAGTACTCTTCGGAGTGACCTTCAAAACTTCAATTAGGATCAAGTGGAAGATATCAATTTCTGAGATATCAAAAAATACAGATTGTTTCATAAAAAATGGATCACCCTTAAACATCGCCTTAACTTCAACTTTGTCTAACTCCGCCAAACTTGAACGAATTTCTCTGAAATTTGGAAGATATGTCAGTTGTGCTTACTAATATCATTGTTGGAAATTTCAAGCATGAATATTGAGTTGTTTTCCTGTTATAGATAAAAAAAGTAGTAGATAATTTGATCTTCATTTAGCAATGTTACACAAAATCATACCTCACTCTTATAAAATTACATTTGTTTCCTTTGTTATGTAATATGTTGTTCTACAAGCCAAAAGGTATCAAGCAAAACAAAAATAAAGAAAATCGGTCAATCAGAGCCAGTATAGCACCATTATTCATCAACAATAATGTAACTGCTACATGTGATTAACTGGACTTCATGTTCCATAGCTTCCTGACTTCGTTGCGGTGGTGTTGGCAGCACTCCTGATTGCTTTCAGCTAGAAATCTATCTCTTACCGGTTGAAAACAATACAAGGCACAAATGAACAATAACGAGATCGCATTCACAAAAGGCAAAGTGTCAGCCTTGCTTGAACTAGGTTTTTCTTTGCGAGCTACAAGCAAGCGACTAAATGTCCCTTACACAAATGTGCATCGATGGCATAATGATGATTTTCGACTCTGTCGCAAAGAGGGCTCTGGCCGTCCACGCAAAACATCCAAACGTAGAGACCGCCTAATTTTGAGATTTGTTAAAGTTGATCCAAGTCTCTCGTTGACTGAGATGGTTGCACTAGACTCGTCTATTTCTAAGTCCACTATTCGTAGAAGACTTATTGAGTCGACTCTACTGATTTGGGCTGGCATTTGGACCAATGGCCGCTCTGAACTTCACATACAGCAAGGAACCATGAATTCTGAACGCTATGTGAATGTTTTACGAATGAACATTGGCCAAATGACAGAACAACTTGGTGATCCATCGACTTGGTTATTTATGGATGATAATGCTACGTGTCACAGGAGTAGTAGAGTCAACTTGTGCAAGTCTCAATTAGGGCTTAGGACATTATCTTGGCCAGCTCGTTCTCCTGATCTGAATCCCATAGAAAATGTATGGAGTATTCTAAAACGCAACGTTCGTCGTTCACTGCTACCTACAGATGGCGTATCACAACTTACGTCACTGTTAAAAAGAGAGTGGAGAAAGCTAGATCAGTCAAAAATCAACGATATCATCGAATCAATGCCTAGACGAATTGGTAATGTCATTGACAATAAGGGTAGGACCACAAAATATTAGCTTCTTAAGAACCGTTACTGTATCATAGCTTATCAGATTATATAAGGACATTTAAATATATTAGGGACATGAAATAACATGAAAAATGCTTTCTGTATCATACTTATGTTTTATTTAGTCAAATTTTTAGGATGATCCACTTTTTATGAAACGGATAGTACATACACAGGGCTGATGGAGCCCCCAGTCAGAATAGGATTAAAGTGCTTGATTGTGCTTGATTGCTAGAAACCCCTGCCCGGCCGTGCCGATTGGGGTCTAGACCGCCCCTCCCTTCGAAAAATCCTGGCGACTCCCCTGCCCTTGGGGCATTGAAAATGTGATATTTTCAAAATATGCTTACTGTCCATTGAAAAAGTATGTAGAGTTATGATCATATCATTAACATTTTCAGTCATCCTCACATGCTTCTATGTAGCCATTATATATACGAAAAATAGCAATATCATAAAATACTACTCACAAAAGATGCATAAGTAATGCAGTCAGTTTTATGCTGCAAAAAGCAGACCCCAAGTCAAAAATGGATGAGGAAGTTACTGTAATTTTTCTGAGCTATACATAGTGTAGCCAATATAGTAGCAGCCTATGCATTTTCAAAAGTCTCCATTTAAATAGGGTTGTAGTCAGCCCTCTTGAGCATCCCAATTCAGTCAAATATGTTCCAAGCATAGTCGCAACACGCTTTCATGCGATAACTAATCAAAGCTGATCGTCAAGTCATCTCCTTTTTTCCAACAGATACTCAAAAACTCATTTTTTAAAAAAAGAGCCTTCAGATTTTTAAAGCTTAAATTGCCCGGGTAAACTAGAGCTACGGCCACAATGAACACCCGTAAGAGCAGTCCTGCAATGCGTGGGCACTTTGTAGTCAACCCATGGGCACTGAAATAGAAGCTGCGATCAATTACTTCAACTTTTCAAACAAAAAACGTTTTTATGGTTTTCTATTCCATCATTTTGCACAGGGATCTCCTCGACGGGGTGCGCAAGATGTGATTTAAATTTTAAATAATTTAAACATTTCTCTTGCGAGCTGTTTGTTGCTTAAGAAATAATTAGTAAAGAACCCCTATTTCAATGAAAACAATTAATGCTCTTTTTTTATTCCACTTACAAATTTTGTTCAAATCGTTCACATATTTTCCAAGCAAATGAATTTCCAATATTTACTTAGAATGGGTGTCAGGCGAATAGAAATTTATAGTATTATGTGAATTTAGAAAGAAATTTATCAACTCATGCACATTTTTCGAATTGTTGCGCTGTTTTCACGAGGCAATTTAGACGTAAATTCTGAAAAAGGCAAACTGTCCATGCAGACAGAGGTGATGCGAATTTGAACAGTTTTGCTTCATTATTGCCAGTATGTCAGTTATCTCAAAATGCCAGAGGCTCGCAAGATAAATTGAGGCCGTCATTTTGACAGCGCTAACGTGCATGTACAACACTGAAGATGAGACATTAAAATTTCCAAAGGCTCAAAACCCCATTCATTTTACATGATCATCTCACTATACACAGAAAATCAGCATCGGTCTAAGTCCGATAAAGTAATACTGCTAAAGTCCGCATTATAAGGGGCAAAGGACAAAATGGATCGGTGTCAACAAACTGCTCTTGTCTTGCAGTCCCACTAACTAGTTGGATTTCTATGGATAAGTCTGTCGCTTGACACAAATACTGAAAAATGGAGCTCTTGCTGAATAGAGATCGAACCGATTCATGGCAGATCAAAATTAGTGCTGAAGTGATGTGCTACACTGTAAACCGTCGACCGACAATTATCCTACAAAATCACTGACAAAATTAGCCTACGATTGTCACCTCCAATATCCTGCGATATCCGACGAATTTGTAGGTTCTCCACCGATGGAATTCTGTAGGTTTTTGTCGGTTATCATTTATTTTTGTTATTCATATTATCATTTTCTTAATTGTTTGTGAGGATTGATATCTGATATTCTATAGGATACTTTTGCTCAATTTTACACAATATTAGAATTAAATTTCGTAGTGCAGGTGGAAGAATATTGAAAATTCGCTTTTTTCCGAAATATACTGCTCTAATTGATAAGAGATCATGTAAAAATACACAATTACTGCAGGCATACAAAACAATTTATGATAGCAATAATCTCAAAATGTGCAGATTTGATATGAAAATCAAAAATGAGGTTGCAAACTTGTCTTTAAACAATTATAATGTTTAACACATACAATGCAATCATGGCTTTAAACAATCAATCAATGTTGGACCCGGATGATAAAGTAATCCCCGAGAAGCTAGAGGCATTTTCAATCACAGTTCTGTAAAGTTATCACATAATTTGTATAATTCAACAAAACTGTTAAATTAGTGATTGCTTGACTTTTGGGCAATCTGTATTATTGCTTGGCAAAAACATGATTTATTTTGACGTAGTTTAATTAACCACCTACATTTTTGATGTAATTTTAGCCATAATTCATTGCTATTCATTTTGTCGCTTTTTGACAGTTATTGTAGGTGTTTAGTGGCAATCATCAGTGCCTGTAAACCAGTGCATTGCTATTTTGAACCATAGAAATCGATTAATTATTATCAATGGTTTACGCTATGTGGACGCTAACTTAGCGTTCTATCGGTAGCTCTGTTTCAGATAATGACAGTGCTGACAAGACGAATAGATTGAACCGATTTATGTACTTAATTTTCTAAATTGTTGATTGAATCATCAAAGTCTGACCGTGTGCTGAAACCGTGCAATTCGTCTCCGCCGCGCTGTCAAGCAATAAGGTCGTTATCGCACTCTAGGCCTCGTCTCAACCTTCGGTCTCGACGAATCCCAGAGTGCGATAACTATCGCCAACAGTCTGGTCTCGTAAATTACTTCAATTGTGATCATCACCTGCGCAGGCAGGGATGAAAGGTCCTCAATATTGTAGCTATCAAGAAACACATCATTTTACTTGGGTTTTTCGTCACACAAAGTATATTCTCTTCCCTTCATTGCACCTTGGTCGCTCAGCGGCGCTTGATCTCACGGTGACACATCCTCTAAATTCTAACTCAGTGTTATCAGCGGGAGTCATCGCAGAGTCTGCTCCTGATTTGACTGACGACAGGAAGAGAGGCGAGAACTATTGGAAGTGTGTTGAACTAAAGAGGCACTGTGAGCCATTGGCAGTTTCCATCTGCGGCACTTGGGGCAAGAATGCTCGATCAGTCTTGTAAAGAATTTAATCTCTCCTACACCTTCAAGCTGTGTCCTCACGTGATGGGATAAGCAGAGGCATTCACGGAAGACTGAGTCTATGGTTACTGCGAGCCAACGTCAGTGATTTGCTTATGCATATGGGGGCCAATGCAGGTGGCCAAGATCTCCGTGATTCCGCACTCCGATCTTAATTTCTTTCCGCTTTCATTCACTGACTTTGCCTTTTATTGTTTCTCTCAGGATACTAACGTCCTTTTGCAAATAAGTTGTAGTCGACCTGCATCATTTGTTTATGTATAACTCGTGTGTACTTTCTTTCAATTGCTTCCCTGGGGAAGTAGGGCCCTACTATAAAATCCATCATTTCCTACTAAAAAGCAGTTTCAATAATATATTTGGCTAAGGGATGTGTGGATTGATATTGCCTGCAACGGCACGTGAAAGTTGGACCACCCTTGCGATGCTGATATGAATTTCACCTTTTTCCATGTATGTTTTTACTTACATGTGCATCTCTACACTGTAAATCGCTCAATACCAATCACATACGATGGATGCATACCAAAATATTTTTTTGGTATATTTCTGTATTCTCTTGGTACATATTTGTATGCTTTTCGTATGTTATTTCAAATGTGGTATGCTTTTACATACTAAAGCCATACCAGCACAATGTTAAAAGAAAGCACATATCATGTCCAAAGTATATTGATTTAAGGCCTTTTGTGAATGAAGATCACACTAATGCTACTACTGTTTTGCAAGTAGTGACATAATGACATTCATGAGTCATACTTTCAATACTGAATTCGATGTTAATGCACCTAAGTCTAAGACATTTCATGAATAATCAATAAGTATTCAACCATCAACAATTATGCATTATGTAATTTTGAAATTAAGCATATTATCAATCCGAAATCAAAACACATTATAATTCATGAACGCAAAAATAGTTATGTTTGAGATATATAAGTCAACATGATTGCACGAAAAATATCGTTTGAATGAATTGATATTTAGCAACTTGGTTCTTAAAGTAGAGCTAACTAAACATCCTGTCAAAGTGAAGTTGCTAGTGAAGTAGCAACGACGACAATCTCGTGGAGCATTAAATTCACAATGAATCTAATTTAGTTAAATATCAAACAAAAAATATTCAAGAATGGTATTACCAAAAAGAGTTATTTGACAGTATATGTAATAAAAATATTTTTGCTATGTGATGTAAAGCTGCACATACCAGAGGCACACGAATAAGGATGAATTTGCATCGGGTCTCGTATATAAAGCTTACCAACAACTCGCATTTCAGTGTAAAACAGCCAATCACAGATATTATAGTTCGTATCGCTACATACCAATCACATACAAAAGTAAGTGAGGCTTCGTATGAAAAACATACCAGATCTCTGTAAGCATACGAGAAACTGGTATCAAATGTTAGTTTCAAATTGTATGTGATTTTGGTATATGTTTGTATGTAATTTTCGTATCCAGCGATTTGCAGTGTATAGAGATTCAAACTGAAGATAAAATGTTTTATGGCCTCTGACAGACTTCATCAAGCTTGTAACATCCACTCTGCTAGGATTCGCTTCTTACTTTGTTAAGAATGTTAATGCTGGATTACAATCTGGTGGATTGTCATCGTCACATGCTTGAAGCGCATGAAGCAAGAATTTAGGTAAATTATTTGTGTTTACTATATTTTGTTGCGGAAGAGGCCAACTTTTATTTCTTCAGACTTTACTATAGTTGCACGCATCTCTCTGATAAGATTGAAGCTGAAATAGAAAGACATCAAGACTCCTAGATTATGGAAGATTTCATTCAGTTTGGGGTCGGCAATGCAAGAAATTCAGAGATATTGTTGCGGAGTCGAGCAAAGTGATTCGGTCCAATATAAGGCATAACATACTAATAACTGTTCGAATGCAAGTCTACAAAAATGTATCTGTCCCAAGAGTTTTATCTACCACAGACTAAATCTCGACTCTAAGGTCAGCTGTTATGGTCGGGTGGTGAAGGTGTTGGTGACTTTTGTTGACCAAGGTTTTCTTCTTTTGATCTTCAATCATTTATTGTCGACGTGGATATTCCGAGAAGCAGTATATATCTGATTTCTCAGAATATAATAATTCATTGAGAGATTGGGGTTATTTTGACCTATTTCTAAGGACTCAGTTGCTATTCGGTGTATTTGTTACGATGACAAAAGCAAACTAAACCAGGAGTGACTACTATGTTACAGACTTACACCAATTTTTACGGATTCCAGTCCCTTTGCAATATATTTACCACTTCGCTCACGTTCAATGGTATGAGATGATTCAAAGGGTGAAACATTTGAAATCTTTCAACAATTTCAAAACATTTTTTAACTTTCTACCGGAAATTTATTCGTGTTTCTTCTCTGAAGACGTATTTTGGTATGTGAAGACTATATACTACTTTCACATGATTTTAAGTAGTGATTTTGATCGACTATATTCTACATATTTCAATTATCCTCATGGATTGATTATTTCTTTTGAGGAAATCTCTCTTGTCTGTCTCACACTTTGACTTTTCTTCAAAATTATTGACAGGGTCAAGATTAAGACAACTGAGGTTACAAAGAAGCGAATAAATTATTACAAAATTTAAAGAGGAAATCACAGTCTCAATTCAAATGCACGGACGTCTGGATTTGCTTTCCCCACATTCTTGATTACGAATATGTATCTGGTACATAGGCACTTCTATTCTTTCCCCCCACATTTTTGTTGTTGACACCCGCGAGTGTTGCGTCGTCAGTGATCTTCTCTTCCTCCTAAGTACAGTCTCACTACCGTCGCAAAAACATTGAGTGTGTAAAATTCCTCTGGTTTGTTGTTTTCCCGTTCACTGTAGCTTCAGTGTAGACACCAATCCAAATTCAAACACAGCTACAAAGGATAGCATTTTGATATGATTCCACATGACGATGATTTTCATTAGGTCCTTCAATCTATTCGTGACTGCTCTGAATCTATACAATGCTCATGCCGTTCTACCTCCCACTATATGAACAGAGCAGAAAGTCTGATCGATACATGCTATCGGTTTGACATCTATCCTGAGTCAGTCTTGAACTATCTACTGTGTCTGGAGCCCGACGTGGCTAAATCTCAATTCTATTTATCGGGAATGTTAGATTCAATTCCCATCTACGTTTCATCCATAATCAAGAATTCATTACATAAGAAAATATCCCCTGATGGTTTAAAAATAGGCGTTAACATTCCAACACCAAAAATTTCTGCCTATTTCAATAGACGACAACATTAGACCCATCTCTATGCTACCTACCATCGCGAAAATAGTGGAAAAGACTACGTGTCATAATCTGCTCCAATTTTTCATCGAAAAATACGACAAACATCAACACAGGTTTCGGCATGGTGCGATTGCTACACCTGCAATTATTGATCTGTATGACTTTGCTACCCGTGTTATTTGACGACTTTTCACTCAATGGAGTAGCCATCATATGAACACATATTTTTCTAAAGCTTTTAACTGTATTTCCCTTTATCTGCTACTCAGCAAATTGCCATCAGTGGGGCTTCCCGAAGATTCGTTCAAATGGTCTACCAATACCAACAGAATCACTATAATGTTGTCTGCATCGGCAATTGCGTTAGCATAACTTTGGGTGTAGTACAAGCTTGGGTGTAGTACTATCTTGTGCCCATTCCTGTTTTGTGTCTTAACGGACGATTACCTTCGTCATTGTGCACGAGCCAAAGTAGTAAAATATGCAGATGACATATGTAATATATATTGCCGCTTTCCAGAAGCGCGACAGAAATGTCAATCGTCATATCATGGATGAATTGCAAAAAATGAAAACATTGTGCCAAAAGAAAGGCTTGCAGCTGAATCAAGATGAGACAAACATGCTCAAGTGAATTGGATCGAACTCACACGATCAACTATAATTTACATAAATATACTGCTTTTATTACTGCTATGGATGCTCCTTGTTTGTAATCGGAAGCACATTTGGCAACACACCGCTGTTCCATGTGGTTCCACCTGTCCCCTCTCATCCTTTTGTACTGAGTGTTTAACATGAATTTTTGACCTAAAATGAATTTTTTTCCTGTCCAACTCCAAACCAATCGCTGCCACCCAGAGTTCCCCTCCATCGAAAGTTATGGGTCCTACTAAACCGACTCCGCTCCAACACCACGCGCGTGGCCGCCACCCTCCAGCGATAGGACTTTCGACAGTCCGCCTCCTGTGGTTGTGGTCATCCAGCTCAAACAGTGGACCACATCATCTCGCAATGTGGAGTCCACAGGTCTTCAGGTGACCTGCGCCTCCTTCGTGATATTGATATTGACTTGAAAAATTGGCTTCAAGAGCTAAAAATTGAACTTTAAATTTGTGTGTTTAGCATGCGAACATATATAGCATGAATGCGGAGGGCACCTATTTTAAGAGTCATAGTTTTGATGCGACCTAGATTTGAACCCAGGTCTTCCGGACGCAGAGCGAGCACTCTACCACAAGACCAAATACATACATAACTGGATTTATGTCCATTTTGAAAATATATCATTGCTATCTATCTCTCTAATCTTCATCCTAGAAAGAAGAATTCAAAGTTTAAAATCAACAACTTTGACCAATTATGTACTTTTTTGACATCCTTCTTTGAAAGTTTGGGTTGCACATGAGCGAGTTGGATCAAGCGGAAACCACCATTAGAAAGTTCGCGCACGAAATATGCTGAGCCGTGATACTGTGATTTTCATATTATTCGGAGCAATGCATTACAAGATAAATTTGCCAATTGTATACATAGAAAATACAATGCACCCCATCTATCGTAAACAGAGTGTGAACTGGGCGCTGACCATCGAGCAAGTATATGGTAGGTACAGTGTCGACTCAAAAAAGTATCTGTATACAGTGAAAGTTTTCATAAAAATATTCAACATTTTGCTAAGATTGCGATAGTTGTGCTCGTTATAGTAACTTGATTGACGTTTGAAGTCGACAACGAAAACCTCAATTCAGACATTTGATTGGTCAATTGCTCAACTATAAGCTATCAGCTCTCATGTGTGACCGCACCTTTGAGCTGAAATCAAGGAAAATTTTGATGAACTGCATCACACTGTAAGCCTTCATGGAAAAGTTGAGATCTCAATGTGCTTCTTAGCTGAAATTTCAAATTTTTGATTTAATTTTCATCGGCATGATTTCAAGATTCACTAATTTATGTTTCATTTCTTGAATCTGAATAATATTGTGGATCCATTCACGTTTCAAAGTCACTTATGATCATTGTCTTTGATAATGATATTCTCCTTTTTCAGAGACAGGTAGCTTGTGATATAATCACGCTTGATCTTATTAATAGGACTGAGCATTGAAGTAATATATAGCCACCCATCGAATTGCCAATTTAACAAGCATTACCTCTCCAAGGCTGTCATGACACGACAGAGTGGGAAAATGCTATTATTGGCAGGTCGTTATATCTACTATTATTAGTGGCAGGTTGCAGGTTGGCAGGTTGTGATTTGATCACACTAAAGAAAATACTCTTGAGGTTGAGCATGAAAGTAGTGGCAACCTATCGAATTGCTTTAAGAAACATAAGACAACACTGTGCACCCATGACACGGAGTGTTGTGAAAATGATGGAAAATGCTTCATGCTGGTGATTGTGATGTGATTGATCTAAAATACTCTTGAGGTTGAGCATGAAAGTAGTAGCAACCAAAAGCTCATCGAATTGTTTATTTAATTAACATTGCCTCTCCAAGGCTGCCACGACACGGAGGATCTGCAAAAACAGTCATTCCTTCTGCATTGCTTATCATGATCAGTCAATTCCGTGGTAATTTCTTCAAAACTGAGAAAACTTACATATCTCCGATTTCGTAACAATACCCAGCTATCTTCAACTCGAGTTCATTTAATGAAATCGAAAGTGCATGCACTTTGGGGATTTAATTGATACTGAGTCGCTAACACAGATCTAGGATTAGGGAAAGACTGCCTGCTTTCATTCATTCAACGTTACTTGCGCTGATGCCGCGATTTTTTGTTTACATCGACGGCCGCTGAAAATACTTGGGCAAGAAGTTGGAGTTAGCCAGCGGCAAAACATGAAAGATCGGTAAATGACAATGTTTTACTTGAATTACATCATGCAATATCTTGTTTAATTGCTGAATTAGCAAATGTGTGACACCTCAGGCATGTAACAGATTGAGATGATGCTGATAAAATCAAAATTTCACTCCCACATCTTATTTTTATCATTGAAGTAAATTATATAACTGATAATTTTATTCTTGACTGAAATTATTCAGAAGATGTGTTCTGTTGTGTTTCTAAATATGACACATATCAGACACATCTTTTGATTCATCAACCTACTCAGCACCAGAAACCAATGAAGAAATAGAGACAGCCAAAGTATAGAAACAGCCAAGCACAAAAGTGGCTTGTCCTAGGTCTGTGGTCGCTACTTTACCTAATATACTTATGTCTATGGCGCGGACATTCGATATTTATGATAATTTTCCTTTTATGCTGGACATTTCTTCTACACTGAGTTAGTGCACAATCGAGTTTAGTTTGTTCGGTTTGCAATCATGAATGAATGCTAATATCACTGGACATTGATGGCTAAAATATGCGCTTCTCTGAAACACATTCAGAATCTTCTCCCCAGGAATGATTGTACCAATGGATTTAAAGACCAACTGGCTCTTCACAGAGCAAGTCATATGAAATATTTTCTGCATCAATTTTCGGTGGGTGAAGAGGTCTGTGTTTGACGTTCATGACATGGTAGGCTATAAAATCAGTAGGGAAATTTTTTATGACATGCAATATTTTGTCATATTTATTTTATATTTTTAAAGTAAGGTAATATTGTCATATTTTCTATGTCTCATCGTATGTAGTCACATTTGGGTCATTTTTCTGTAGTTTTAGACTGTTAGAGTTGCCGGGAAGTAGATTTAGAAAAGACCGATGCTTGTAGAATGACGCAATATTGATCTTCTCAACAGCGCGATGCAGTCTGAGGACAGTTCTATTGCATGCATTTCCTTGAGATATGAATGTTACCGGTGGCGCCAGGATTCGCTCGTCTATCGTCTGCCTTTCCTTGCCAACCAACCGTTGCTTCGGTAGAGCGCTCCTCTCCATGTTGAAGAAGATGCTCTGCAAAGAAAGACTTTACTAACATCAAATGAAGCAAATGACATTACTGTTTTGTGCAACAAGCTGTAAATGGGTACACTGAGGTAAAAGTTTGAAATAAATCGTTTTATTTGTCTTCAATTGAACTTTTTAACTTTCGGCTGAAAATAAAAACTTAATTTTCATTTTCTTGCCGAACTATAATTTGCGATTTTTTGGTCATGCTTTGGTAACGTTCAGAGGTTTTAGGTCATATTTGGTTATATTTTAAGCTTTATTAGGTCACATTTTTTCGATTTTTAGGTCATGAAAAATTGCCCTAATAATCAGATTCGAATGTTTCTTATTTATCCTTTCGTTCCTACGTGAACCTATAGAATCTGCTTTCCCACACGGAAATGCATCGCAAGAAATATCATGACATAGATATCATTTAGACATCATCGGCGCATTGATGATATTCAACCTGTGATTTACATGCAGGATGCAAACTGAGGAATAAAATGAATGCTATGAATTCTTTAAATGGACACAAAAATGCACTTTGACTTACAACCGATGACATCAAAAATGAGCTCACCAGAAGAACTTGTGTACATTTCTTGTATTTTTTTGTGTACATTAAATTAATGTAATGTACCAAGACAGTGAATTAATAATTGATTTATTGCAAGATATCATTTTAGAAAAAGGTAAATATCGCGAAGTTGCTTGAAAAAAATTGTTGAAAAAAATTGTGGAAATTCAGTAGTAATCCAAATCGCAGTCAAACATGATCTCTATACTTATTGCTCGACGGACGATAAATGACCTTCATCGTGCAACAAATATTATTGAAGAATTTATCGCTGCATGGCTGTTAATTAATATTTCTTATCGCCCTGTGGTTGTAATGTATACAATGTATACGCTGTATGCAGACGTATATTTCAGAACATAGAAATAGACCAATTGATTTTTACAATAGTTAAGTATGTAGTTATTCAGAAACACTTGCCAAATATTTCGATTAACAACGCTATGATGACGCTAAGATAGCGCTCACCTTGAGATTTCTATAATGAAACATTCGACAAGCCATAGAAATCGATTTATTATCGATGTCAAATATCTGCGGAAATTGCCCAAAAAGTTCTACTGTGACCATAGAAATTAACAATGCCATAGAAAGTGTACTATTATCTACTTCTATGACTGTGACACTCAGTCTAATTGACATAGCGTCATTTCATGAAGGAATACGCTATGAAGACACTAACTTTGCGCTCCATCGGATAATTCTTTTTCCTGTTGAAGGACAGTAATGATAAGATGAATAGTGAGTTGAATGTAAGTTGACATTCGTGAACATGAAAGAAACATTCGACATACAAGAAGTCTTCTACCATTACGCAGACGCTCAGAGACCTATTATAGGTTTTCCCGATCAAATATAACACCCTGTGAAACCAAATGTAACACTAGACAATCGCTTTGTAGCATGTCAGACCAAATGTAGATTCAATGCAGCGCATCGATTCCAAATCTAATTATTGGTAGATCAAATATAATCTGTCAGATCAAGTGTTGAATTCTATTCATTCTCTATCGTTCTATTGTGCACCATAGGTAGAACAAATATCAAACTAGTCTCTTTATAAGTGGCAGATACAGACCAAATATATGTTGTTACCATCTGACGCTATCAATGATGCAATATCAAAGAATTTCCGTCATTGACAAGCAGCGCTGGTAAGACGCACATATATAGCGGGCGAGGATTATGTTGCCACCCGCCAATTGGGATCAAGAGGTCCACAGCGTACGCCATCATTCGAAGAGCCAATAACAATTACGGCATCGTTGCCTTTCCTCGAGGTGGAGCTCGTCCGCAACGGACTCGTGTGACACCTGCTCTGAGGGAGGCCGCAGTAGCCATTGTGGAGCAACATCCAGACTTCACTCTGGATCAGATAAACTCTGAATTACGCGTAGCTCTTCCGACACATGCGCCGATCGGAAGATCAACGCTTTCGAACATGCTGCATGGGGAGCTAATCGTAATGAAGAAATTAGAGGATGCGCCTGGTCAACGAAATTCGGAGGTGGTAAAGCAAAGACGTAAAGAATTTGCAGAATGGATCATGCAGCTGATGAACAAAGAGCTCATCTTCATAGATGAAGCCGGCATCAATCTGTGGACGAGGAGAACCAGAGGACGCGCACGGGTAGGCGAGCGAGCTGTACGAGTAGTTGGTGGTACAAGAGGACGGAATTTCACTATGACACTTGCTGTTAGTGCTACTAACGGTCTAATTCACCATGATCTGATCAGTGGAGGAATGAATGGCGAACGGTTCAAAGAATTTCTGCGAGAAGTGGTAGAGCATTTTCCCGACGATGGAGTGGAGAAAGTCCTTATTTTCGACAACGCGCCTGCTCATCGAAGTGCTGGTGATGTCAGTCTTCCGCAGACAGTCACACTCGAGTGGCTTCCACCGTACTCACCCATGTTGATATTGTGGAAACTGCTTTTCTCTCAGGAAAGCCTCCGTAAAGCGAGGTTTTTTAGCGGAGAGTAAGGAGATCATGATCTCATGATCAAGGCTCCTAGAGAGAGATATGTCAACTTTTTAACTTGTAAAATCTCTTTTGTGTAACTCTTTTGTAAAATACTCGATGTATACATGACTTTGCCTTTGTGTATTTCACCTATCCTGTCATTACCGCCATTTGTTCTGACAAAATAAAGAATTCTTCTTCTTTATTATTATTATAGATTGAAGCGTCATCTGCAAACACTTTTCTAAATGATTGATTAAAGCATCATCGCATGACAGCGTGCTGAAACCGTGCAATTTGTCTCCGCCGCGCTGTCAAGCAATAAGGTAGTTATCGCATGCTAGGCTTCGTCTAATAGACCAATGTTTCGCTAGTTTTTTTCCTCATTGCCCACTTTTTCTATCAAATTTAAAAATCGCTCCCTCGCTGATCATATTATACATAGCAGTAGGTTTAATAGAAAATACAACGCAATTCGTTTACCTCAAATTTTATAAATTTTCATTTTGACCAGGTGTAATTTAAAAGTGAGTGCAAAAATCATTTTGTCAATACAGTTGACATACATATGACATATAGGCCTGTCGTCTTTGTTGATAAATGCTTGGTGAAAATTTTTTAAAAACATGCATTACATACATAACATTCATAGTCCTCTTTGTTTCAACTGTCACAAGTCGAAGACACGGCATTCATGGTAGATTAATTCAGTACAGGTAATAAAGGTAGTCTTAGATTGTCTTTATTGTTATTTTCTAATGTATTTGACTTTCTGACTTAGTTATCCATGTTTACTAGATTAGTTAATACTTAGATTACGACTTAATCATATAGTCATCCCCAAATTTCTTCCTTCTATTTTCTGTTTTTTTTCTTTCTATTCACTTCTGCTGGGGGACACATTTGATGCATAGGCGTGTCCTTTTCCCCATACATTCATTGAAAAAAATTCACTTCACAAATCATAATTGCACGCTTTCTTTACCATCTCTAGCATCTCTTTACTCCATAATTTAGCACAGTATTTTGCTAACATAATTTAGATCTTTTTACAAACTTCGAAGTACTACAGAACTAAAATATGATAGAAACCTACAAAAACAATCATGAATCGATACAAGTTTTTGGCATGATGTATAATATACGAATGTTCACTTTCTCGCAGGATGGGCTTGATGTTGTCTGATAACCTTGTTGATGTCCGATATCAGCTTTGCTAGAAAGAGTCTCAAGTCTCCGCGTTTCTCAACGTTCAGCATATTTCTCTGCTTATTCAAAAGATAAGTCACTGCAGAAAATCCTTTCTCAACCAAGTATGATGTAGGAAAAGACAGAATCCATATCCCTGCTTCTTACCATAATATCGGATTTAGATCGGCTAATCTGCACAAAAAATTCGCGTAATTATCGGCTTTGATGTAAGCTTGAGCCTCGATGTCATTTTTCAAATCGACAATATGTTCTTGGATGTGAATCTCTAAAGTAGCAGAGTCAGCATCGAATGGTCGGTGTATCCACTTCGGAACATAATTGCAGCAGATCCTGGTATCTCTCTTTCAAATTATCAATCAACTTTCGTAGGTGGAAGGACTAACGAGAACACTCATTCTTCTGAAATCATGTTTCCGCTCAGATTCATGAAATGATAATACTCACCCCTTGCCATTTTTTGCTCATAAAGAATGAGTTTTTCAATAAAACTCGCGATTACATTTCTGCATCTAATGAGAGTGGACATAGATCCCTGCAACTTTGAATTGACCTCATTCATAAAGTGAGATGTCTGCCAAGTATTCAGTATAATTTCTCATATTATCAGCGGAGTCGGCTGATGATGGATCAGATGTTTGCCTTAGGAATTCAATAACAGAGTCCAATATTGAATAAAATCTTGTCAGATATACCCTTAGAGCGTCATCTTACATGACACATCCGTCTTGATACAGCTTGCGAAATAGTCTGGTTTTGAGACCATGTGCTTTGATTTGATTCACACAGTTGATAGCAATTTTCAGTGTCTAATAGAGTTCTGGGCTTAATTCCTTGGCAACCAAGTGCTGTCTGTGCATAACGCAACGAATAGTTATCACGTATGGCGTCTCCCTTTTCAAAAAGGCAATGAACCTTCCGTGTCTTCCAATCATTGCTCGGGTACGATCCGTAGCACATTGAATGATGTTTTTTATGATGCTTGTGACGGTTGGAAGATTCAGAGCAAAGAGCATTTATTTCCTCTTGAATTTCTGATTTGAAGACCAATCGAAAAAAGCCAAGAAGCAATTATTCATTATCGCGGAAGGTTGATTCGTCGATTTACAATTAATGATTTTGCAAAAAATAAATGTCTTTAATAGCAATACTTAATAAGCTCTTGTAATATGTCTACACAAATCTCAAATAACTGAAATGACTAAAAATGATGTGTTGGCTCTCATATTATCTAGACGGCCATCTTATGACTTATGTATAGCTTATAGCTATTTCATTATGATCAAGAGCCTTAAATAGTACATGAATTTTACGTATCACTTTCGAGCAAAAAGTTTAAAACATCATTCATGCCGAAAATTTAATTTATTTTTCTTCCAAAACATTTCCAAAAAATCTGAAGTATATTAAAATAAATATCGATATCTTCACCTTTTGAGAACAAAGTTCCTCTCAGAAAAGTTGTTTCATCCACAAATGAGGTATTTTTCCTTTCTGTCCTACATGAATTTTACATCCAGCATGGCATTGTAAGCTCACAAAATGAGTCAAGGTTCATTTAATTTCTAACTTTGTTGTTAGGCAATTTTATTTTATGTACTGTATGTCAAATGAGGAGAAAATATTTGGAATCAGAAAACATCACCCTTTTCTGAGTCAATTCTTCATATTTACCAAAAGAAATTTTGAGTGCACCCTCTTAGTAATCCTTTACTCTATGGTCATTAGGTTTTTAGATCAATAATGTTTATGCTTATGCAGAGTTAAGCAGAAGGACAGATCATCTCCCAATTATTTCTTCTTCAATATGTTGACAATAAGGAAAATAAATTGAACGTCTTGTTCTATACTCGCATGAGACTTAAAAGTGAATGTACATTTAGGCCCTAAATGTTTAATTTAAGTATATTTTTAGTGTCAGTTTTTGACATCGCCCACCAACTGACCATCGACCCCTTTATCGCCCCTCAAAGTATTTTCGCCCCCCCAAGAATTGCTTCAGCGCCCACCTTGAGAATCACTGGTCTAGACCATCGGTCTCGACGAAGGTTAGAGAGCGATAACTATCACCTATTTTTGAATTAAACATGCTTAATTTTTCGGGTGAAGTGCATCGATTGCATCGCAGTCGTCCACATCATCTAAAGAACGTCGAACAAGTTCAGGATTACCGGAAGTTGCTGAATGATTTCAGTGTGCTATCTTTGATGCTGTAAAAGAACTTGTCAGCTCTTCAGAATTTTGTTTGATGATTCCATTTTATTTAATTTTCGTGATGATCTGGTGCAACACGGCGTTTATGCAAGTACAGATTGTTTCGTAAAAAATGGATCACCCTTAAACATCGCCTTAACTTCAACTTTGTCTAACTCATAGTCTAACTCCGACAAACTTGAACGAATTTCTCTGAAATTTGGAAGATAGCATGAATATATAGATAAAAAAGTAGTAGATAATTTGATCTTCATTTGTAATATGTTGTTCTACAAGTCAAAGAAAATCGGTCAATCAGAGCCAGTATAGCACCATTATCATCAAATGTGATTAACTGGACTTCATGTTCCATAGCTTCTACCGGTTGAAAACAATACAAGGCACAATGAAACAATAACGAGATCGCATTCCACAAAAGGCAATTCACAAAAGAGGGCTTGGCGTCCACGCAAACATCCAAAAAGTAAGAACCTGCCCTAATTTTGAGATTTGTTAAAGTTGATCCAAGTCTCTCGTTAACTGAGATGGCTGCACTAGACTTTTACACTAGACATTTACATCGTCCTCGGGTACAAGGTGGTGCGACTCTACTGATTTTGGCTGGCATTTGGACCCATGGCCGCTTCTGACTTCACATACAGCAAGGAACCATGAATTCTGAACGCTGTGTGAATGTTTTACGAATGAACATTGGCCAAATGACAGATCAACTTGGTGATCCATCGACTTGGTTATTTATGGATGATAATGCTACGTGTCACAGGAGTAGTAGAGTCAACTTATGCAGCCGAAAACGTAACGTTCGTCGTTCACTGCTACCTACAGATGGCGTATCACAACTTACGTCACTGTTAAAAAGAGAGGGGAGAAAGTTAGATCGGTCAAAAATCAACGATATCATCGAATAAATGCCTAGATGAATTGGTAATGTCATTGACTATAAGGGTAGGGCCACCTTCTTAAGAACCGTTACTGTATCATACTTATGTTTTACGAGTATTTAGTCAAATTTTAGGATGATCCACTTTTTATGAAATGGACTGTAGTTCAAATCAATGAATTTTCTGTTATAGCAGCTATCAGTAAAGTATCTCTTTGTTATGTCTGGATTTTTGTGACGTGTCAGTGGACCATGTCTGTAATTTCCTTTGAATGGACATGAGAAAGTATTTTTTCAAAACTAATCATCAGAGATCTCATTATGACATCATCATTAACTTCAATAATATTTGGCTTTAAGAGGTCATCGGACTTATTGATACATTGAGATGTCTTCCATGATATCTAGTTTCAAATTGGAAAAAGTATAAAATTCCGTGAAACTTGATGATACATTCCCGTGGCAGCATCATTTTATTGCTACATTTTTTAAAATTTTATGTTGATTCGTTTACATGTTTGAATTTACTACTAGCCTTAACTATGACTCGCTTGTCTGACGACTATCCATGAGTATAGGTCGAGATATACATAAAAATGCGTTCTAATCAAAATACTAGCATACTTCGCTCTTCCCTCATCACACCTGCAATTTTCACATTGTTTTATAGACCGGATAAGTTGTTAACAACACAGCATTTGCGTCCGCGACTCATAGCAATCGCTTGAAAAGCAAGCACGCGTTTGAACATTTTGAACTATGAACACATATCGCACACCTTCTCTATTCATCAAAATTATATTTACTTGTTGCTTATGGAAACAAGCTTATGAATTCTCCTGTCGATGCTCAGCAGGAAAACGTCTTAGGTGATTATTGAAATATGACAATCGATTATTGAAGCATAATTTACAGCTGCATACAAATCGGCACTAGCTTAAAAGTTACTCCTTGCAACTAAAATTGACGGGCCGCGACGGAAAATGAATAACTGCAGTTGGCCGAATCTTGGAATGGAATGCACTTAGCTGGGGCCGAAGAATCGGCGAGGAATGGTTGCAAGCAGAGCTGCAAACGGGTCACTCGCAGTGACCAGTGACCCGGGTGACCCGCCGACCCTATGACCCGTGACCCGTTTTCTTATATCGTTACATTACAAGCCTTCATATAACGCATATTTTAACCTACAGATGTGCGAGTAATACTAATAGATAAGCTTCCAACGTTCCGTTGTAGAATGCCTCTAATTCACTAAAAGTTATAACCATGAACTTCTCTCTCGGTGTTGAAGATGTTAGCTTAATTGGCCTATGAAGCCTAAAGGCTGGTCATAGCATGCCTGTCTAGCACGCTAGTATTCTTAAAAGCTATGGTCCTAACATCCTAATGATTACCAACTGAGAAACGCATTGACCATAAGTTGTGTACTCTTGCCTTCTCCTGCTATCATCAACTGGCGCCTACTTACCTTGTCTCGGATTTTCAAAAAGTGTCATCAATATCTCATGGATATCAACTTCGCTCTTCTGATGAGCGACTTTTTCTGGTTCCCAGAATTCGTCGACCTACCTTGGGAGGTCGATCTTAAATCGTTGCTGCAGTACGTACTTGGAATGGTTTTCCTTCTCATCTCAGGCAAATTGACAGTCTTTGTGAGCTCAAGAAACAGGTTAAGAATTACTTTTATGAACTTTCATTCTTTTAGTCTATGCTTTTATTATCATTGTAAAGTGGTCTTGCAGTCCTGTAACTAAATGCCACTAAAATATAATTCTCTTGAAATTGAAATCCTAAAGGTCTGCCTAGAGGCTATATAGTCCCAGTAGGCATGAGTCTTCCTTCATATAAGATAGTCAGTTCAAAGTCTTTGAGTCAGTTCTCTTAAATAAGGAAACTAATCCGAGCAGCAATCACCCTTCAAAACTCACCTTGCCATTTAGTAGGCCTGTCGGTGATCTATCATTCAAAAAATTATCAAAATATCGACATTGCAGCCAATTTAAGCCTATCTGACCAATTGTACCATTTTAAGCCTATTTCAGACCGGGTCAGCCGGGTCACATGCTTGACCTGTGACCCGGTGACCCGTTTCCAGCTTTGGTTGCAAGAACGGCTAAAACCTGAGAGAAACCCGGCTCTTTTCGCTCTCCTCGTTTCCGAAGAATTTGAAATTAAGTAAGAAGTTTTTGTCGATGATGGCATGGTTGCGGCAAGAAAAACGGAGAAGAAACAAGTTTATCACACTAAGTTAGCTTCTGAACATTTCTTTCTTGTCACTACGCTCAGGTGTTTTAGGTCACCCGAGCTTCACAGATGTTTCCTTTCGAGTCGCTTATTTCATGAATGCGGGGAAGCAAAGCGAACGTGTTACTATTCTCCTGTGTAACGTGTGAAAAGACGTGAAATTTTTAAGGATGCGAGTTTGTCGGCAAATTCTTAAAATGACTCAGCTGCGCGTTCCAGTGCATGAGGCAGAACAATCTCCATCTTATTTTACGTCACTTCGGAGTGCCATACTCCGTTCAGAAATGCATTCTCGAACGCACTGTTGCATAGTTCGACATTAAGGTATTATCTAATCATCAATGATCAACAAGATCGCGTATTATCTTCAATATAAAGCCAATTTGAATAGAAATGCTGAATTCGGATTCATGGGCTATAGAGAGAGAAAAGATAAAAATAGCTCGTGACTGTGAAAGGCAGTTGATCTTGAGAACTTCATCTCTGTATCCAGAGACACATTGTAAGAGGGATACTCGGATGTTGACTCTCTCATGATTTGATGAGACGTCTTGTCAGTCTCTTTTGTAAGCAATTATTGCTGCTTTCCTAAGTCTAAAATTATGACCATTGTTTATTTTTCTCAAATAAATCCGTTATTGTTTGCGGTTGTATGTACTTTGTGACATCGTGTGCCACCTTCTGCCATTTATACATATTGTAATAGAAGCTATTATTGTATAATTAAACATTTAATGACAATAACATGCACCTAAAAGAGTCAGTTTTGCTATTCATGCGTAAGGGGACGCGTTTGTCTTGAATTACAATTTCCAGAAAAAACAGGTCACAGACAGGATGTTTACTAGCCTTATTTCATATAAAGATGCAGAAGAAACATCATGGCTGAGTTCACCTACATGAAATTCCTACTATACGGCGAAAATATAAAATATATTCATATAAGTCTTTGCAGGGGATTAGCCGGTTCACTTATATTCGTATCTGCATGAATATACCACTGAAAATAGCCACTATAAAATCTTAAAGGACTAAACGTAGAATGGATATGCGCATTGACAGTAATATTGCGACGCGGCAAAGCCGCCAAACCATAGAAATTGATAGCAACAAAACCTCTAAAATGGAAGGCAAGCTTCATGTATAGACAATGGTGGCACATGAACTTGCATTCACTCAGAAGCACTTGTCACCGGCTATATCACTAGGCTAGAATCAATCACATGTGCAATTCTAAGGTTTTTTATAGGTGGTTCATGCCCCAACTTAGTTCCCCGGATGTGCAGCGAACTTGAGTCAATTTCCATTCTAGTCAGCTTCAGATAAACAATTTAATTCCATGAGTCAAACATTCCTATCACACACAGCTATTAACACTTGGCGGCTTTCTATATCTCTCTGCGTTCTCGGGCCGACTTTTCGCTTTGTTTCAGTTAGTGGGAATAGAATGAACAACAGTCTGTTGATGGTCATTTTAGCTGCTCGATCAGGCACCGATCTATGTCAATGTTGCAAGATCACAGAATTGGATTGTTCAAGCGTGTCACTTTGCCAGAAGTTCAAACTGATCCAAAACGATGGCACATGCTGGAACTTACTAAGTCGGGAAAAATTTTAATGCCTTACAGAGATGGGAAACATGGATGCACGTCGCTTGCGGATTGCTGTGAATTCCTCCAAAATGCTACGATCGCCACGATTCCTTCAGATTCGAAGAATTCCGATCATTGCCCAAAAGTTTTCTCGATACTGTGAATCCTTCCGGTCATTATCAAAAAATATAGCAGGCGCACGAAAAACGTTCACAAACTTATCTGCAGAACTTGACATTGACTATGTTTGTGTCTTTGCTGTGTGATCCGGTTGATAACGGTCACTGAAGCTTCACACAATTTGACGTGTTTAATGTTGAACTGGTTGCTCATTGTTCGATTGCTATGATATTGCGTCAACAGATTGTGCCATTTCATTAGCGGTACATGTTCCAATGCGTCCTTTCTAGTCAAGCAGAAGAAGAACGACCTATTGATCTATTGGGTCTAAGAAGCCTATTGCATAAAAGCATTGGTGGCTAAGCTTAAGCGATTGCATGTTGCATCAGCAGTTAAACTTATATTAATCAGCTAGCAAGAATTGTCTGATAAAGTCTCAAGAGCTAATGGAATTTTATGAGCTCATTATTTATCAGTTGCATAAAACTGCTCACTGAGTTTATGAGCTACTGAGGTTTCGGATTTCACGGGTAAATTTTATAAGTTAAGGTACACCCTTACAAACAGAATGCAGGGTGAGCGCAAGTTCAAAACAAAACAATTAGCAAGGGCATGCATCTTCTCTTTGTTCTCTCAAAGATGAATGCAGGTCAACAACGCGATGCAGATTGTTTACCTTGATTGTTTGTGTACTTTAGCGGAAATGGGAAAAAATTTTGAAGAAGTTTGAAAAGGAACTTCAACAACTACGTGAATAGAACTTACATATTCGTACTCCTCACATCGCAAGGATGCTGAAGATACCAAACATGAACCTTTTTGATGAAATAGTGGGAACATTTTCAGTCAAAAGACTCATGATTTTGTGACAACTTCACGACATCACTAATTTTTTATTAGGTCACCAGTTTTGATGACAAGTAGGTACAAAGAGAGTTCAGAAAATGTTCGTACCCGCAATGCCTGATTCACTATCATACTCACATGTTTTCTTGAGCGATTTTCATATTTTGAGCACTGATCAGTAAATGCAATAACGGATGCAAGTCTACCATAGCTCAGTCTAAAGCCGAGAATTCAAGCTCTCGAGTGATGTATAGCACGTTGATGTGCGACACGACTGGACGGGATGATAATCGATTAAATTCATTGAAAAATGAGTGGTCCATTTTTCATGATCAGCTCTGTAGTATAATAATAATAAGGGGTTTATTTAGGTGACAATGAAAATCATACAGAAGTCGCAGTATACAAATTGAAATTCTGGGTAATACAAAATTTACATTGTGATGGGAGAGCAGTCGGATAGGTCCTGCTTAGATCTACGAATTAATGGGAAGAAATTTTGCTGCTTGACAGGAAACAAGTGTATGGAAAGAGAGAGTTTAAGTGTCTGGATGTGGAACATACCGGCATCGAATAACGACCAGAGCGAGGTAAAATTTCTGGAACACTTGTTTGGAGTGGAGGGTCGGGAGGTTTGCATTTTATGAGATACTCAGTGACCAGCCGCTCTCTAATTACAGCGATGTCAGGTGTGATAGAACATTTACAAGAAGAATCACATGTAATCCTAGGGGCTCTTCTCTTCAGTTTTTGAGTTTTTGAGCAATGGAATCACTAATTTTACATAATAGAGGTGATGCGTGATGACTGATTGAATAGTTGACAAGTAGACTTCGAGCAGTTTTTCCTTAGAGATGAATAGTTTCAAGCACCGCAGAAGATGTAAGCGCCTGGATCCGGTGCAAATGACTTTCTCAAAATGAGCGTTCCATTTTAAATCATCCTTTATGGTGACTCCCAACACCCTCACAGAACAGATGAAGTTACTTAAATGCCGTCACAAGGCAAAACAGTACCACAGGTAGTACGATACGATGGATTAGCATTTGACTGTATTTTTGATAATTGAGAGGCATCATATTCTCGCGCACCAGGATTCAATGTCTTTAGAATTAGATGGATGTGGGCTATTTCTCGAACAAGATTCAATGAGTCTGAGGTCGTCGGCATATCTAATTATTGATGCAGAGTTGGTGTCGTCCAGCTTCAGTGTACCAATGAAAATTGCGAACAAGTAAGAGCCTAGAACCTACCCCTGAGTGGCACCCCAGGGGAGAATCTTAGGATAAATTGTTTATCAAGGCACCAGTGCAGTTTCCGACTTTCACTCGCTGGCAGCGAATGGCCAGCCACTGAATGAAGCCATAGTTAAGTCCATGCATTATGAGCACATTGAGCAAACAGTTGTGCTGGACTTTATCGAAAGCCTTCGTAAAATCAAGGCATGTAACTTTGACACAAGTATTCTGCGAATCTTCCATGCATGAGGTAATGCAATCATGAATGTCAACAAGGGCTCCAGTGGTTGAACCATTGGGACGAAATGCATGCTGATCACTACCAAGCAATTTTAGAAATTTGCTCTTCATTAATATAAGAATCAATCGTTCAAAGATCTTCGAAATGATCGGTAGAAGTGATATTTGCCGGTAATCACCAACAGTTGGATTTGTTTTTTTCGGTAAAGGACTTATCAGCGCATTTTTCCAATACTCAGGAAACTTTCTGGAATTAATTGAAGCTTGATAAATGTTGGCAAGTGGCTCGGAAACTATGTCGGCACTTCCTTGTAAGAGTCGAGCAGGGAGGCAGTCACAACCAGCAGCTTGCTTCAGTTTCAGCTTAGTCAGAAAACGATGTACAGGGTGACTCAAAAGTTTTAATCGGGTTTCAAATTAAGATTTCTCAGTAAGTATTTACACTACAAACTTAACTTTTCGTTTATGCTGTAGAGGAAGAACCAGAATTTTAGTAACAGCTCGCAATTGCGAAAAAATCAATTATGGCCAGCCAAGCTCACTCATATTATGGAGGTCATCCAATTTTTCAGATGTCATGAAAGACTTTTTCGCTTGAAATTTTTTTGTCGTTGAATACAGCCAAAAATACTTTATCATGAAATCTGATTGACTGACGGCCTAAAAAATATGAAAAACACGACTTAATGCGCTAACGTCCATTGAATTAATAGCGGAAGGTAAATAGGAAGAAATAATGAAGAAAGATAATAAAGAAGAAAAGTAAGCTAGCCATTTCCATCAATGTGTGATTGGTACTTGCTATGATGGTTATCAAACTTCTGCATTGGCACATCGATGCGGCATGCAGTCAATAAGCTTGATATGTCATGTGAGACTGTTCGACATATTTTGGATGGAAAAATTGGCATGAATTCATTTCATATTTCACGTGTGCATAAAATGTTGCCGGACGACTATGAACCAAGGTCTCAGTTTTGCGAAGAAATTGCCGACGACGTGATGATCCCAGTTTCATCCATAAACTGCTTTTTGACGAAGCTATCTTCCATTTGAATGGCAAAATTAACAGTCACGACTGTGTTATTTGGTACTATGAAAATCCAGATCTAAGTGACGAGATTCCTCTGAAGTCGAATGGACTGGTGGTCTGGGCGGCCCTGTTTTGCGACCGGATCATCTGACCTTACTGTTTTGAATCAACATTGACCAGAAAGATCTTGAGATGTTGAAGGATTATTTTATTCCGGAATGAAAGAGATTGCGACTATTTTCGACTACGTTTTTTCAACAAGATGGCGCACAGCCTCATTGGGGTCCGAAGCGGTCCCATCCACTGGCCAGCTGGGAGCCAAGATCTGACACCTCTTGATTATTTTCTGCTGGGTCATATCAAGGAAATTGTGTATAAGAATATAACCTACAACAAACTGCGAGTGAAGATTACTGAAGTAGTCCAGTCTGCAACGAAAGTCACGATCAATAAAACTTTTGAAAACTTCAAAAAACGCGTCATTCTTTGTGCCAAAATTAACGGAGCTCACTTCCAGCATGTATTTAAAAACGCAGGTCTTTGGAAATTCTGGTTCTTCCTCTACAGCATAAGCGAAAAATTAATTTCGTAGTGTAAATACTTACTGAGAAATCTCAATTTGAAACCCGATTAAGACTTTTGAGTCACCCTGTACATCTAAGGGGAGTATATCAAAATCCCATGGTTTTTCATTTATTTGAAATAAGTCAGTATCAGGGGCACTTTGAAACTAGAGGAAAAATATTCACTTAATTCCAACAGAAAACGATTCAAATGAAGATCATCACTTGGAAAAATATTTTAGAGCTTCTTTCCTTACATCTCACGTACAACATTCCACACATTATTTGATTTATGGATAGTGCGGTCGCTCCATAATTGTTTGGCTTTAAATATCTCAGCTCTCACTTTGTTCTTTAACACTAGAAAGACCAACAAAATGGCCTGCTTGGCACGACCAATGGCGGTCATTGAAATTTCCCTGAATTTCAGATATTGAAATGGAAACGAATCTATTCCAGCTAGACTTTTATCTATCTCATCAGAAAAACTTATGGCTGCAATTATAACATGTAATTTGAAGATTGATCTTCTACATTCTGTACAGTTGCTTGCCTTTTTGTTGTGGCTGTTGTGACACTGTCGACGTTTTGGAGCTGACGGGGTGCCAGCACGTGTTCCAATCGACGATTCATTTTGTTGATCTTACCAATGTAGAAAAGGAGCAACGTGTGAATGCGCTACATCCTTCAGAAATTGCCTTCGTGATATCGGCCTTCCCGTTACCTTTCCGAAAAGAATGTAGGCATTGATCGCTGAAATGTCAACAACGCTGAAGAATAAATCCAACGGCCATCGTCTCACACCAGATTTCACCGACGGCGAAAGTGCCATTTGGTCCAATGTACGTATCAACGGAAAATTCATTTGATTGTATATTAAAACAATGTTCGGTTTCATCTTGCGCGCATCCGAACTAACCGTTCCAATTGCATGTCGAGTCCAGAAAAGGTAGCACATCTTGTGCTTCTTTGCGTGGTAGCAAGTTAACAAAGCTCCTTCGTCATTAACAAAAATGTAGTTAATATTACAAGCTGTGGTTGCAATTTGGGAACCTCTTTCCGATCTTTGCGAATTGCCCCAAGCGGGGAGGTTCGCTTTGGCTCCAATTTCTTTGCGAGCGATCATCATCATCATCAGGGTATTTCTCTCTCCCTTAGGAGGAACCCCTCTCTCTTCAGCGTCCACAAAACTTTGTCTTTAGCCATGTGCGTCCGATGTTGCGTTCCAAATTGTCACGCCATCTTGATTTTGGTCATCTACGTGATCTTTTGTAGTTGCGCGGAGTCCATAAAGTTGCGAGCCATAAAGAAGTAAAATACTGATCTGTTGGTACATGATATCCCTTGTTCTACATTGGTGTCATAAGCTGCAGAACAATTTGCTCACTCAATCCCTTGTTCGGACGCACATCATCCTTTCCTAAGTAAGGAATGGCATTGACAAGGTATTTACTGTCCACCTCCGAAAGCATCTAAAATTTGACACCATACTTATCCGGTTTTTGTGGCATGAATTGTGTGAAACGACATCGACATTTGGTTGGAAACCAGGGCTGTGGAGCCGATGCGTTATCTCATCGGCTCCGGCTCCACGACATTGATGTGAAAGGCTCCGGCTCGGCTCCGACTTCAAATTCAGGTTCTATCTATGCTGGTTATCCTAGATCCGTTGAACGGGTTTTTTGGATAACGGTGTGGCCTTTAGAGGCTTGCCACAATCATCAAATTAGTTTTCATTAACAAGCAACGACTTAAGTTAATAATAAAGATGATAATAGCCTAATATAATGATAAATAACATACTTGTCATATATTTTTGCATGAATTGACTATCTCTGAAAGATAAAATAAAGTTATAGCCTGGATTGGTTAAAGATCTCCCGCACTGGCTAAATATAAATTGGCCTAACCCGCAACCAGTCTACTACGAGGCTACATTAAATAAGACCACATGAGTGATGATGATATACCTAATTAGCCGTCACAGGGGCTGAATAGTAGTATAAGCTTTTTAACAAAGCTTGAATATGAAACTGGATAGCGTATGCCTCTAAACAGCTTATCGGGCCTGTATCTACTCGAACATGGAAAGGGTGTAGGCTATATAGCCAAATATACCGTATCAATAAAGATATCAATTGCTTTATTGAATATTAAAGTGTATATAGGCTAGCTTAGGTTGTTATTGCTATTTGTTATTCCCTTTATCCAATAGTCTGTTGGTCCATGAATAATATGATCGGTGGGTAGCCCACGACTCATCATCTGTAGAAATTGTAATTTAGATAGTCTCATTGAAGTGTATGTACAATTGAAAATTATACTCACCAAAATTAAAAATATCTAATTTAGGACGAGTTTTGTAATTCCATGCAGCATACTTAACAAGTTAAGGCTTAGCTTACATTATGTTAATTTCGTATTTTTCATTATGGCGTAAAGTTGCACTAAATAATTCATCAATGATTCATGTATATTATTATATTCAATTTATGTATAACATATTACCACTATTTCTCTGATGATGGTTAGGCTGATGAAACTGAACTCGGAGTATCACACAGCATGTTGCAGGGTGCAATGCATGATAAAAATTTGACTGCGAGCACCGAGCAGAAATCCCATCTACTTTGCTAGCTTTCGAATGCGCGTGCGGTTTAATGTCACAGACAATAGAAAAGGGAGGTCAAAAGGCGCCATTATTGAGAGCGTCTCAGTCCTCTTTTATAAGTCAACATGACATCAGCATAAAGTGTTGACAGACAGAAAAAATAACAATGAAAATTCTTAAAATCCACAGGTCTATGACATTTGGGGAAACATTATTACACAATACGGCTCTTGTGCAGTCCTCCCCCCATTTTTCTCTGGTCAAAAGATGCAGCACCATTGGATGTCCGTTTCAGCATCACCGGTTTGAGTGAAGCATTCCGTGCTGTTGTAAAAATCTACGTGAGTAATTGCGATGTCATAGTCGCAAACTTCGTCAGCAAGTCAAAATTGTAATTTGCCTTTTGGGTTTTTTCGCATTGAAATATACACTTTGAATTTTAAAGTCAAAGGAAATTCATTGTTAATGAGATACCTTTAGAATAATAAGGCGCTACTAGAAGTGGCTGGGTCGCTTATTGCTATAGCCATGCGAGGACTTGTAGTCAGGTCATTCGTGTGAGTGTGAAATCAAAATTGATCAAATTGAATAATCGATTGTTTTGAAAAATGTAGGTGGGGGGATTGCACAAGAGCCTACAATACAATCTAAGGAAATTGGCATTGTTACAGATGCCAGTAGCTTCTGCCAGTAGCCATACCGATAGATGGTAACCTACATAGTAAACGTATTAGATTTAAGACATTACGCAAGAAATGTAGCTATGTTATCTTTGCTGACTGAACTGGAAATGTGTACGAGTACATAAATGACTGGCGACTTGTCTCTAGGAATCTACAATCATCTAGTTAGCATGCACATAGCAAGTCTTCAAATTAATGGATTTTGGAGAATACGTTGTCACTAAAAGCTATGGAAATTAGTCTTACGAAACATATGAAATAAAAAAATATTACACATGTGTGTAAATATAATACATATAATACAAAAGAAGGCGGCAACTGCAAAGAAAGATATCGTGGAGGACAGATCATTGGTATATTTAAAAGACATCTCTTTAGATTTCAAATGATTTAATTTTTTATGATGCCAATTAATACCTTTCAAAATTCTAGATTTATATCAAAGCTCAAACTATCGGACCTGGAGCCTTTGTGATAAATCGGCTCCGGCTCCGACCAAAACCATCTGTTGGAAACAACTGCTCATCAACAATCAAATCCTCCAAAGGTGAGTAACAACTCTGACAATTTGCAATGAAAATTTCCCATGCCACTGAAAATAGTGCGAATTTATCATTTTCCAGTCTCCGACGTCTGCTGAGGCTTTCATCAAAGCGAATGTATCGTTGGATTTCTTTGTATCGGTTTCTAGACATTGTTGCTCGGAAGATATTAAGTCTCCATTCTTTGCTACATAAATCAGTAACAGGCACATTCTTTGCTCAATAATTGTTCAATGATATCTCTCAATATCACAATTTCTCCGGGCACTCATAGCTGCTGTCGAAAGAAAATGAGCGCCTCTGATGTTGAATAACTAATTTACAATTGCTTATCGTTTACCATTCGATAGTTTATTTGGTAGCATAATGCAATACAATACAATACGGCCACTATGCCGGCGATGCAATCATAGAGACCTGCTGACCTTGTGGAATTGCGCATCAAAGCTATTTATAGTGATCACCCACGTCATTTGTGTTCTATTGATAAACGCATCTGGTGCAACTCCAAAATTTATATTTCAAAATTGATAGTAAAATTTAAAGAAAAAACAGCGCAATAAAAGAGAAAGATATCAATTCAAACTGCACACGATAATGTTTGCACAAGGAACATTTGACTCAATTTACATCAATTTCTAGTTAGTACATGCAATTCATAACCATTCAAAAGTAGGATAAATGACCAACTGTACTCTTAGAATATTGCGGTCAAAATGACCGCTCTTGGTCTTTCTAGGTAAAACAATATTTTATTCGATATCTATGGTAAAAAGATGAATAAGTTCTTGCATATTTAAAAGGTCTTACCCATAGCATAAATGCCACGAAACAATATAACATCAAAAAGTGTTGCTTAGTTTCTGCAGCAAAAAGTATTCAGATTCGAGGATTATAGAATGACCACTTGGTCTTTCTATTAAGTGGTTAAAAACCGGCCAGTTCCTCAAACGATATGCCAGCCATTTATCATCGATCATCTTCTTGAGTAGAGGAGAAAGCCACGGCTTGTCTTGTTCGCATAGTATGATGACACGTTGGGGAATTTGAAGACAGAGTAGAATAATAGAAATGTCTGCATTTCTCGTTTACACAATCAGAAATATTTACATTATTAAAGTTAGAAGAGGCCAGATGAAAAAGAAAATTGTCGACATGATTTCTGAAGTCAAAAACTGTCGTCCGCTTTTTAACAATTGATCTGTCTTTCGATGACATGATTGGATATAACACTACACAGTTATAATCAGAAGTTGATAGTGGTGGGCCTATTTCGGCTGCATTTGGATACTGTCCATTCACTATGTATGATACCCAGATCTGATAGAGAAATGAATTACCGCAAGTAGGTTTCATGACTATATTCCTGCATTAAAAATTTGATTGAAAGATTTTCGTATCGAAATGGCTAAAATCCCCACAAAAACAAACTTGATATCATTGTTTTCGTCCAAGAAATTTGTAAGGTGATCGCAAATGTCATGATGCGAAGTCACGCGAAGACCAGTAAGAATATACATGCATGAAAACATCAAATTCAGAGGAGGGAATTTTATGGTCAAGAATTCAACACCTGAGACGTCCCCAAGATTGAGATTTGAAGATTGAATTCTAGTATGAACGTAAACACATGCACCTCCTCCAATGCGGCCCAGTCTATCACAACGAAAGAGATTATAGTCTTCAATAATCAAGTGGTCATCGGGAATGTCTTCTGTCAACCATATTTCGGTTATACTAATGACACCAGGTGACATATTGCTAACCAGCAGACGCAACTTATCTAATTTATTGTTAATAGACCTGGCATTGAGTAATAGCACAGATGGAAGTCTTGAAGACGATAAAATCATTTGCAAAAATAATTATGCCGTAATCGAACTTGCCCATTGAAAATGACAACAACCAGTCGAGCATTTCGTTGCCTACGTAGTTCTTCACGCATTTCAAATTGTTTCTGTTGTTGATATTTCGTTAAGTTTGGTTTCACAAAAGTTCTTCGAAAATGTGCTGAGTTCTTCAGATTCGACTTTCTTAGGAATTCAGTATGATTATGTGTTCCATGAGTTTCATTCTAAAAACAATGCAATGGAACAGTTCAATCTCCGCTGTCTCCCACTGATGCGAATCAATACGACAATCAGGTCTTCCGGTATTTGAGTCGGTTGAGATATGATAAATTTAATGGTAGTCAGGTAGCACGCCTATAATGTGAATTTCTCTATTTTATGAATACATATAGGCATATGAGCATATGCCAAACTTCATTTTCTAGTATTTGACATGTGTGGTCGGCTCGCAAGATCACTGATAGAAAAATTGACTTATCAAAGAAATAGCAGATATACAAATTAAAATAAATAGCAGCATAGCTTAATTAAAGGACAAGTAAATAGCTGGTGAAATGAACATCTGTGCGCATTGATTTGCAGATTCCATATTTCCACGTCAGATTTTCAGGTGAGATTATAAAAATTGACAGTGCGTCTACCGATTATCCGATTAGTATGCTCTGACTAGCAGACAACTCATTGTTACTGAGTAAGTAGGGTTGTCCGCCGATATTTCACATGTCATTTTTCTATGAAAGTCGTTTATATATCTGCAAATCCTGTAAATCCTGCAGACCCTAATTATGCAATTAAGGCCGTCTAATTTACTATGCAATACCATTGTCCTAAGCTTTTTCATGATAGTTTCCCCAAAACTTATCATATCAATGCGCTGAAAAAATACGATATTTTCTCATTGAATACTATTTACATGAATATATCACGCTTTTTTTGCATTGTTTCACGGTATTTTCCCCATAGAAATACAGCTTAGGACAATATCATTATTATGTAGATTTTGCTATGTAACAATACAAAATCTACATAATGACACATTGAGGGAGGAGCATTTCACCGTCCATCACCGCATTCCCCGTGAAAATGGCTTTGAAGTGATTCCTATGGTTCACAATTGACACTCACAGATATCTCAAGCTTTAAATACTTCAATGTTCTGAGATGCATGGACTATGTAGAAAATTATCATAGATTTGAGTCTTTTACAGATCAAAATCTTGGATTTTTGATGTCATAGATTTTAAGTTCAGTAACAAAATGATCAGCCTAAATCGTAGCGCCGACGAGTTAGGCTGTCATTTGAAAGGCAATATATCTTCATTCTTGCAGTGTTATTATATGTTCATTTACATAGCCATGCACATCATTCGAGCCACTGCTAGCGATTTCAAAGTTCTATGCGAGCTATTTAGTCAGCGAATTGTTCTGTGTTTCAATTAAAATTGACTGTTGTTTCTTATTGAATAATATCTTCTCTTGATCGTTTTTCCAATTCTCCTTCCGTCATTTAGTGGTTCGTCCGAGAGTCTAATTCGCTTACAATCTTCCTACACCGTGAAAATTCGCTTTTTCCTTTAAAGCACGACATTTCTTGAACGCTAGAGTTGAGGAAGTGTTGAGTTTACATCGGATGCATATCACTGTCCCATCCAGCACGATTACAGTGCACTAGGATTTGAAGGGCATGAAAATTTAATCCTTATGAGCTCTGAGAGGTAAAACACTCTCCCTAAGGGAAGGTGAACAGGAAGAGCGAGAGGAAGAGATCAGGATTTTCGTTGCTCATTCAGCTTCAAACATGCTCAAGGTGCAAAAGGAAGCGAAGCAGTTGAGTGTCCCCCATAATTTGTTGTTATTTGAACCAGAGAGCGCAGAGAGTAAAGAAACTGCATCAGCGACCTCAAATATCTTTTAAAAAAATGGAAGGAAATAAAGATGAGGTCGATGGAGACAACATTTCGGTGTCCTGAAAAAGACGAGAATTATTAATGAGGTAAATCTTATTCAATTGCATCGATAGTACAAAATGGGGGCAATTGTGATGGAACAATGCATAAAAGTCAATGCGAACGGTGCTGTATGATGAATTGAGTTCTGTGAATCTCAAAGACATCCCAGATATTTCCCCAAGAAATCTGGCATTAATAAATTCGGTTCAATGATGATAGCGTGGTCCATAAAAACCTTGTGGTCCCGATGTTTAGCACATCAAGTTGTCCAAAATACATATATTCTTCAACTAAGACCACACTTCACTTCAGCCATGTATCTTGGACAGTTTCCAATGCCACACATTGGTGGACTACTTCTTAGTATCCCTTTATCTCTCAAAAAAAGATTTGCAGTAGATTCGTTGACGAATAGGACAGATACTTCTGACAGCTTCATGCCTGCAAATGTGAGAGCGTGGGACGACTGCTGGTCACATTGCTAAGTGGTGCGCGCTGCCATGGTGAAGATTCTCCATAGAATAAGGATGTCTCTCTCTACTCGATGCTGATGACCTTCACTGATGAATTTCACAGAGAAAGTTATTTTTCTTTTGATTTGATACGATTTGATATGAGGGACAACACTATCATCATTGGTATACTGAGGGATCACACTATCATCATTAGTACACTGAGGGACCGCACTATCATCATTGGTACAATTAGGGACCACACTATCATCATTGGTACACTGAGGACCGCACTGTCATCATTGGTACACTGAGGATCACACTATCATCATTGGTACACTGAGGGATCACACTATCATCATTGGTATACTGAGGGATCACACTATCATCATTGGTACACTGAGGGATCACACTATCATCATTGGTACACTGAGGGATCACACTATCATCATTGGTATACTGAGGGATCACACTATCATCATTGGTACACTGAGGACCGCACTGTCATCATTGGTACACTGAGGGATCACACTATCATCATTGGTACACTGAGGGATCACACTATCATCAATGGCACACTGAGGGATCACACTATCATCATTGGTACACTGAGGGACCGCACTATCATCATTGGTACAATTAGTGACCACACTATCATCATTGGTACACTGAGGGATCACACTATCATCATTGGTACACTGAGGGATCACACTATCATCATTGGCACACTGAGGGATCACACTATCATCATTGGTACACTGAGGATCACACTATCATCATTGGTACACTGAGGGATCACACTATCATCATTGGTACACTGAGGGATCACACTATCATTATTGGTACACTGAAGGATCACACTATCATTATTGGTACACTGAGGGATCACACTATCATCATTGGTACACTGAGGGACCGCACTGTCATCATTGGTACACTGAGGGAGCACACTATCATCATTGGTACACTGAGGGATCACACTATCATCATTGGTATACTGAGGGATCACACTATCATCATTGGTATACTGAGGGATCACACTATCGTCATTGGTACACTGAGGGATCACACTATCATCATTGGTACACTGAGGGATCACACTATCATCATTGGTATACTGAGGGATCACACTATCGTCATTGGTACACTGAGGGATCACACTATCATCATTGGTACACTGAGGGATCACACTATCATCATTGGTTTACTGAGAGATCACACTATCATCATTGGTACACTGAGGACCGCACTGTCATTATTGGTAAACTGAGGGATCACACTATCATCATTGGTACACTGAGGACCGCACTGTCATCATTGGTACACTGAGGGATCACACTATCATCATTGGTACACTGAGGGATCGCACTATCATCATTGGTACACTGAGGGATCACACTATCATCATTGGTACACTGAGGGATCACACTATCATCATTGGTACACTGAGGGATCACACTATCATCATTGGTATACTGAGGACCGCACTATCATCATTGGTACACTGAGGGATCACACTATCATCATTGGTACACTGAGGGATCACACTATCATCATTGGTACACTGAGGGATCACACTATCATCATTGGTACACTGAGGGATCACACTATCATCATTGGTACACTGAGGGATCACACTATCATCATTGGCACACTGAGGGATCACACTATCATCATTGGTACACTGAGGATCACACTATCATCATTGGTACACTGAGGGATCACACTATCATCATTGGTACACTGAGGGATCACACTATCATCATTGGTACACTGAGGGATCACATTATCATCATTGGTACACTGAGGGATCACACTATCATCATTGGTACACTGAGGGATCACACTATCATCATTGGTACACTGAGGGATCACACTATCATCATTGGTACACTGAGGGATCACACTATCATCATTGGTACACTGAGGGATCACACTATCATTATTGGTACACTGAGGGATCACACTATCATTATTGGTACACTGAGGGATCACACTATCATCATTGGTACACTGAGGGACCGCACTGTCATCATTGGTACACTGAGGGACCACACTATCATCATTGGTACACTGAGGGATCACACTATCATCATTGGTATACTGAGGGATCACACTATCATCATTGGTACACTGAGGGACCGTACTGTCATCATTGTACCAGAAATTCATAGAGATCCGATTATTCGCCGTTGCATTGCCCCATCTAACCGTGGAAGAGGTAGATCTCACATTCACACTTTTACTGTGGTTCCGGCAGCACTAAGCCAACCGACCTGCACTGCTGAGACTTTTTAAACATTTCGCCAAAAAATGCTTGGATCAATAGATGGCAAAAGTTACATCCTACTATGAAAGATAATTTTCTTGAAGGTCTGAATCTTGGCACCTCTTGCAGCCATTTTGTGAGAAAGCATTCAAAAGGTATTTTGCAAATAATAAATCAGTGAGATCCGCGGTCTATCATAATCATTTATTTCACCATAGACGTCCAAAATAGAATTGGAAATCCAAATGTTATGTGAATGCTTTTTATTAGATCAGAGATGCCCAACGTTTGGACCTGGACCAGGTGCTGAAGTCGGGCTGGGCCGCATACTACTTTAGAAGCATTAATTAAAATCCTACTTTTCAGTAGTTACTTGAATTCTAATTATTCATTTTCTCCTGTTGAAATAATTCATTAGTAAATGCATATCTTCGCCTCACAACTAAAAACACTGAAATTATCTACAATGTGAAAATGCTATTTGTAAATATTTTCTGCATTTTTAGATATCAATATAAAATCAAGAAGTCAATTTTTCTTGTAAATTTAGTGTGAAATCTGACCTCATTTAAATGCTCAGAAATGTTGAATATGGGACCCTCATTTCCTCGTAAAAAAGCTCATCGAACACCTCATAGTCAACGACTTTTCTGGGATTGATGAGCTAGAGATAACACGGCGAGATCATTTGTTAAGCTCGATGCTGCAATGTGCAGAGTGTTTTCCAAATTTTTGTCTGTGGTTCTTGTACAATGGCAGCTTTCACATATTTCAATCGAGAGAACAGCTGCTCGCATGTGTACATTTTTCCAAAAGGCGAAGATGCCAAAGTGGCATGTCTATGAAACAATTTTTAAAATTTAGAGAAACAGTTCAATGCGACGGATCGGTTGACGATGCAAAAATATTTCGAAGTATTTATAAAAGAAAACGTCGCTGAAATTGGGCAATATGAATATAATTCGACCGGTTTCTATTGGAAGTCAAGAATTGAGTCCTCTGGAATCTTTTGCAAACAGAACAGACCATAGAAAGGCCTATTACATCAACGGATTAATTCAAATTATCAGTGGAGTCATAGAAAAATGTTATAGAAATGGAAGTTTACATTTTACATGCAGCTAGGGGATTATGGATCATAGATAGGGGATGGTTGGAATACATGCTGCATGCTGAGGCCGAAGGATCAGTCCGTCATTCGCTGATAAATTTAAGTTCTTCTTTCTTTCTCTCCATTTCATTGCCGCTTCGCTTTTTCAACACTGTCACCTTAACATCTTCCAGGGAATGCTGATGTTGAATGCAATGATAAGGGAACACTTTATCATCTTTATAATGTCTGATATCAAGTCGGTGCTCGTTCATTCTCTCTCTTAGTGATCTTGATGTGTCACCGATATATTTCTATAGATTTCAATGATTGTAAGAGTGCTTGGCTCGTATCACAGTAAATCGTGAAATGTTGAGTGACCCTCACGAGAAGTTATCGAGAGCCACGGGTTGGCCACCCCTGTTCTTTATTAACAATGGCACCTTTGAGAAGACATTTTTGTATCTTCTCCTAATCATTAAAATTCTATAAATATCTGAAAGTCGATCTTCTTCTTTATGAGTACATTTTCGGCTATTTACAATTGTGGAAAACCATTTCACAGATGCATTGGACTAGCTATCTTTGAAGGAATTTTTACAAATCTCATATGCACATGTTTCTTTCTAGATACCATGCACAAATCAATCTTGTCAATTTCCTAATGTATTTCAGAGCAACTTCTTAGTACATTTAGCGAGTTTGGAATCGCAGACAGCAATCTTTTTCAGATTTATAGACAAAGTTCGACAAGATGTCGACAGCTTTGAAATTCGCTTAAAATTGGTGACTTTGAAATTTGAATTGCTATCTATTGTATCGAAGATGAACGAGCTAGAAGAACTGGATGTCACTGTTAGAAAGTGGTACACGAGTTATACTGCACTGAGCATAATTCATATGATTCGGAGAAATACTACGATGCTGAGGAAGGTGTCGAATCTGCTCCGTAGGAAATCTATGTTTACAATTACTTTTTATTAATAGTCAATATTAAATCTACAATTACGATTTATTGCTATACCGGTTTCAAATACCGTGGTATCCATCATTAGTGTCAATAATTCAAAAAACGGACAGGATTATATACAAAGTTGTACAGTTGGCATAGAAATCGAATGAGCCACGTATCAAAATTGGCGGAGAAATATCTGTCTGCAAGCAAAGAACTGGCCACCAACTAAAATAGATGTAAAAGTTCGGATGGCATTTGATTGTTCCACGAGGATTTGGCGTGATTCTGCCATTTTTGTGTTTTGTTTTTGTCAGCATTTTGAAGTTTTTTTTCATTGGGTGGATGGATGGATATGCATAGAAATTTCTGATGATGGTTTTCCTGTAATATACTCTAGAATGCTTTTTTGTAATTGTTGTCGAGTTTCTCTGATGATAGCGATTGGGGCAAAACTGTGTATAATCCTGTGAGTTTGTTGAATTATTGACACTAATGATGGATACCACGGTATTTGAAAGGGTGCTATGGCAATACATCGTACTCGTGGAAAAACATTCCGACAGCTTGTAAAAATGGAAATCTATGCGCTTCAGAACCCGTAATGGATCCAGGGTAAAGTTAGCAGGTCAGTACATGTAGAAGTAGAATTTCATCAAGAATGTTGTCAATCTCTAGGGAAGAAATAGGATGGACTGAGCTCTGTGCGTTGATGATGATTTCAGCTGCTGGGTTGGGCAACGATTTAGGTAAATGTTGCTCGATCCAAGTAGGAATTTAACTTGTGAAACATGCAAATACGCAGTTGTAGATTCTTGTCGTTCAGCGATATATTGAAGTTATTTTATCAAAATATGTCTAAAGAGAACATCTGTAAAGTACGTCAACAATGAATACGCACCCAACCATTGTTCGCCACCCTGGAAACCGCCACTGCCGTTATCATGAGGGGCCACACCTATTTGGTGCATTTGTCGGTACCCTTAATCCGATACATGAAACAACGTGTATGGTCAAGTATGCCGATGACTTGGTTTTGCTCATGCCTTATGAAGGGAATTCACAGAATCCAAACATCATTGTAAGTGAGGAAATTGACAACGTCAAAGAATGGACGAAAGAATATGGTTTGCAAATGAGCACAAGTAAATCTAAATATATGTACAAGGTGATTCAAAAGTCGCCATACATAGGGAAAATACAAAACCCCTACTATAAACTACAAACTACTACTATTGAATCACCCTGTATATTGAAAAATCCAACGTTGTTAGGCGACCATTACGATTTTAAATTTGTTAGGCGATAAATTTACAATTTTACATAATTCAGTCATGTTTGTGGCCAATTCCCTGGCATCAACTGAAGGTTTCACCAATTGTGTCAGTGATGATGAGCAACGAACCGAAACATATCTAATGGTTACAGCTGTTCGGATCTGATGAAAATTAAACGAAGTACTCGTAGGGGAAAGCTGGAATTACCAAGTTACTCAAGCATCATCATAAATCAGATTTACAAATTCCGGGCTATCCTTGCATTTGGAGATTGGCGGTTAACAGAAAAACGGGCCGAAAACTGAAGCAATTTTGCATATTATGAAGTTATTTCAAGAACTCGACAATTAATCTACTGAATTATACGTAAGTAGGTAATAGAATTATAGCAAATGCTCGGACAAGAGGAAACTTCATTACTTCTTAACATTAGGCTTAGTTTCCAATGTTATCCTATGTTCCTTGGTTATCAAATCATATTCATTACATTCAAGCTCCCAACTACTGCAAATTCTTATAATAAGGTTCAGGTAAAACGGCGCACTTGTTTGATTGATCAACAATTCATCATTGTTCATTGATAAAACAAGATTATCAAACAAAATGATGCAAAAATTCAATGGTTATTCATTTGTCTGTTTTTGTTGCATTCAATTTAATGAAAATCGCCTTTTAATTCTTTATCTGCAGTGATAACTTTATCAATGACTTGACTCATTGGGTTTTACGGGAACGGCCTTGGACCCCTTGACTTTAATTAGCTGCTAAATACTAGACCTTAGAAGCAATCATATTGAAATAGTATGTATAAGCAGCGTCTAGAAATTGATAATTCCTTGTATGGATGACTAATTCCGTACTTAAATGTAGACAAAATATTTTTGCCGAATCTTTGTTCAAAAAGGGATAACAGAAACTTTGCAAAAATAAATTTTTACAAGTTTTGCGTCGCTTCTGTCTAGAAATCAGAATTGCACAAATCTGACATAAACGATTCCATTTCTCTGAGTGAGCTTCTCACAGTGGCATTAGATTCTATATTGAAGTTTTAGCCTAAATGATATGCCTAACATTAGAAATTTGAATATCAAAATCACCAACCATGTGTTCGGCTTTCATTCAAGACTATGATTAATACTGAAAATATTGTTCGCTGTTAGTTTTTATGGATATTAATATGTTAATTTTATAATGTTTATTAAGTTATGCGAAATAATAGACCTAAAAACATTTGCTTGCATGAAAATCAAGCGATGCTCACCTTAGGGAATCATATGTAGAAATGATTGTTGAAAGATTGGGCCTATATCTACATCATAGAAACGATATTTTGATGATTGCTGTATAAAACAAGATGAATTTGATTTATTAGAGCTGAAGAGTTCATACATGGAATTAAACAGGACTTACCAGACATCCCGGTTAGACTGGGACATTTCCGGGGTCCAGGCCGGTTTTATCACTGTCCTGGTCAGTTATGAAATGAAATACTTTAAGTACTTACCTTATCATTGCGTTAAATATTCAATTTTGATATATCAAATGTATAATACTTTTATACATCAAATTCAATACTGATGACAGTTATGTGTCATTATGTGAGTTGTACTTTTTAAAAAAATTACATTTATAAAATTTCAACATTTGCTTTTCTTTTGAAAGGAAGTAATAATTTGAGTATATATAAGCTTCTCATCAATGTGGGCTCTGGTCCCGGATTCACCTCTCAAAAGGTGAAAATGTCCCGGTTATAGTCTCTAGAAGTGTGGTAACTCTAAATTAAGCTGTGTATGAGAGACAGTGTGAATTCACACTCGGTCAACCTGACATGAATGATTTTCATTCATGCATCATTATCCACATATCTTTTCTCTGTCATTGGATATTCGGATTTGTTTTCTTTCACCTTATGACCCATATTGACGCCATGGGGTTTGGATGATGGAAACAATCAGCTCATGTGATCTTCATTGAGGTAGTGGCACAATTATCATATGACTGTCATTCATGCTTTATTTATTGCACCATTACGTAAGAAGAGTTATGTAACATAAACATTCGACAACATCTCAGTCTGACAAAATAATCAAAGTTAGACAAACTACTATAAATGACAAAATATTAGTAATATCAAATGACTTCATATTCTACCACACCATTGCGAAAACGTCATTGCCACGATAATTGATCGGATTGTTGATCTCATACTCTATGGTTGACCTCTATGGTCACGGTCATTTATTGAAGCACAATGCACTTCATGCTCAGAATTTAGTTTTTTTTACGATCATCATTATCATGTTCAAAATCAAAGCCAAAAAATATTCCCTAAAAACTGAAAAGCAATTTTAAGATGACTAATTGTAATTTGCTGTTTCTCTTTCTCCACATGAGAAGCGATAACAGCTGCTGGGATGGAATTTCGGATAGTCAGTTTGACACTCAAAATGAGAAAATTCTTTCTTGTGCAGTAGGCCTACTCTAGGATGCAACATTTAAGTATAAGAAATGGGATAGAAGCACATATAGACCTACATGTTGCATTTCTGCATACATGCAAATAACATGATATAATATTAGCGGCAACGTCCCTTTACCTGCGAAAATTGATATCATTATATCGATTTAACTGTGATATGCGGATTAGATTTTTCAAACATTTCATCTACTTACATTGTCAAAAAAAAATGATTCGCAAAATTTTGAGATCAATAAGCTGATTAATAAAAATACAGATGCAAATGCAAATTGCATTTTTGGAAAATTCAAAATTCAAAAACGATGATACAGTAGGCCACACTAAATTTGCGTGTTTTATTGGATTTTTAAAAGGTCTAACACTGCAAACTGATCCGATGATAAATTTTCGCAAGCGCAGGAGATAGCAACACGAAAAAGTCAAGCTTCAATGTGATTTTTTGATTAAAGTGAATTTTTCGCTTGAAATTGTTGTTTAAGGATATCATCGACTGAAGGGATGAATTGAATGGTATTATTAAATCAGGCCCACGTTAGAACATTTCAAGAGAATGTGCATGCGTCGATGAAAAAAATTAATTAAGAAAATCCAATAGTTTGAGTGGCGCTATTTAATTTAATAGTAAACACTACAATTGAGTTTCTCAAATATATTCATGATCTTGAGTGCAGAGGACATTTTCAAGTGCATTCTATTAGCATGTTGCTTACACGTTCACACCTTTGTTGTGATCATTCACCAGTAATCAAAGAGAAGGAAAGCCACTATTCTTTGAATATGAGCCACTTGTACCTTAAAGTTGTACCAGTTGTGCGCACTATAGTGTGGCTCAATTTTCTTCAGCACAGGAAAATGCATGAGCTAAAATCTTTATTTCGGACTGTTGGAAAACGAATATAGGCATGTCTACATGCATTGTTCAGAGAATGAATGCGTGAAAAGTATATTCAAAAAGATCTCAGATACAATTGTTAAGAAGGCTAAGTATTTGGTCGAAGTCTGACAGTAATTGCTCTCCGAATCAGGCTTGGTGTGATTGGTCCTTCTTTGTTCCTCCTGACAAGTCGTCAATGCAGGAAGCCATTGAATTTTCAATTGTTGTCTTGAAACATGACAGACGGAATCTGTGGCTTCAAACATGATATTCCCGACGTACGCTTTGAGCTCCAGTCAGCAGTTTTCATCCGTTTGCCTGTGTGAGTGAGCTTATCACTTGCGGAGTCACATATTCAAGTACTTATGAATTGTTTAAATAGCTGTAGTAGAGCACCCTACATATTCTGGTCGGTTCCGTCAAGCGCACACATAAGCAACTGTCTGGCTTGCGATCGGCTTCATCTCTTGTTTGAAGCTATGAATATGTTTGTGACATTATATCTGTCATAATTAAATGAATATCGATATCTGTTTTGCTGGTCATTTATAATATTCATTCATATTCCAGATGCCAGCAACATCAGGCGAAGAAGCAAAGAATTAAGCCGCGTGTACACTAGTCAACTAGGTGGAAGTCAACTAAACGCACATCGACGCTCTCATCGACACACGCGCCAAAATGAGCGCGCGGCATCAATTCTGTTTAGTTGACTCCATGATAGAAGTCAACTAAATCACTTTACCTCACAGGTAAACTAAGAGGTCAACTAAGCAGTAGATGGCAATTGCTTGACGCTGATCGAGTCTGTCGCAAAATGGCTATGGAATGGAGCTCCCAACAAACGTATAATTTCGTGGAGGAGTATTCCAAACATCAATGCTTGTGGGATTCACTGCATCCCAACTACAAAAATAGAGATGCAAGAGATGCCTTTAATAGAGCATTCGATGCCCCTTGCCTGTCTCTTCGTAATATCCACCTTCTTGTCCAGCATGAACGTTTCCTTGACCTCCTCTTTCTCTTTATTATTTCGGCCACGACTTCGGCGGCAGCCAACGCAAGTGATGTTTAGTTGACTTCCACCTAGTTGACTAGTGTACACGCGGCTTTAGCATAACTTTGCTTCAAGGTTACTTCAAATTCTTCAATTTTTTAATGTTGCTCGAAGCTACAAAAATTGGCTTGCCAAAGATACTGCTGAAATAAGATTTTGCAATCAATTATCCAAAAAAAATCCTGTCATCAAATATACGAATAAAGAGACACTTTGATATTCCCCCTCCATATCAAGCAATTGTTTTTAATCATCAAATTATAAGCATTCACAGAATGACAGCAATACAAATGATCGTCAGCAAGCATTCAGTCGAAAAGATCTATCGTTGTTTGACTTGACAATGCAGGCAAGATTACTCCTTTTAACTCCCCTTGCCTGCACGCAGCCGGTGATAGCTCAGTTGGTAGAGCGGAGGACTGTAGTGGAGCAGATATCCTTAGGTCGGTGGTTCAAATCCGCCTCACCGGATATATTTTTAGTAAATCATTATCTGGAATTTTGATCTTAACCCTTGATGGAATAAATGACATATGTGTCATAGGAGAAACATTTTACGCTACAAGTGTGCAAAAGCCCGTTAATGTTATCAAATTGTGATGTAATACATGTGGAAATATATGAGAATATAGCTCACATGTAATATTGGTTACATTGTCATAATGTTATATTGGTCACCCCTCATGAACTTTAGAACATCATGAGCACAAACGTGCTGTAGATAAAGGTGGCATTGATTCTAGAGCGATGGTAGAACATTTATCTGAAATGTATATCAAAACGATTTTTTGGTGATCGATGACTTTACCTCGAAATTATTGGCAAGCACTAAATAGCATTGAATATTAGACTGTCTGAAACTCGTTGCATCAAACAGCTGATACCGAAAGTCAATCGGAGAAAGGAGTTGACGATGTTTTAAACATCCCTCAACCGCACTAATTGTGTTGAAACCAGAGACAGCCTTGCCCGTGTGTTGGCTGGCTTTTGCTTTTTTAAGTAATCAGCAAATTTATTACCAAGCAAGAGATTTGTTTGAGGAACGTCTTTTGATCACTCAGTTAAGCCAATTTAACTTTACTATTAGGGCCTACTTGATTTATTTGTTTATACCTTTCAGTATATTGGAAATGATTTTAGTTAGTAATTACATTTATGTTAATTTTGAAAATACCTACAGTCAAACCTTGTTTAATTGGACTGGTATAATTTGGACTTCCGAAACGAAATATCTTCTCTCTTTCCTCTTATTGACTACCAACATTATTATTTATTAAGATCCGGATTATTGCAGATCAGGATGTGCATTTAATTAAGACTCCCACTGACACATTCAATTGAAATCTGGCATTCCAGCTAGTTCTACATGTGAATGTTATTATGTGTCAACGGGCTACGCTAGAAAATATCATTCTCTACTTCAACGGTCAAGAAATACATACGTGACCATTACTTGACCAAAAGTTAGTTCAAGAATTTGGCTAACCGTACATTGTACTTATCATATCTATTTTTCGGATAATCAATAATCAGGCTTAGATTTGTTCTCTATTCCCATCAGTGAAACGCATTCTTACAAAGAGTCCTATATAGCATTATTTCTGCCTTCTCATCCCAGTAACGCGCTTTGTATGTTCAGCCTATAAGTGAAAATATTATTCCACGCAGAACATTTGTCCGTAGGCCCAAGGCGTAAATAATCTTGGATCTTGTAGGCCTACTTTGATTTTGAATAATTTTAATAAGTTATTCATTAGCCTCATCAGCATTTTAGTGACTTGCTACTGGTGCGATACTGGCCTGAAGTGTGATTGTTGCTGGCCTGTGTCTGGAGGTTGCCGTACCAGACCGGCCTGCGCTTGGAAGTTGCCGGCCGCCGGACCGGATCGGACCGAAAATCTCTGCCAGTTTCCATCACTGGTTGAAAATGCTCTGATGAGCACCCCGATCATAAACACGTAGGGCTGTACATACTTTTAGCATTAGGCCGATAAATCACCGGATGAAAGATGACTTTTTCTTCTGAATTGCTGAACAATATGACAATAAACTGCATCCCATCTACATTAGCAGGACAATTTAAATGCATGACCAACAGATTTCAATTCACAAATATTGATCGACTAGACTAGAGCACCGTGCGTTGAAGAGAATATTCTGAAAAATAAATAAACGGAGACTGTAACTGATTCACAATAAAAAATCGAATGAAAATCAATCCAAATTGAAAATCCGATGAACTTCAGCCTGTACTATAGAAATCTATGATTTTAGCTCGTGTCTGTTTCAAATATTGATTCAACATGCAACCAACGGAAGCTGTGATTTTGAAGATATGAAATCGACGTTCTTGAGATACCCTGCACTACTGGATGTACTTTGAAAATGTATTCGCATAAACAAAAACGGATTAAGAATTCATGACATAAAATCTGTCATGGATGAGCTCATGTTCAGTTTCATAACGGGTACATAATTTGCTAAAGGGTGAGTACAACTCATTTGGGAGCAAGCTAAATTGCACGACAGGTTGGAAAATATGAAGTTTCGTCGACTAAATGATAACATTAACGATATTATCCCTAAAAATGTTCATTTACAAAATGATGATTCTCCTAAGTTCACAAACATTGTAATTTCCTAGCTGAGTATCGCTTATATCACTGGGACTTGGGAGGAATTTGAAATCCGTTGTTAGTGAGGAACTCAAATTCTGAGGTTGTTTCCCTAATGTACCATTGCTTTGAACAAAAGTAGACAATTCTAAACTCTACAAAGAAAAACTTCTCAACTTGTACTTGATGCGAGATGGCAAAGTAGGTCGAAATGAACCGCCACTGAGTAGATGTGACGTCATGTGTAGCCAATTTGCTTAATACGTGCGTATCGGCGCCTCAATGTCTTGTATGAAGAGGGAATTACACATTAAGGAGATGATCATTCGAAGAAAATGAGTGGGATGAGAAGTCTATTCCTCCAATTTCTCCTTGTACCCTGAAAATTTGAAAAAGTGACACTAAAGCACTTAATACTTAAATGGCCCAAAGATAAGTTGCCTTACGTTCTACATGCACTGTAGTTCTGCGTATAGTTAATTGAGTTCCTGAAATCTGGAAGGTAGAATCTGTCTTACACTACATGTATAAGTATTAATATTTTGAATTAAGTGAAATTAAATACGTTTAAATAAAGTGCTTCGAAAGGTGAAGGTGACATCTGGGGTTGCGACATACAAATTGATAACCAGGACTTACAAAATATAGGATAGAAAATGTTCTGAAATTGGTGTTTGCTTGAAATCGCTTTGTCTTCATAGTTGATGTGACGAAGATAGAAGACAGGATAAATTAATTACGCTACATGTATACTCAAAATAATGCAGCGAAACATCAAATTAGTCGAAATTCATACTTTGTCCTGAGAACCGGTAGGCTGGCCACAGTCCCAATGTGCTGACCAGATTCGTCATTGAACACCCAGAAATTCATCTATCAAGCCGTTCCAATCAGAGTCATGTAGTCGCCAGAAATTCACCTAAAACATGGCACGCAGCACATTAAGTGACATGCCACGCTCAATTACGTAAACTACGCGTCATTACACATGACCCCAAACATCCGTGGCTATGCGTGACATTGCTGCAACATCTGTCGGCAGTCCTGTTATATGTTATATAGACTTTGCGTCTCATGTGTCTGCATGTATCAGAGGCTAAACAATGTGATAGGACCTCAATTTCATGCTCAGGGAGGACAGACCATGCTTAGAGGTTCATCAGTGGCTCAAGCTGCAACGCATACAACTGTAGACGACGCGCAAACTATAAACGCTCGCCCACTCGTATTCATAAACATTCTCCATGTTTTAACAGCATCAGATCAAGTGATTTCTGACTTTTAGTGCAGCGCGTATGTACGCGGGTAGAAGAATAGAATGTCTTTAACCACGGATGTTTGGAGTGTTCCGTAATTACGCGTGAATTACGCGTGGCATGTCACTAGTCCCTTTAGCCGAGGGAGGCTCTATATCCCCTTTCACATTCATTGACATCGTTCAAAACCATGATGGCTGCGACTCTAATTTTTTGTGGCATTAAGTCTCTACATACCTGATAATTCGGATCCAAATTTTATAGATATCACAAATTCTATTTAATAAAATTTATTCTATTATTATTCTATTCTGTCCTAATCCTTTTATTCTTTTATTCTATTCACTCATCCTACACTATCGGAAAACCAAATGTGTGATCTTTAGATCTTTAGATCTTTTTAGAGACGAGAAATTTTGTCAATTTCTCACAAAAACAAAATTAAGCGTTCGAAGCAAATGAATGAGAGGATATTCTGTTCGTTCAATTATTCTTTAAGTATCATGGCTATCCATGATCCATCGATGGTGCGAATCAAGTAGTGTATTGTTGAGATTCCACAAGGTCACACTCTAAAATCCATCCGCAAAGTCGATCCAATGGCTGACATCAAAATGGATGAAGATCTTGAGCGTTTAAGGACAAAAGTACATTTTTCGTGAAAAATGTGGTGTTTTTTGAAGTACGAGTATCCTATATGCATATTTTTAAAGTACAATGTAAGTGAATCTTGAAATCAACAAAATCTTGAAGTCAAACATCAAGTCTTCATTCATTAAACATTTTTCTGTACTTGTGCATTCACGGATCAAATTTCTTTTAAAATGATCATAGTTTCTCAGCAAAATTTTAAGAGATATAATCTGCAAATGATATCTAGAAATCAATGAATTACTAAATCAATTGCAAGCTGCAATTTGAGAATGCTTTCGATAGTACACCGACGGTAGAAAATATGAGTTTACTGCAAGAAGCAGAAAAATCATTACCATAGATCATGGCAAACCATAACTCCGCTCCAACACCACACGCGTGGCCGCCACCCTGCAGCGATGGGGCTTTCGACAGTCCGCCTCCTGTGGTTGTGGTCATCCAGCTCAAACAGTGGAGCACATCATCTCGCAATGTGGAGTCCACAGATCTCCTGGTGACCTGCGTCTCCTTCGCGATCCTGATGTTGACTTAAGACATTGGCTCCAAGAGCTAAAAATTGAACTTTGATTTTGATTTTGAGTGTCTGGCATCCGAATATATATATACTCATTGACAAAATTTTTGAAAAATTTACTTCTTTAACTTTCATTTTTGACTGCTATATATACATGTACATGTATGTATGATACCTTGATAATTTAGTCACAATCTCCACCAAGTCGCTAGCACAGAAAAACAACGCATGTAGCAGATTCAACTTAAATAGCGCGTCTGCCCCCCTCTAGCTCCAATGCATTCAGTAATCCGAGATAGCATGGATTCACAAAGTTTCTGAATGAAGGATGTTTCAAGGAGAAGCCACTGCTCTGTCAGTCTTTCAGAGAGAATCTTCAGGGACACTGATGGAAGTGAATTGCGGTCTCTCACTCGCCGCCCAAGCTTGTCCCAGACTTGTTCAATGGGTGACAAGTCAGGTGAGCGTGCAGGCCAGTCAAGGGTTTGAATGTTCAATCTCCTAACAGTGGCAATGACAGCACAGGAGCGTTATGGTCTTGCGTTGTCGTCCTGGAAGACGAGATCCTCCACCCTGACCACTGGGGCAACAACAGGAAGCACAATTTCATTGAGATACCTCTGATGACTGCTGTCGTTCGTCCGCCACGCCAAATGCCACCCCACAGCATAACACTTCCACCACCATATCTGTCGTGTTCTTTAATACAGCATAGGGCAAAGCGTTCACCTGGAAGACGATGCACTCTGACACGACCGTCATTGAAATCCAGAGTGAATCTCGATTCATCGGTCCACAAGACTTTCTGCCAGTGATGGTCATTCCATGAGCGATGGACATCACAACAGGCAACTCGTCTTCTGCGGTGCTCAAAACTCAATGCAATTAGGACAGCTGGTCGTCGCGATTGAATTCCAGCTTCTCGCAATCTTCGATAAGCCGTTCGAACGCTACAGTCTATATTTGAGGCACTCTTCCAGTGTACGACTAGCTTTGGGACTGACACAAATCTATTCCTCTTTGCAGCTAAAACTAGACGTGCGTCTGTCCTTCTTGCAGACTTTCTTGGTCGACCAGATCCCTTCTTCTTTTTAACATCTCCTTCTGCTTTCCATCGACACCAACACCTCCAAACAACGACTCTCGACAGTTCAGCTCTTCGGCAACACTCGCACAACTTCTACCACAACGAATCATTCCAATAGCCATACCTCTGGTAAACTGATCGTGTGCCATTTTATTTTACAAAAGCTGGATTTCAGTTCACATTTATGTTCAATTTGTAAAAGCAATTGTGACAGTTGTATCGATATCAAAATTTGAAATTTGACCACCATAGATCTTTCTCCATTCTCTAATGTGTTGAATGGCAATACATAGAAAGCGAGATATTGCATCATACCTGAGAAAAAAATGAAACAAACTTCAATTCAAGCCAATGATAGTTTGTTTCATTAATTATGTCAATGAGTATATATATATATACTATATATACTATATATACTATATATATATATATATATATATGATGAAACATTGAAACGTCTGCATATAAATTATTAATTTTTGAAGATGGTGTATCTCTGAAAACATTTTCGAATTATAAATCACGCCCAACTGAAAGGTTACAATGATTCAATGAGAATGAGAGTTGTCGAAACAATATCGGTACTCATTCGAAGCTCACAAATATAGTTTTGATATTATAGTTCCAAGCATGCGAAATACAATGAAAATTGTATTTTTGGGATAATTTATCAATACAGATGAATATCAAAACCAACCATCGATCATTTATTACTTATTTCGAACATCTTTTTTGATCTTTAAGAAATGCATAGATAAGAGATTATACGTAGCTAAATTATCATCAATACAAATAATAATAAATATTGAGTTGTATCCTCAGTTGAAAAATGGGAACAGACCTGAATACCTGCCATTTTATTCAATATTAGAAATCATCAACCAGCCTAGCGCACATCTCTCAACACCGACAAAGCTCCTAATTTAATGGTGCAGCCATAGCCGGGTAAAATTGAGACAAATAGGGAGTTGTGTTGATGTTGAAAGATGTGACCTAGGCCTGCTGATGATTCCTAATCTTGGATGAAATGGCAGCTATTCAAGTCTGCTCCCATTTTCCAACTGAGGATGCAACTCAATATGAGATTACTGTATTTAAATTATGTTTGAAAAGGCAGCATTTATCAATTACTGCAGGCGCACTTACTTAAGCAATTTGCCAGTAGTGTGTCTAAAGTATTAATTAATAAATAACAGACAAAATTTCACGTAATATGCAAACTGCGCATCTCAATGCAAGCAATAGCTAGTAATCAATTGCTCCTAAAGTTCGTGGTCGATCTACACTCATACTCAAGAGTTGAAATAGAAGTATTATCTCGTAATTAAAGTTCGGTTGTAATTTTCTACCAATTTCAATGCACTTATGATGTCCATTATCGATGTCAACAAATTATTGAATTCCACTCATGTATTGATCATCATTCTTTCTTGTCTGGACAGCAGATTGGAAAATGATCTTCAGACTGACGAGGAAAAACACATCGGACAGTCTGCAATATAAGACGGAAGGAGATGGAATGACAAGACGGAAGTAAGTCTGACAACATGATTCCGGTGACAAGGAATCCCCTGCAACAACACTGCGCAGTTCAATTCATTTCTATTCAGACTGAAAACTTACGGAATAAGAGTACATGTCAACGGATCCACTTCTCCTTTCAAAGATGAAACTTCAACTATTGAACATTCCGAATAGATGCGCTTGCACTGATTGTAGGAGCAGTACAAGATTTTATCTGCAGTCAGTGCACATTGAGCATCAAATTTCAGTGCTTCGACAACCACGTGACGTACGATCTTTATCCCCTTTTCAAATGATGTGCAACATAACAGAATGTACGCAAATACATATCTTGAAAAGAATTATCTAGAGTTAAGTTAGTCCTTAATCCCTTCATGCGTATTGTGTCCTTGCGAGGATATTTCAATCTACATCTTTTGGGAACCATTGCGCAGCAATGTTGATCACATCGCGGCAAATAATTATAACCAAAAGACAGTGAAGATCAATGCGATTCTAATGCCACTACTCCTAACCTCGTGCGATGCTTAGAACGCTCGCAAACTGCATTTGAATTTTTTGTGATAATTTCAGAATGAATGGGTCAAACTTAATAGTCAATGATTTTTTTCTGCTTCATTCTATTTGGAGATGATAGCCAATTTTTTGAGCAAAAAATATTCTGACCCTTATTGAAATATCCCTTTCATGCGCATTTTATCCTTTTGAGGAAACCAAAAGACAGTGAAGATCAATGCGATTCTAATGCCACTACTCCTAACCTCGTGCGATGCTTAGAACGCTCGCAAACTGCATTTGAATTTTTTTGTGATAATTTCAGAATGAATGGGTCAAACTTAATAGTCAATGATTTTTTTCTGCTTCATTCTATTTGGAGATGATAGCCAATTTTTTGAGCAAAAAATATTCTGACCCTTATTGAAATATCCCTTTCATGCACATTTTATCCTTTTGAGGAAACCAAAAGAAAATGAAGATTAATGCGACTCTAATGGCATCACGCCCCACCTCGCACGATGCCTAGAATTCTCACAAATTGAAGTTGATTTTTCTTTTACAAAGAAACTTCAACTCTGAAAGTAATTTAAGCATGAAAGGGTAAAGAGGGCTGAAGATCGTTCGCTTATAATAGGAAGATATCGGCAGCTTATCGGTGAACCTAGAAAATATACACCATTATCATTTCTCTTTGTATGTGAATGCATTTTCATAATAGGCCTGCACTGCAATTCGGATCAGCGGGACGGTTTGAGGGCAAGATTTATCTCCCGCTTGAGTGGATGAGCAAGTTTCGAGCTCATTTCAGCCTAAATAAATGCAATCCACGCTGAATTTTTGTTCCTTCATCGGTAGTAGTGCCTATACAGTATACATAGGTCTACAGATTCCCACACTAGGTGACATTACCACACGTAATTCACGCAAAATTACGGAGCACCCCAAACATCCGTGGTTAAGGGCAGTTTACATTTCTACCCGCGTACATACGCTCTGCACTAGGAGTCAGAAATCACCTGATCTGATGCAGTCAAAACATGGGGAATGTTTATGAATACGCGCGGGCGAGCGCTTATAGTTTGCGCGTCGTCTACGGTTGTCCGCGTTGCCGCTTGAACCACGGATGAACCGCTCAGCATGTTTTGTCTTCCCTGAGCATGAAATTGAGGTCCTATCACATTGTATAGTATCTGATACATACAGACACATGAGACGCAAAGTCTATATAACAGGACTGCCGACAGATGTTGCAGCAGTGTCACACGGTAACCAAGGATGTTTATGGTTATGTATAATTACGCGTAATTGAGCGTGGCATGTCACCTAGTGCACTATCATCCAGCTATAAAGTTGATGATGGAAAAGCATCTGCCTAGCCATATCGCTTTTATTCTTAATATGAAAAACAGTCTATCTCATGCATTTGCTAAAAAGAACAAGGAACAATATTTGAAGCTTATTGGTCAACAGTGAAAGAAAATCAAGCATCTATCTAGGCTAAAGAAAAAAGGAATCTGATGACATTACAGAAGCCTTGATGACCTTCACCATCTCCTCAAGAGAGGGAGCGCGTGTTGGCTCGTTGACACACTGCGCTGTGAACAGGCACATGAATGTATTCTTAGATGAACAGCAATTGCTAGTAAAAATAGAAATAGGTGCACTAGACTGCTTTTTAGAAGCCAATAGAAAAACTAATAATCAAATGAACATTTCCAGTTCCTTCTCATCCAATGCGACCTTGTCATTGAGTAGAAAATTATCTTTTGCAACGCTGCACTACCACAGTGCATAAGAACAAGTGGTAAGACCCCTAATGCGGTTTTGGTTGAAACAAAGACGAAAATGCAGAAATTGCATTGGATACAGATTCTTGCAGGAAGGCGATCTGCCGTGAGCACAGAAATAGACAGGTCGTCTCTTCTTCTGTTTGACTAGAAAAGAAACATTGGAACATGCAACGTTAACGCACAATCTGCTGACATAATACCATAGCAATCGAACAATGACCAGCCAGTTCAACATAAAACACGCCAAATTGTGCGAAGTTTCGGTGATTGTTATCTACCGGATCACACAGCAAAGACACGAACGATGTCAAGCTCTACACAGAAGTTTGTGAATGTTTTTTCGTGCGCCTGATAACTTTTTTAATAATGATCGGAGAGCCCAACATTATCGAGAAAACTTTTGCGCAATGACCTGAATTATTCAAATCTGAAGGAATTGTGGCGATCGGAGCATTTTGAAGGAATTAACAGCAATCCGCAAGTAACGCACGACTATTTTTCCTATCTCCACATGGCATTAAAGATTTCGGATTTTCTTTTAATAGTTTTCGGAAGTCACTCTGCTTAAACGGGAGAATTTCTTTGCATTTTTTATAATCAAGCTATTTTCTGTGGATAATGAAAGCCCTAAAGAAAAAAATAACTGAGGATTTCGAAGGAAAACGATTGAGGTTCTCGCGCAACAATATAATCAAAACGTGCCGTAACGCCCGATTGGAAAATTGGAAAGTCACAATTTTTAACGTGATCTCACAGGAGCTGAAGAATTGACGGTAGTCTTGAATTTGTGAGAATTAAGCATATACATGTCGCTGATAATAACCATATCCGTGGGAGGTTCAAACCATGCGGCTTCTGTTCAAACCGCAGAAGAACAAATCAAACATGTGATATTTTTGGAGCACATGTTTGCAGGGAACATTTGTCTAGAGGGTGTCCAAATTGTTTTTAACTCCAGAAAACTGAGGAAATCTTCGAAACACGTGTTTATTGTAATAGTGATCATTGCCTAAAAGTATTTGATATTTTCTGTGTTTCAATGGAATTTGACACTACCGGCAATTTCGGCTGGACTTGATATTCTACGAAGTAAAAACAGGTTTGGTACGACAGGGGTTAAACAACATAATTGTGGGATTGACATGGTAGAATGAGAAAAATGAAAATATACTATAGTCAAAAATTCTACATGTACTACAATCTGATATACTGACTTGTAATTATCGAAAATCCACATCTTTTAATAGCCATGCAAATCAGCAGCTACCAAATCCTTACCTAATTGAAAAAAAAATTTGTCTGATTTCTTTGAAGTTGGAATAGTATTTTCAATCATTAAATTGTTTACGGAGATTGCCGTTAATAATATATACCGGCGTTAGTTAAGTTAGTTCTACAAATTTGTTGCAATATAGCCATCTTATTAAAGCGCCACATTTTTCTTAAATGGTCTCAAATTTTTGCAATGATTCACTTTTCTTTGCATTTCCTTTGTATTTTAGTATTCTTAGCTCTTGGTGGTTCATTGCGATCAATATGAATTTGAAAACAGAATGTTCTTGGAACAGTGAAAAGTCCAATTACATCTGAAAGGCATTTTTGGATAGAAAATTCAAACAACTTGACATGAAAGTATCAATTAATGACTACAGACGGACAAGCATAAATTATGGATCGTTTTATTTCTCATCACTTGTCTGCTTCATAAGTCTAGACTACTTTAATTGGCTACACTTTAGTTTACTGAACATGTAAGATGCACATTGAGCTATTTAGTTACCATATTGTGCATTGCACTTATGTCCTTCAAAAAGAAAACAACATCGTTTTCCTGACAGTTTTAATGATAGCAATGATTCTCGTATACAGAAGTCTTGCTTTAGTCAGAACACTAAATACAAGTACTGCTGTGGTGTCTTTGCTTACTGTTTGATTTTGTGACTCTCAAGTTTTATGCAAAGTGTTTAGGTTTTGTAAATGTGAAATTTGAGTGTGTGAACTTTGTTAGTCGTCATAATTGTCACTTGTTAGTGCAAGGCGTTCCTCAAAATGTGCAGTTTTTTATTCATGAGAATCACGCAAGTTATGTGCAGCGTAGGTCTGCTTCGCAACGAATCGCAGCGACTCGTCAAACGGCTACCGTCTCTTCTCTGATTTCTACCATCTGCACTTAAAGAGCTTCGCACCGATGTGCGTTGTTGATTTGGTAATCTCTTGAGAATCGTTTGGCAAAATGTTCGTCATGGCCTTGGAAGGCGGGAAAAGGGAACAGAAAAGCCACAGGGCTGCATTTAGAGATGGCCATCGAGGTTCGAAGGAAGGATAGGGCACGGCGAAGATATGAGGCTGCATTTAAAGATGTCCGTCGAAGCATAGAGTAAGTATTTATAGGTAGTGTCGACTCAAACAAGTATCTGTATACAGCGAACATTTTTACATGAAAAGATTCAGTTTTTTGTGGAGACTACGTTCCTGCGGTCAGAAAAATTATTTGAGCATTTTTTAAGAAGCTAATTATTTTCAAATTATTCTTGCATTCATATATTACCGAGATGACTATCCGTTATAAGTAGTATGAAATAATTGGATATCAAAGGGAATGAGCATTTGCCAACAAGCAGCTTAATCAAGCGGAAATTAAGCTGATTATCAGAGGAAATTTGTGAGCTACATGATAATGCAAGTCTTCATTAAAACGTCGACATCTTATTTTGCTTTCTTGGCTGAAATTTCAAGCTCTTAATTCCATTTTCATCGGCATGATTTTATGATTCACTAAATTTATGTTTCGTTCCTAGAGTCTGAATATTTATGTGAAACTATTTACATCTTTTAAAGTTAATTGAAATTATTGTCTTTGATTAAATTATTTTGCTCTACCAGTGGCAGGTTCCTTGTGATATGATCACGCTTAAGAAAATACACTCTTGAGGTTGAGCACGAAAGAAGCAACCCATCGAATTGCTAATTTAACAAACATTACCTCTCCAATAACAAAAACTGGTGCAATTTCTTATCGCATTTTCTTATAAGCAGAACATTCAATCATTAATTGATTGAAATCATAACAAAATCATTCAAAAGCTTTTCAAGAAATTTGACCTTATCTAACCCTAGTCACGGAGATGCTTCACATATTTTCGTTCAAAAAATCCAGGGAACATTCCGCACATATTCTCCATGGAAATTTAATCTGTCGAGTCGTTTATCTCATTTCATTCATAGATGAAATATGATTATAATGAATTATATTGAATTGGTGAACATGGCGAAAATGACGAAGTGTGCTATTAAATGCTATGTACATTATCATTTAGGCTTCCAATCACAGCTTGAATTTTATGCGTTATTTTTACAAATTCTATCTGCTTGTGAATGTGCAGTAGTAATTCGACACCAAATCATAAATTTGAATCCTATTTACATCGCAAGGTAATTTTTACATTTAATTTTGAGAGATATGAATTTCCCTGATGTTGGCCTTAACAAGTTGATCAAATATTTTGATTACATGTAAATCTTTCTACAGGATACAAAGAGAAGGAAATGTCAGAGAAGGCAAGAGTTCCATAAATTCCTCATTCCTTCTTAGAGACATTCGACCAGATTAATTAAGATATTGGCGCCTGGAATTGGCAATCACCTGCTCATTTCTGGCGAAGGCGCCAACGAATTCTCGGCCTCGAGCAGACAAGATAGTGAAAGTCGACTAATAAGCTAATGCGTGAAAAGTCAGAATTTAATCATGAATATTGGCTCTCTTTCAATTCTCAGTTAAATGGTAGAGTTGTGAAATGCAGCAACTCTTTGAATACAATGGAAGCATGAGCGCAACGCAAGTAGATCGGAAGAGACAAATGACCTTAACAAAGGATCCCGGATATAACTTGGTGAAGGACATGCAATAAACAGACGGTATAGAGGAAGGCTGTCCGATAAAACAATGAAATAAATCAAAAGAATGAGGCAGAGAAAGTGAGAAAGTTGATACAGGAAAGCAGAAGGAGGAGAGAGGGTTTCATCAAAACGTACAGAAATGCGAACTATGAAGCATGAATTCTTCATTGTAAATACAAAAAAAGAATTGCATGCAAAGTATGAACTCTTTCAAAGATGCATATCTACAAACTGTCATAAAATTGAAGTCAAATGAGCTATGGCTAAATTTCGAATGCAAAAAACTATTATTGTAAAAAATGAAGTGTACATGTGGCAGGTTTGTGTTGTGCAGAATGGTTTCTTGTTGATAATTGGCATGTAATTTGTGGATTGTAACATAAATGCAATGGATAAGTTTCTGTTTTTAGCATATTGGTGAGAATGCGTTTATATTCTTTGTAAAAAAACATTTCATAAATGTCATTTAAATCCATGAGGGTGTATAATGATGGTCTGCATCTGTATATGCAGTTCTGTAGACGAAACAGTTGATCAACTTATGTGGATCACTTTATGATCCGTACATAGATATCCCATACCTACATGTAATGCGAGATAAAATAAGAGAACAAAACAAACAAGGTCAATGTCAGATTTTCATGACTTTAAATGCTTGATTATATGAAATGTATATTTAAGGCATAAGCCGTAAAAGAAGTTGCCTGCAATGTTTGGTGAATTTATAGTTGCTTTGTAAGGTAACACCAAATGTGTGTGTGAAAGAGAGAGGTATTACATATGAATATTTCGAACAAATACTGACAAGATCGAAGACCTCCACTGAACTACGACCTCCGTAAAGCGGAGAAGAGTGCCCAAATGCTAGGTGCGATAAAATAAAATTCCAAAGCACATCCCACTACATACGATCGTCTTCTATGCAGCCCACACATGGGCATCATTGATGAAGAAAGTGAGGGGGTGGAGGAGAGAGACATAAATAGCGATGAAGAAAAATACTACATGTATGTTGAATTCTATTACGATGCTTTGACTCGCAATTATCCCGTTTTATCATGGATCTCAGGCATATAGCGAAAACGACTATTCTTGAAATGAATGACAATGGAGTTTCCTAATTAGCAAAAGACTCAATGATTGACAATATGGTGAGCATTTATAGGAAATCTACTTATGATGAAACTCACGATTAAAGCATTGAAAATATGAAAACAAATCCGAGTTTATTTTACTTATATAGCCGTGTATCAAAATACAAAGAAAAACAACAAACTTGAAAAAGAACAATGCTACAAAATTCAAAATGCAAAATATCATGTCAATTGAAAATACAAATGGTTGAATCGAATATATTAATGACAATAAAGACTTAAATTAATGAACCGAGATGTGATTTTGTGGTTGATAGTCTAGAAAAAGAAATAATCGGGATTTTGTGAAGGGACCTTATTGATAATTGCAAATGGTCGACTAGAACCAACGTTTGCTACCTTACGCACAAACAAAGTGCGAAGATCAGTAGTAGATTGTCTCTTGATGTCATAATTTCCATTTCATTGCGTTAGCAAGTTTAAAACACTAGAACCCATACTTTACATAGGACCATATTCCATTCAAATTGGAACTTGAATTAGAGGTGAAAAGTAACATTGGAAACCATGCAAGTAGACAAATAAAAATGAGAGGGAATTCAATAAGGACTTGTATAAAACGAAATGTCAAGATCATTTACAGGAAGCAACAGCATGGAACTTTACAAGTAAAGAAGCACAACAATATTATATTAGGTAAAAATATGATTATCAACAAATTACAAGACAGCATTGTGAAAATAACCTATTCAGATGAAACTAGAGAACGTAGGTGAAAGATGAGGAGTCCTATCCGAAACCCGAAAGTTGGGGTAGAACCTTTTGAAGTATGGTCGCTTCGGATTATCTCTTTTCATAAACCCAACGCGGCTAAAAATAAATTATCAAAGACGACAGAATGATTGGCCTTAGGCAGGCCTACAGATTGGATTTCGTAAAGGACACTAAACTCTTGAAAACGTCCTCATCTTGCGAGAGGAAAATGTAGTGCACAGGAATTTGAAAAGTCCTCTGTATTTACCTTCTACTGATTTGTCGAAGGGATTCGGTTGTGTTCCAAAACACGAGTTTGTAGAAAGACTAAAGCAAATATTACCAAATTGTCGAGCAATAGAAGTATCTAAAAATGTGATAAGTGGGAAATTATGCATAATATTGCAGGATGGACAAGAAAGCCGATGCTTTACGCTAAACAATGGAATCTCTTAAGGGATAGTATATCTCCAACATTGTTTTGCTTGGATATTGACAAAGTGTTTCAATTACTTGACGCAGAGAGTCTGTAGGCCCGATAATCAATGAAGGCAACAAAATATGTGTATCATGGCAGAAGATGCAAGTTTATGAATATTGTAGCCTGAATGGTCTAAGTATCACTCCAAAACAAGAATTTTGATACGAAATGCACGAGGAAATGGTTTTGTCATGTTGACATGAAAATAAACGGCGCAGTGACTGGGATAAAGGTGGTGCAAGAATGACAGAAAACAGATCGAGTGTATGCACAAAAGAAGGGTAAAAATCATTCAATAGTGCCACTAAAACTCTAGAACTCTAAAGGAGTTTTGAAAATGTTGCTAGCATGTTGAAGAGCACTTTCGAAATTCTTATATTTGTTTAATAATCGATCAAGTGAATAAAGTCCAATCACAAATTTTATACTAAATTTAATTTTAGAAACTCTCAATTCAAATAACTGTGTATGGGGCGACCGACTTTGGAGTAAAGCCTTTCGAATACCATTTTTACAAATCTGCAACACGTTTTGTGATTAGGATAATTAGTTGCAATGAACAAAGCTGAGCGTGGAAATATTCTGAATATTCAAGACGATGCCTGCTGCGCTAAGACGTGGAGTCATCATACTTACTTTTTCAAAATTAATTTTTTGCGATTTAAACACAATTAATAAAGAAATTGCTTTAGATTAAATTTGCAGCAATTTTGGTCGTGTGAAAACCCACTGTGACAAAAAATTCTTCTGCAGAAGATCAAAGTATCAAAGCGCTCATTTATGAAAAGTGCACACCCACATGAGATGTAACAAATAATTAGGTCACAAAAGCGCATGATGATACAAATGAGATAGTTGAGATGGCGCGCAGAAAGATAAATTATCATTTCAATGATATGAATGATACATTATTGCATTCAGAACATGTTGGTGGGATGTGATAATGTCAACAAATGTGGATGTCGTGAAATTGGCAAAAATTATCGTTGAGAATAATAATGCAATTCTGGAGGGGCAGTTGCTCAGAATCATAAATGAGAGGTTAAATATTATTTAGAGAAGAATAGATAAGAGAGATTTGCAATTTGCAAGTAAGCGACATTTTCGACAGGCATTCATCAAATATCACTTTAAACACATTACTGGTAAATCGCCTAGGGATACTTGAAATGATTAATCAACAAATGCAACTTTTTCCAAACACAAGAATTTGATAGCCTATATTGGAGGAAATGGCTATTCAGGCCTGTTCCCAGTTTTTCAACTAAGGATGCAATTCAATATTTATTTATTATATTTACAAGAGTGTATTAGCTCTGCAATTCCTAGTCACAAAGGAATGCAGTAACCTACAGCCTATTGAAAAATGTCGATTTGACAATACCGCAAAATCCTATCTTAGTACTGCTTCATACTTCAGTGGAGAAGCGTCATGTTGTAATTTGGAACAAGGTATCATAACAATGACCAAAATAGGACGATATGACAGCACACTGGAATGCGAAGAATATTGCTGTCTATTATGAACTGAAAGAATTGAAAGTGTTTAATTGAATGACCAAAAACTAAATAATCTCTTTGAGGAATTCAAATCACAGTTAAGATAATGAATTTTATAGAAAGCGCGCTCCATGGCCCGGGAGGCGCCAACAAAAAGGAGGATTGCGTAAACAAAAAAGAGTGCATTTATCAAGCATGTCTAAGAAAACATTTCCAATTTCAGTGTTGCTTTTAAACACTGAAAAGATGGTGCACAAACGCATTTGGCAGGTAATAAGTTCCAAAAATGAAAATGCACAATAGAAAAATAATTACGGTACATATGAATTTTGTACGTACGGGAGAAATTTTGGTAAAACTATAAATGGATTGTTGGCACAACTTCTGGGGTTTGAAGTGAAGAAAGATATTTCCAAAAATGAGTTTCAATTTTATTATAACACGGTTTGAAAAAGATGTAGATCCAATATTTTCTGTCTTTCATATAGAGAATAAAGACCTAATAATTTCAAGCGATCATAACTTACATAGGAAATTTTGCGCTTACAAACTTGCCGAGTGAAATATCGCTGGACTCTTTCGATGGAATCAATATCAAATTGTATAATTAAGCAGAATATTTGACAGCTGCATTCTAATATTTATCTTGCAAATACCTTATGCGCATGAATCAAACAGTCTTTATTTTTAGTTCGCAGGTATCAAGCTATACCAGTTTAACTAGTATAGAGAGACGTTCTCAGACTTGAGCAATCGGAGCACAGAAATTCTTGAGCCGTCGTTGACGCTGTTCTTCGACATATAAGGACTGCTCAGTGCTGCTCGGAACGGTCCAAACCAGTTTAAAACATATATATTGGATGAGCAAGCTGAAGGACTGCACAACAGGCTGCTCTGCTTTTATTCATCCAGGCTTTGCTGTGCGCCAATGGTCTATTGCCGACTTTTGAAGTGAACACATATGTCTATGCATGTAGCCATTAATTTCCACAGACTTCTACATGCACATGAATAGGAGCATTTTCTTCAATTTAGGTGATCCGTTTTTTATGATCAACTCTGTAGTTATACAAAGTATCCATCCGTCTTCTATTCAGAGAAGCAACACTCGGCCTGCAATGTTCGTTAGCTGTACAACTATAATATGGGTTTGTGTGACCTGTCAGTCAGCTCAACCGGTGCTACAGATCTTTCAAACCGGCTCTACGTCTGATATCATAATTTGTAGTATCCATTTCACCTATTGTAATTATTGACAATATCTCCCCATTAAAGATTACAGTGCAGCTGAACATGATAAATCATCTGTGGAGATGATAATTCGCGACGATCCCAAACGCTTCATCAGTCACTATTATTCAATGCAATTCATTCACAACGTATTATTGCCAATTGAAAATGGCAAAGTTTCGTCAAATTTATAGGAGCAACAAATACTCATGAGACAAAAGAAGATGTAAAAGCGGCAATTTAAAATTTACATAGAAAGCGAAATTTCTTTGCTGGATTTCAGGAGTAGATCGTCTCAATCAAATTAGACGAATATTACTCAAATATCACTGATCTCTAATACATGTGTGTATCCTCCCTAGCCATTGCATCTGGCATATTCTGAGGACTGTTTTTCCGAAATCTCATCAGATACCTATATAAGATCTCTAAAGCTGCCAGTGTCGCATAGAAGCTCTAGCCAAAGCTGAACTTTCTGCTTTCCTGGGAAATTCGCTTTCTAGGATATTTCTCTCGCTGCCGCTTTAAGTGTTTCCACAACCGAACGATCCAAAGCCGAAGACGAGCTTGATTTAAACTTTGATTAAAGTTGCGAGCGTTCCCAAAACTACTGCAATGTTCAATCTAAGCTCGTGAGGATACGTTATTAAAGGGGTGCGGTGAATGGAGATGAAACGCTACCATAGCAGCAGATCATCATAAAGATTGCAGAGTGCCAGTTCGCGTGGGAAATGAATAGAAAAATGTCCTCAGACTTGAGCATTTCTGCACAAAAATTCCTTAGCAGCCGTAGACGCTGTGTTTCGCCCTACAGGGGCTTGTCAGTACGGCTCTTGTAGCAGCAGTTCAATGCAAAACGCCAGTATAAACGCTTTTGAAAAAAATATTTAGCTCGCACACAAGCGCTCGAAGTGAACGAATGCTATCAGCTAGCGTTCGTCTCCAAACTGTTCGTTTGGTAACGTTTTGGAGACGGTTACATATAAAACGAATAAATTTTTAGGTTTATGTAAAATTGAGATCTTGATGACATTGATATATAGAGCCCCCAACAATCTTCTCAAAATACCTCTTATTCGTCAGAATAAAAGGAAGTTTCATGATAAAGGGATGACTACTCCATTGAAATCGTTTTGCAAGCAGTTGTCTTCTGCACATAGAAGATGCGTCGCGGCATGTCGTCTGCATCATAAAGATACCTAACTTGCATCGAGTTTAAAGTAATAATGTATAAACGCTAGCTTCGATTGAAAATATCCCTGGAAAATACATATTATCGATTAGACCTTTAAATGTCGCCTAAATAGAAAAGTAATTTTGAAATGACCGTTTCCTGAAGGCAAAAATAGGATGTGACACGACTCCCATGGAGCACATACTTTTGAACTTAGCATGAAAATTGAGATCCTCCTTTTTCAGTTAAAGAACCACATGTCAATTGATAGCGTAGAGAAAAAGTTCTGCCGCTCAAAATTGAGTATTTCTAAAATTATTTGTAGGTATTTTTTCAGGAGAGCCGTTTAAATTTTGTATTACGAATCAATTATATTATTGATTGGAGGCACGATATATTATTTATGGCATTACTAATCATCAATGGAATCTGATATTCGACCAGAAGATGGCAATACACAGTTGATTTCATTTCTACAATAAAGAAGAAATTGAAAATTTCCACTTAAAATTGCTCTACCCCTGAATGAGAAAACTATACGGAACGTGCTCTATGAAGTATGGAAGTCACCTCATGCATCTACTACGACAAAAGGATTGCACGATTGTTAAAAATATGGAAGCACGTCCACGGTTGAAGTTTGTCTATGAATATCATTGATTGGAAAGTGAGAGAAGACCACGAGACTTCAAGACATGGGAAACGCGGAAGGATGCAGCGCAGAACATTCATTATGAACGCTTCAGAACGTAGTGCCGTGCAGTCGGCCTTAACGTCTTGACAAACGAACGCTGGATTTGATTTTTCCAAGGTCGTGAACATAGAATTTGATAACAATGAAACCTCTAGAATGGAAGTAAAGCTTCATACCATACAAAATAGCGGCACATAAATCGCACACTTTTTCATTTGTCAACGACTGAATCATTGGGTTAGCATCAGTCACATGTGCACATCTAACCTCTTAATTGATGTCTCATGCCCCAATTTAGTTCCCCTGGATGTGCCGCGACCTTGAGCCAATTTCCATTCTGGTCAACTTTAGGTAAATAATCTATTTGCATGATCGTGAACGTCAGAGGGCAAACGACATAAGGACGTTCTTTGAGCTTTCATATTCCGGGCAAATATCAAACCATTGAAATTCTTTCATTGACTTTTTGTCGTGAGAGTGAATGTAAATCATTTGGCAGACAGTTTCTGACTCTCGTCCAGAAAACGTGACGATGTCGGCTTGCTGGATTTGCACTTCAACAATGCATCTATCATTTACAGGTCATCTCCTTTCTGACACACACTTGGATTTCCCATTAAGTACCTTCATCCCCGATAAAGTGGTGTGTTTGAAATAAACTGTGGCTAATAAAACCGCCAAGTTGCTGACATCAAACGATGCCGTAATCAGCAATGATGCCTTCTGAACATCAATAATACTCATTTAAACTCTGTTTCATTTCCCCCTTCATCCATCAATAAAATATTTTCGAAGCATTAATCATTCCATATTCGAAGAGGATGAATATTGTTGAACATGCATGAGAGGAGATAGTCCGACCGATTACATAATGGATAGCACGACGAAAACATAATCAGGATGAAAACTTTTCAAAAAAGTTATCAGCGTTGAAGTCTAGCTTTTGAAACTTGAAGCTGATTTAGGGCATTTCCTGAGAGGATCTAAAGTTTGCCGCCATAGCAGATACACCGAAGGCATTTGCCTTGAACAAGCTTTTCTTCGTGGATGCAAGAAGTCTTTTCGGTTGATGGTGTGGCAATATGCTTATTGTGTTGGTTTGATTAGACTAGTTTGTCTAATTTATCTTTCAACTTCAACTTTATGTCTTTTAGCAGTCTTTTATTATTTGTGAACTAATCTATGAATTTATTTTTGAATATTTTTCAATTGGAAATAATGTACATGCAGTTCGACAGCCAAAACGATTTTTTGCAAGGAACAAGACCGAATTGAGACATTTACAGAGTGATGTACACTGTATGGCCACTACGGATCTGATCGTCTGCCGAACCTACTCGATGTCTATACTCATTTCGCAGGATTAAAGAAAACGCTTGCAAATGCAATGGAACACTGATTCTGCAAAATTATGATTTCTATGTTTTGTCTGACTAAGTGAGAAGGACCTTAGCTTAGAGCCATAATTTTTGACATGGAATGTCTTCAGGTCATTTTCTTTTATAAAAAAGAGACCTTCAATGTGTGACTTTCACATGACTAAGGAATGGTGCAGACGCCTCCGAAAGCTTGTGCGTTCATTTTAACATTTTTATTTTGGATACAGATGGAGAACGTCCGATACACAGATTGCCTTGAATCTAACCCATCTGGAAGAATATTTTCTATCATGTTTACCGCATGTTCTTGAATAGAGCCTGCGGATTTATTGGAAGTGTCTATTCGAGGCTGCATCTGTCTCGATTCTTTAGTGATGAAATGCAGACATAGACATTGCTGATGACAAGGAATATGAAATGAAAGAATCGACGAAAAAGGTTAATGACATCGACTCTCAGACGAAAAATGTGTAGTGAGGTAGTGACAGGAAATGTAGAAAAAAGAAATAGAACATTTTGCATTGAGTAACGATTTAGCAAAACACTTTTTGAATTTATTGATCGCTTTTATATCAATTTTTTTACATCTGTTTCATCGTTTTTTATGTTTTGTTGTGGCTGTGTAAAATTCTGGAGATTAATATAATAAATAGATTGCCTAAATAAGCAGGTACATATTTTTTAAGATGGAAAGAAACATAGGGGACAATGAAACAAAAGAGAGACTAATATTATATTCATCATTCAAAATTCAAATACTTATAATTGGGCCAACTTGTCATTGAAGCAGCCACTGTTAAATAATTCAAAAAGGTGAGCTCGAACGTCTGACACAAATGCGTCACGTTTAAATGGCAGTGATTTAAAAATATTAAAATCTCTTAGTTGACAAATTTCGGTTCAGGTTCTATTTTAGCACGGATTCTATGTGACGAAATTCGGGATGTGCTTCTGACCGGAGATGTATGCAAGAAAGTGTTTAAAAGTATTTTGCTTCAGCTAAACTTTAATCTAAATAGTGTACTTAATCGAATATATGTATTTGATAACAATAGTTGGCCTACTATATCTGAATGTGTATAGCTGCATAGATACAGGTACATTAAATAGGCGATGATAAGAAGCTATGTGAAGACATTCCATGTCAAAAAATTTGGCTCTAGACATATCAGTTTTCAATTGATCAGGGAAGTCTTTTTTCGAAAACTTGCTTCCCATTGAATTTGCATGTGATTTTCGTTGATCCTGTCTGACAAGAAGAGGAGCCGAGTAGAGCTCTGAAGACGCGCAGATTCGTACGGTCGAATCTGTCATTGGTCGTCAGCAAGCAAGGCATCCGGACTGAGAACATCACAAAAATCCGTCCATGTCAGCACCGTCGCGGAGGGGGGAAGTAGTGACGTCAAAGCTTCAAAAGAAGACTCTGTTACACCTGTTTCATACTTGACTAGATCCTCACAACTTTGCTGGATCTTTTAGCTGACCTTCAACGTGCGTCATTAAGAAAGGAACTTTCATTAAACAAATGGCAAACGTGACGGAAGCTGCCGGAAATCATCATTGTTTGATCTTCCATTGGAATCAGCAATCAGTCTTGAAAGTCTAAGCCCTGGATCTCACTGTCAAAGTCACTAACCGAGCAGATAACATCTTCTTTTTCTTTGCGCACTTCCGTGTTATCTCTCGCATCTTTCCTTTGGCTCAGATAATCGGTGGGCGGGACAGATTAGTGCTAAGATTCTCTGCAGCGGTCCTAGGCGAAAACCAATTGATGACCGCCGCCTCCCCATCAACTTTGGACGAAATGTTTGAAGACTAACAAGGAGATGAAGTCTGTTCCTGCTGTTTTCTGTCTTTACAGCACCGTCAATTTGGCTGCTAATGTTACAGCGGATATAATATCGCAAATTGTGTCGTTTTTATCTTTCAAAATTATTCGCGAGAAAATGACCTTCGTCTTTTCACTCAGCGAATCAAAGAAAGTTTGAAATAGAAATCGGTGACGTTTGAAACACCGACAAGCTTCGCTTCCTGGGGAGATATCCGACTCTTTGTCTCTGTGAGATTCATTTCGTCTTAAGATAGCAAAGAAGACCGAAATGAAGGCTTTGTGAAGTATTACAGACAGGAAATGTGTTGTCCATTTGAAACTGACGTGAGTTTGTTGCCTTCTAAGGTGAACACCGTTTCCGAAAAAATAAAAGTTCATATCTCATTGATTTCAAATGTATCTGCACGCAAGCGGTTTAGTACTTGTCATAAAATATCTTCTCATGCCTTGAAGTTTATTACTAAACCTTTATCGGATTAAGTTCAGACATTGCAATTGATTTGATATTCAGACCTTGCATTTTATCAAGACAAGTAGCATGACAGTTGATTAATATTTCAAACAGATGTAACCACCACGAGACATGATTCGGACTTTTGGGTCTTGTCAGTCGTGGGTAGGTTCGAACTAGCGACGTTGGAGCTAAAGGACGTGTAAGCATACCCTCTAACCACAAGGCCACCGGAGCATCTGTTGAGATAGCGAATTATCCACGAAGGCACTTCTTTACCGCAGGCACGTGGAGGATAAATTCATGTTCAGATATCATCATTTGACATTCAGACACTGCAATTGACAGGGTTGTCCATGGGCCGACTTTTCCATTCCTAGGCCCATCCCATCCCACGGAAAATATTCCTTTTTTTACCCATGGGATACCCAAGGATCAACAAGGGTGGCCCGGTGGCACAGTGGTTAAGTGCTGGGCCTAGCGATCTTTCGCTCTACAGGGCGAGTCCCGCAAGTGTTATTTGAAGTCGTCATGAAGGGCATCCGAACTAAAAGATCACGACGCTCCGGAATAGTCTGACAATGTCAGTACCGTCCAAGCCCCTAGTAAGGGGAGTAGTGACGTTAAACCATCAAATTATCATCATTGACCGGCTACAGAGAGAACACCTAAATCTCCTCGTCCTAGATTTTTGAAAAGAATTTTGACTTTTTGCAGTGCTTCTTCTTTGAGCCAGTTTTTCCGATTTTGCTGGAACATTTGCTTGCTTTTGAGGCGCTGAAAAGGGTGCCGCATTATACTTGAAAGGGTGAAGGGAGTGGCTACGTGGGCGATTATGGAAGCAATCATGCCGTACGTGATGTGCTCAAAAATTCAAATGAGGCGATTGCGAACTGTTTGCATTGTCCCCATTAAACATGTAAATATATGGTGCGCATTTTGCTGTGAACACAGAATTAGGAATCAAGCAATTTCAAGAGATTTCCTTCTTTACTTACTTTTATCTAAGAGCAAAATCACATAATATTTTGCTTTAGCAGATTTTCCTTATACAGTGTATTGCTGTAATTGCTTCAGTCATATCAAATTAAAAATCTATTCGAGAGTATTACGACACCCAAGATTTTGATTAGCAATTCTGTTGCATGATATGTAAGATTGACTGTACTGAAAGAATACTGTACTCACCGGGAAAAAGGTAACACCAGCACCGACAGAAGAAACCAAAACCAAACTATCACTCAGCACAAGAAAATGAACGAAAGACAATCGAAGAAACTAAATATAGCGAACGGCATCACAAGCACGGATGGATGTGATAACTCCAACCAAACTCTTTCTTTCACGACAGGCCTCATTCGACTGGGTGGAATACAGCGCCGCTCACCTTATGACCGTGTGAATAACATGTGGCCGAAGCCATCAACTAAACCAGTGCTGCTTAAAGCAAAGAACAGTGATCCGTTCAGGCAAAAATAATACCGGGCGTCCTTGAAGTCACGCAAGTGAGATCAATGACTTAGTGCTTTTTTTGTGCGTGACATTAGGAACACTCGGTACCCGACAACAATAACTGAAAAATTTTGAATCGCGCTGCAATCACGATCGCCCCTATTTGTCATTTAGATTCTTAGGATGATGCATCGAAGAATGATTCGCCTCCTTGAACGAACGCGGCAAACGGATTTTCGTTTGGCGTTTCAATTCATACCAGACTCCAAAAATGCAAAACCTGCAATTTAGCACAATTATGCCCTAGGGATGGGAGATCCTGTTGTCCCCTCTACATTTTTGACATTGCTCCCAAACTAGAATAGCTACGATTATAATTTTTGTGAACTTTAGCTTCTGAGTATTACTGACAACTGATTCAAATTATGTTAAATTTGCACCATGGATGCATAAAAAATTCGACCGCTATTCAAAACTAACCGGTACTTTATCAAAAACTCGAGCCTTTTTTGTCAATTTCTCTCAAAATCGAGCATCTTAATCAATTCAAATGGCTTATGGACCATTGACTAACAGAGCACATTCAAATGTATTGTAGACATGTTCATCCATCCACGAATGTTTTCATGCAATTGTTGGATGAATAACAGCAATAATCCTTTAAAACTACTAACAATAGCCTTATAAGTAGTACCGTCAGCTTTATACCACAAGTTGTGGATACCAAGTGTAAAATGGACGGACTTTCATGTCCCACAATGTTTCTTAGACACTTGCTTACTAAGATGAGAGGTTTTTGTATTTTTTCTGCTGAGTGTACAACAATAAATTCTAGCAGACTATTTGCAATTTACATATATTTTCAAAAGTCTCTATTGGAGTTGTACGATTATTTAGTGCCAATTAATTACCCCAATTCAATCAACCATACTCCAAGCAAAACAAAATTGAGTTCAAGAAAGTGAAATTTACGGATCTAGTGCTCACGCATATCGGTGCATTCTCATGCTGACGATGTTTCAAACCGATCTATGATGTCCTGGGCGACCGCACAGAAACAGTAGTGGATAATGAGTTGTCAGAGGTTGTAATAGAGATAGATGATGCTGTTAGAGATTTTTTAGCCTAACAGTGCTTTTGTGCGGTTGCCTCTGATAATTTGATAATTTGATATTGAATTTCGTCATTCTTGTAGATGTTTTCATGGCAGATGTTTCCAGCAGGTAATTGAGACGAATTCTTCGTGTTATTTATCTTTCCGTGTATCATTGCACCAAGTGCAAGAATATCAAACTCTATAATGTAGAATTTCCCTTTCTCTGCGGATTATATTCGAAAGTCGAGCTGTAGGCTTTGTTGGGAAGCCTCTTGCACAGCATGCAGAGCGTTTTGCCGTTGCATCATTCTATTTTCTTTCGGGATTGTAATTTACTCAATGTTTTGTCAAAGTGTGTGATTCGAAAATCTGATTCAGATAAAGAGAACACTGAAATAGGCAATCAGTCTCTGATGAGACATAACTAATCCGCCTTAACTGCTAAAGTATCGCTCCGAGACATAAGTTATTTATGGCACAATATTACTTGTGTCTTTACTTTTTAGTGGTGACAATCATGCACTCTAATTCGCTCATCTTCAAGTCATAAATAGCTATTCGAAGGGAAATATCGCCATTTTCGACAGATCTTTGAAAGTTTTACTGCTAGAGATTTTAATAAGTGGTATTTACAAACATTTGAGTAACAAGTACTTTATTCGATGTCTGTGATAAATAGATATCTTGACATTATTCACAGATTTAAAATCGAAGTATTTCGTTAAAAGCTACCACAGAAAATGCTTGCAAAAAGTGTTCAAAATTCAGCTACTTTTGGTGAAAATCCAGCTTCATTTTAAGAAGCCAGACGACCCTTCCCCGATTGGATATTTGCGGCTGATGTCTTCAAGTCCTCCAGCTTCAGTGTCGCTTGTTAGAACCTGTCCGCGACTCACTGGATTTAACAGGCAGAAATATAGCTGGCGGTCGCTACATCTGTTCGATAATTCTATAAAATAGCCACACTGTTTGTAAAAATCAGCATAGAGAATCATCTGAATAAGGCATTGTACCCACGATACGACATTCCTCTTAACAAATGGTCTGCTGGCCGTGTGGTTACTGGTTAGAGGGCGTGTTTGCGTGTCACCCAGCTACAGCGTCTCTGGTTCGAGTCTGGCTGCGACGGATGAGACAAATGTCAATGGACAACATATGCACCATTTAGAAAAACATTAGAAATTCTATCTGCAGACTCAACTTTATAATAGAAACTGTACAACTTATAAGTTTCTACTACGGCAATCGTTTGTGTAGATTAATAGAAAATTGTCAAATGAAAATTTTCTCATCAAAGATTTCATAATTCTAAACTCGTTTCTTTATTTCTCATTGAAAGAACTGTTTCTCACTGACGTTACAAAAAAGCAATAAATAGACTTCATAATATGCCAACATCGTTTCTTACAATGTTATGCAGGCAAATCGAAAAATAAATGATTTTGGCGAAGTTATTTGTCAAAAAATATCTCAAGAGCAGTGAAGCGAGACTGTAGCTGCAAATCCTAATTGTGATCATCGGATAGAGGAATATCGACAAGGGAAGAGATTCGTTGAAGATGAAATCCTAATTATGAAGCCGGAAAGACATGAGAGCTCACAACGAGGTATACGAGTGTCACATAAGAAGCCATAGGGGCCACAAAGTAGATACGAAATTGAAAAGCAAAACTTGAAATTGATGAAGATTTATGGAAGGGTACGTTGAAATGATTGAACTTTTGCTTTTTCATTGATGAAAAGTCAATATCAGACTTCAGCAAAATGACACAAGTAATAAGAAAACGCAGCAGATTAACTTTACTTAACGGAAGGCACAAAAGGCTGATAAATAAGGATTAGATTGATAGAGAGAGAGAGAGAGAGAGCTATTATTGAAGACAGCTATGTAAAGGCGCAATGTGATTTTACCCATCATTTCTTCCGAATTCCTTGTCATCTACATCTAGAGGGCAATGCATGATCACTATAGTTTCATCTTCAGTTCGAACGTTCATGTCATCATCATGTTCATCACTACCTGTTGCCGTATTCATTTATTTTATTTTATTTTATTTTATTTCTTATTTGTTCTACCGTATTATGTTTATTTCTTGTCATATTTGTGCCAAATTGGTCAATAAACTCTGTGAGTTCTGAGAGAGAGAGAGAGAGAATCCACAGATAGCGGAATGTCGATCAATCGCATAACTGTACTCGCATGTATAACACTGCATGATTGACTCACGTACACAAACGGCTATGAAGAAAACAATGGTGTTTAGAGTCATAGATCTAGTAGAACGAACATTAACCGACGTCTTTGTACATGTACAGAGTATCCCTTCTCATAACATGATTGAATATTGCGATCAATGATCAATGGACAAAGCACAGGATACCTTATTCGAATGTTTTGATCATGCGAATTGATCAAATAAGGACGCCTCAGACATGGTTTCATTGTCACTATAATGAGCATTTATCACAAATATCCATTGCAGAACAATCGAGCATCTCGCTAAAACTTTCAAATGGAGGACAGTGATTCAACTGGTTGTTCTCTATCATTGTTTTACATTTATTTACATTTATTATACGACTGATGAGGCCCAACAGACCGAAACATGTCTCGTGGTGTTTACATCTGTTGAGATTTGATTAAAAAAGTATATCTTTAAAACTAAATCACAAGTAGTATAATTTGTTGCACGCGAAAATTTCTTACCATGGATATTGTGAATGGTGGACGACCATGAAATCGCAGAAATAAGTTGTCGCTAACTAGTCCACGAGTCGACAGCTGCGAAAATGTGTTGCCGTGAAAATTTACTCTTTTACAGAAGATCTATCCGAATTGTTTGAAAAATCTTCCTGTTCTTTCTGATTTCAATGGTACATAGTCACCTTATACTTGTACATTGTGCATGTATTTGTTAATCTCCCTTGACCATGCATTTCTCATTATCATTGTTTGTATAATTTCCACATCACGTCAGTGCATATTGTATGCTTCATATTCACATAAGTAATTTAATGTCATGGTGGCTACACGGCAATTCTTATTGAAAGAGAACAGCTTGACTTTTGAGAGAGAGAGGAAGTCACAAAAGGCTGATAAATAAGGAAGGAATTGCTATGAACCTTGTTTCCGACGAATGCATATTGCAGTTAAGACATGAAAATTACATTTGCTGAAATGAAAGCTACACGGAGAAGTAGTTCATCTGATGCCTGTATTCTTTGAAAAGGAGGCATTCACTCTTTTAAAAAGAGTTCAACATTTCTTTCTATCATTGCGTCTACCTTTTTGTGTTTGAAAAGCAATGACGTGTCGTTCGCTGTTTCTTGTCTGATGTTGCGTAATGATGCAGAAATGCGTTTTGTAGTCAGCATAATAGCAATTGCGATTGTCGGTTTCTAGTAACATTTCTTTGTATCATTAGCATCTTTGCATGGGTTTGAGAAGATATTTTCGACCACAAATGTTTCGAATGGGAAGATGAAGAATCAAGCTGGAAAGGCTACGTTGATTTGATCTTCCGATAGCTTTGATTAACGACATGAAGAATGTTCAGTATATAACTGTCGGCTTCGGTCAACTATGTGGCCATCATGATACCAGCATCTGATTGCTGACTTCAGAGCTGTTAATAGAATTTGATTTACAAAATTCTGACATGCAAAAAATGTCTGTCAATCACATCTTTTTAGTCCATGGGACTATCATGTTCTTGAAGAAAGTAAAAGAATTATATAACTGCCAACTTCATAAAAAAAGCGTTCATTATACCACTTTGGGGAACATTTACATTGGGGTTCTGGAATGCATTTTTCTCAATGCAAAGAATCTTCCTAACCTAAAATTCTACCGCGGAGACTGTTGGAAATGTCTTCACAGCCCAGATTGATGTCTTTGCAATTACTTTTAAGGCTTGGTTGAGAGGTGGAAGATATTTTTACCTCTGAAGTAATTCTCTTGGTCACGGTATACATCAAAGTATTTGATCTCTTGAATAATGGGTTCATAGATTTACTTAACAAGCGAAAGAGATTCTTCTTTAATCTCTTGTGCAATCATGTCAAATGCTTTTGGAAAATATAAATCAAAGATAGGAAACTCTTCAGCTCCTTTAGAGAACACAGCATTTTTGTAGACGAGAAATTCCATTGCAAAATACAGATCAGAATGGACGGGACACTGTGTCAAAATTCATTGATACTACCACAATTTTGCAACTAAATATCATATAAAACATGAGCGATGACCGCAAACGAGTTGTATCATTAAAATACAACTTTTCAATATTTTGTTAGAATATCGCATAAATGAGAGAGATAGACAATAAAATAAAATCGCCAATGCAACGAGTGAATGACATAAATGATGATGTGAAGTGAGAATAGATAAAGATTGATATGTTGACTCTTTGACTCTTGACGTTGCATGAAATAGCTGTTAAAGCATCATAAAATCATTTGATGTAAGGTGGAACTTAGCATTGTGTCCGTGTGTTTAGAAAGCTATTATAAGTGGAAATTACAGAAAATCGTCAATGCATGAATATTTAATTTTGGAATTGTTTGACAAGGTTTCAATAATAATTGAGCATCTAGACATTTTTACTCATCATTCGGAGCCAAAAGTCACTATCATACCGTTCATGATTTTCCTTATCTAACGTTGCAGAAATTCCAATTATGACATCCAAAAATATCACATCACACATTCGTGCATGTAACATATCACTGCTTTAACGCAGGGACGTGGAGGGCGGACTGCTTTCTGCAATCACTTAATACCGCATCCGAGATTGAGGCGCTTCACGCAGGCGCTACTCATTACATGTTTAGACAAGTAACCTGGCAATTGATAAATTAATCAATGAGCGTGGTGGTTACATCTGTTGAGATTTGATTAATTTATCAATTGCCAGGTTACTTGTCTAAATATACTTTTTTGTGTCACAATCACCAGCGTCAACAACATATAGATTTATATACAGCTTTATCAGCATCACATTATCATCTTTTATTAATATGATTATTATGTCTTGCAAGGCCCTCTTTCTCCCTCCACCTTCTCTCTCTCCAAAAACATTAAAAATACAAAACGTGATTGCTCAAATTGCGAGCACAAACACAAACACAAATTATTGCAATAATTTTGAAAAGGTTGATGGTTTATACAGCTGAGGCTGTGACAGATATAGTTGCATGACTTAACGATAGATCCGAGAGGCCAATGTGGAGGAGAGGAGACAAGACGCGTGCATGAAGAGGCTGTTTATAATTACATATGTACAGTTTGTCAGAATTACAGTAGCGCTCAGCAAGTTTGCATCAAGCCTGAAATTTGCAGTTAATGTACGTATATCCCTTTGAAATCAAAATCAAAGTAGAAGCTCAAAGTGGTAAGAAAGAATTTATTGAAACTTGCAATAGAACAGGTAATTAAGATAGAAAACACTCAAAGGCACTAATATTTCGTATGCCCACCATGGCTTTCGATTACCGAGGCTACTCTCCTTGGCATACTCTCCACCAAATGTTTGCACATTGCCTGGACCTCTTCATCTCGATTCCAGATCCGCACGAAGGACGAGGTTATGTCACTGCGAGATGTAGTTTTACAGTCTATTAGTCTGTACTTGACAATTCCCCACAAATTCTCAATCGGGTTGAGATCGGGAGATTGGGCCGGCCAGGTCATGATGTTCAAGTCCAGTTGTTCAAGACAGGCCTTGGTTCTTCTTGAGGTATGACATGGCGCGTTGTCTTGTTGAAACACACCAGAGCCATCTGGAAACCATTCCAACATTTGCTGGCGGACTCTTCCTTCGATGACATGCTTGATGTAGTAGGTGCTGTCCATATTGCCTTCGACGACGTGTATTCTACCGGTCCCATACCAGGAGAAACACGACCAGAACATGACACTCATGGGAAACTTTTTCGTCTGCTGGAAATGTTCGTCTGTAAGCGGATGACCGTCAATAACGCGAACGTACCGGCATTTTCCATTGCCTGCGTAGACCATGGTCTCGTCGCTCCAGACAACCTTCTTCCAGTCCTCCATCGTCTATTCGCGATGTTCAAAGGCCCACTTCAGTCGAGCTTCCTTGTGCTTTTCGGTCATTCGCCGGTGATCGAGTTTTACAGCCCGCCTCGATCAAGGCCCTCTTCATTGTTGAGAGGCTGACGTCTTCACCTTTAGCTCCAAGTTCTGTCTTTATGTCTTGGGCTGTGGCTTTCGGGCTTTTCACACACAACTGCGAATATGACGGAGGTCGCGGTCCTCGAAAATTTTGTTGTGTCCGCCACAGTTCTCGTAGCTTGTCGTGAAATCGCCAGTCTCTCGGTATTGCTTAAATTGATTTGTTCCGACAGCCTCGGCGATTTCTCTCTGGGTTTTTGAAGTATGGTCAGCCAAGATAATTATTTGCGCACGTCGTTGGTTTCTGTCAGTCATCTTCTACTCTTGATAGAGTCACAAACTGATCGTATTCATACAGACTCATGGTATGCGATCGATTCATAAATTTAAATTTAATTTTTTTTATATCTGTAGATATCTATGCATCTCACGGAACGCAATGCACTAGAGCAATATGATGCTGACGGCTGACTGACAAACAATCGATAAAATGAGCAGCTCAAGAGATGGTAGGAGTCATAGCTATATTTTGATGCTTGATGCAAACTTGCTGAGCGCTACTGTATGTTTTTATCACTTTCATTAAGTAATATTATTTGCACATCACACTATTCAGCAGATTATCAGTCCTATGATCTTATTATTGTATTTTCATGTTTTTTATAGTAGGCCATAAATCACAAAGGTCTGCATTGGATAATGTAATTAGCAACATGTAAAACAAGATATCTCATTGTCGATATGAAAAATTTAAAGTTGTTGGATACACTTATCAGCTAATCAATGACAGGACACTTGTTTCACAAAGCACATCTCCTCTCCATTCAGTTACAAGTGCTCGCACTTTTATATTTTCGTTTAAAGTTCTCTTCACGTGACTTCACCATCGTAGCATGTCATTTTTTGAGTTGACCCAAGATCACGATGTGTTTTCGAACCAGATGTAATTCTGAAAAAAGGTAAGTAAGTAAGCGTATATTTGTACCAATAATAATCAAGACATCCGAATTATTGACAATGATAGGCCTATTTCAGAGAAAGAAAAAGAGTACCATTTAAAGATATACACCAGCGACTGAAAGCAAAAATTAAAGTGCACGCAATGTTGCTTTTCATAAGCGAGACATAAGGGAAAAAAGAACGCAGTCTGAGTGCTGAGTTAACTTCAGGTAAACATAAATGGCCACTACTATGCGAGACGGCAGGAAGCCGTGAAGATGATGTATGTCGAAATTTTCACATTTTCTTAAATAATCAATTGAACGATTTTTTCGCAATGAAGAAAGCTAAGGAAAATCGTCAAATTTACAATGCTTCCCACAAATAATGACATGACTACGTTGTTGGAACTTTTCAAAGTTTATTTTAAGTGATTTTGGTAGCCTTGCAAACAAAGAAGCAGCATTTTCTGAGCTCTCCTTTGACATACCGGTCATACTGTTCATACATATTCATAATACTGGTCATACTGGCCAAATTAAAAAATCCGACTGTGAAAGACTTCAGACCGATTTTTTTGACTTCTGCAATGAGCAAAATTTTAGAACGTCCCACTTTAAAGTCAATCATCACGCAACTAATTGCTCTATACGGCCCATTCCAGCATGCGTTCTGACCTCATGGTTCCACAGAAAGTGCCCTAGTGAAAATGCATGTCAGTATAACTCTCTTCCTCGACCGTTCAGATGTAGTTGCTGTAAAATGAACATGCCTAGACCTATCAAAGGAATTCGATAAAATGCTTCGCAATGTCCTATTATATCACTTGTACGCTCGTAATGTTAATCGTGGTTTTGTCCTGTGGTCGAAGAGTTATTTGACCAACCGATTCCAACGGGTAAAAATCAGTGGTCATTTTTCTCACCTTCCGCTTGCTCATTCCGGCATTCCAAAGGGATCAATTTTGGGTCCTTGTTTATTTGCATGCTTCATGGGATCCCTATCTGTATCTGGTAACTTGGAAATTGTAATCTACGCCGATGACGTGACTCTCATAGAAGCGGTTACCAATGGTCATGATCCCCAAAAAGTGAATTCCATTAAGGATTGGATTAAGTCTCGCCGAATGATTTTGAATTTTTCCAAATCTAGTCAGCTCATATTTCAATATCGCAAGACTTCCGTGAAAACTGGCTATGGTGACATACCTGTTCAGAAAACTGTCAAGATTCTGGGTGTATATTATAAAAACTATCGAGGATAAACTTGAGAATTTTCACCGACGAGGGCATCGATTAATTTGTGGGAATTTCTGTGATATAAATCATTTCCCCCGGTTATCTAATATGAGATACGAAAGGGCGAGCAAGTTTTTTAAAAAGTATGAAACCATTCCATCTCACCCTTTTCATAATTGTATTCCAAGACGTCTGTCATATAGCGGGAAACTTTGTCAACCATCAGCTTCAACTCCAAGACGGTTGCATTTGTTTGTTCCATGAATGTGTTCCATGCTAAATCAGAATCAATGTCTATAATTGTAAATAATTTGATTTGCTCTTTATTTTGTGAGTATATGATAATTACATCTTATCATGACTGTAACTTCTCGTGATGTTTATGATTTCCTCCTGTTTATGAATTTATGATGAAAATTGGTGATATCGTAAAGTTTTCACAAAATCATGACCATTATGATTGAAAATGCTGTATTCTCACTCTTTCATCAAAAATGTTCATGTTTGGTATCTTCAGAATCCTTGCGATGTAAAGAGTGTGAATATGTAAGTTTTATTCAAACATGTTAAAAAGTTATTTTTCAAACTTCCTCAACATTTTTCTCTTCACCACAAAAGAGCACAAACACAATGTAGGATGAACAAAGGTTCAAAACAAAAACGATTAGCGAAGTCATGTCTTTGTTCTCTCACAATGACTGCATATTGTTCACCTTGTATGTTTGTGTACTTTGGCGGTAATGAGAAAAAATGTCGAAAAAGTTTGAAAAAGAACTTTTGAACATATTTGAATAAAACTTACATGTTTACGCTCCTAACATCGCTGATTGTTTCAAAGATATACCACTCGGTTTACTTACGGTAATGCTATAGTTCGTAGCTCTGCTGGTAGAACGGCAAATATGGACAAACAGGGGTCGTAGGTTCGATTCTTATCATCCACCCTTCTTTTGCATGAATGATTTGATCCATTGCTCATCTCATTTAATTCTTTTTGCCAGCAGGTATGACATGCAAGTTTTAGTGTTGTCATGCCTATGCACCTACACTCTAAACTTATAATTGGTGCATTGTACAAATAGAATTGGTATATTGGTGAACGTGTATATACTCTCTTCTAGGTACGACCATGGAAATGCACCAAATATAGATTGTTCGTTTGACTATTAGATTCCGATCAGCATTTCGTCTACACTAACGATGTCGTTATCGACTATTCAAACAAGCATTGCACATATATTCCCCAAGAGGAGATGCTTTGCCGTAGCTTATACGACGACTTTTTAGCACACTACGGGTACCTGTTGTGTTTGGCACTCCTGTTGAAGTGCAGTTCATCGCTTGATATTTCACTAAAACCTTCGAATATCTGAAAACATCTGAAGCTTAAGTCTGTTTGTTTCGAATTTTCATGTCCAAAGAAGAGATGATTCAAACGTTTTAGCTCATGTAAATTTAGTTGTTTAAAAGGCAATTAAGCCTAATACGGGAGAAGTTTGAGCCACAGAACAGGCAAATGTAATGAGAGAATCAATATAGACACAATGAAGGTAATGACGATGACAGGCTTATTGAAGTTAATCACTAACGCTCGGATGAAATAATGAAATGCAAGATAGTAACAAACTCAGTATAATGCTGAAAGTGGACATTTTGAATACAAATTAAAGTATAAATAAAAGTCAACATAAGATAAAGTTATAGAAAATGAAGTTAAACGCAAAACATGAAGTGAAAAGAATAAATAAATAAATATTGAAAAATAGCGATTAAAAGTAAAAGAAAATTTTACAAAGTTATATAAAGAGCTAAAATCATGCAAAAAAGTTACCAAGGCAAAAGTACATGAATGATATGTTCTTTTTGAATACACAAATCTGGACAAATCGCTTTATGGACAAGGTTTCCAAAAAACGTAAAAGGTAACGCCACTTACATGAAAACAAAACTTTGAAGCATTGTTGAGCATCTTTCTGTGAACAGTCACAAGCCTGTAGATGTGTGGTGATCGCGCTACTTGGAATGCGAGTGGATCGTGGAGGACAGCGACTTTTATGCGATAGCCATTTAGGAACGTGTTCAGGTACGCGATCACCCAGAGACGTCTGTGTACTATGACTTTTGTCAATTGTGAGTTCCGGAAAATTGTAGATTTTGTACAATGCCTGTCAGTCCAGCGTTTTACCTGAAAGAGAACTGGCCGAAACATGTCGTGCAATAAAAGTTCAAACACTGTCGCTTTGTTTTTCATATACAAAATTGAGTCTATGGTAAAAATTACGGAGATCGAGGCTAATGGAACGCTTCATCACAAAGAAGAACAGAGAAAGTTCTGACTGAAGTCACAGAGGTGTTTTCTGCTACATTTTCTCAAAAAGAAGTAATAGAAATAATATACCGATAGATTCTAATAGGTTTCGGCAATTAGTTGGCTACTTGAATTCTACACTGTAAGTCGCTGGATACGAAAAGTACATACAAACATATACCAAAATCATATGCAAATTGAAACTAACATCTAATACGAGATTCTGGTATGCTTACAGAGATTTGGTATGTTTTTTATAAGAAGCCTCACTTACTTTCGTATGTGATTGATATGTAGCGATGCGAACTATTCTACCTGTGATTGGCTGTTTTACACTGAAATGCGAGTTGCTGGCATGTTTTATATACGAGACCCGATGCAAATTGGTATGTGTTTCGTATGAAGAGCTTTAGGTCACATAGCAAAAAATATGCATATACTACATACTACTGTCAAATAACTTTTTTCAGTAATACCAGTCGTGATTATTTCTTTTTGATAGTGTGGTATTTAGCGAGATTAGATTTATTGTGAATTTCATGCTCCACGAGTGTGTCGTCGTTGCTACATACCTTAAAACATAAACAGGACACTTGGTTATCTCTACTTAATGAACCAAGTTGATTAACATCAATTCATTCAAACAATATCGTACGTGCAATCATGTTGACTTATGTATCTCAAACATAACTATTTCTGCGTTCATGAATTATAATGTGTATTTATTCCGGATTGATAATGCGCTTAGTTACAAATTTGCATAATGCATAATTGTTGGTGGTTGAATACTTATTGATTATTCATGAAATGTCTCAGATTTACATTACGAGTATTAAAATCGAATTCAGTATTGGAAATATGACTCTTAAATGTCATTATCTCACTACTTACAAAACAGTAGTAACATTAGTGTGATCTTTATTGACAAAAGGCTTTAAATCAACATACTTTGGACATGATTGATGCCTTCATTTAATATTGTGCTGGTATGGATTTAGTATGTAAAGCATACCACACTTGAAATAACATACGAAAAGCATACAGATATATACCAAGAGAATACAGAAATATACCAAAAAAATACTTTGGTATGTGATTGGTATTGAGCGATTTACAGTGTATACTGCTACTGGGAGAAGAGTGGAATTAAAATTTGATAAATCGTAAATTAGGAAATGTCGATGAGTCAATGTTTTTCCTGTAGAACTGTGCACAATTATCTGAATCCCATCACAATCCAAATCACCTTTATTCCTGAAAATGCCTTGAATTTTCGGTTTAGCGGGGAAAAATGTCGAATTGTCAATTAGCTTTCATTTTGTTTTCAATCAGAAATGGAAGATTTCAACTGAAGTAGAAAAAACACATGTTGTGTACCCTCATCTCTTCTCCAATAACATTTCCCTCGCAACATTCACCTCCGCAACATGTTACAAACAAATCATCCATTGACGGATACAATTTGATTGTCCAAAAGCATAAAACGCTACTAATTCATTTATTTAGCACGTTATTTGACGATTATATCCGATATTTATGTATCATCCGATAACTATCTCTGCAGAGGAAACCCACAGTCAAAATGTCAACTATTCCGATCATTTTGGAGAATGTCAGACGAAAAGATTTTAAATGGAAGTTATAAAGCTCGCAATGGAGAAAATTTTTCCATGAAAATATCCGAATATTATTCGATTCTGCTGTTTTTCCTCTGTAAGAGTAACTGATTAGAAAGATGTAGTCGTCACGCACTCTGCCCCATCGGTCCCTCTGGGGCCATCCGCCTTCAAGAAACATCAATAATTAACGATGAGGAGTCGTCTTTTCCTGACGATAGGAGCGTGTCAGCATTGTTTGATTCTCTCAAAGGAGAAGCTGCCTTACGCCTTCTCTTCAAGTCATTCCGAACATGTACCCAATGTCAACTATCCACTGTCCAATCTAACCCTCCAACACGACAGCAACTGTCTCGTGTTCTCTTTGTATTATTCATCACAATTTCCATCGACAACATTTTCACCAGTTTTCAATCTTCTTCTTTTCAAAATTTTAGAGGTTTTGTTGACAATTCTGAAGAATTCTATTCAAGAAGAAAAGCATTTTGAAATTTAGCAAATGGTTTGCAGTTTATAAAGATTAATATATCACCCGCAAAGAAAGATTAAAGAAGATATTAAACGATTTCAGGATTAATATATTAACTCGTTTTCAATTTGCCGTCCTTGAAGGATGGTTGGCAATACGTACATACTGCAGGGATAAACACATCATTTCGATTGAGGAACTAGATTTGGCATGAATATTTCGTGTATATTTATGGATTGAATATATCACCTACGAAGAGGGATTTATTGAAACAATTATAGATTTCAGAATTAGCGATGAGCATCTTATCTCAGTTTCAAGAAAATCAATTAATCTTCTTCGAAGAATTACTGATAATTAAGACAATTTTTAATCACCTGAAAGTCGAGAAAATATACATGTATAACCAAATATGAGCTAGAAAAAGTTTTAACTAAATGTGACCAAAATATGGCTAAATGTGACATGTCATAAAATATTGCCCTGTAGAGGCTTCAGCATCTTTAACACGAATATACGACATGGTAGCTATTCGCATAAACTGTGATTGGTATCAAGTTTGGAGAGAGAGCTTCCAGCGGCTTGGTGTTGCATTAGCCAAAGCCAATGCTTGATCTCTCCTCTCACGCTGTACGGAGGCAGTTTAGTTCTTGTTTTTGTAACTTTTTTGTTTACTTTTGTAGGGTGCATGTACCAGGGATGCGGAGTCGGAGTCCCAGAGTCCTATCATTTTTGCTGGAGTCGGAGTCCTATCAAATGATAGGAATCCGGACTCCGACCTATAACTAGACCCGAAATATGATACAAACAAATTATTTATTTTTGTGCATATGTCTGTCACTGTCTTGATGTTAAATTTCTCCGTCAAGCAAAAGTACAGAGACAGCAGTGCATGCAGGGCTTGTAATAGTTGAGGGAATGAACCGTGATAATGAAGAAGGCTTTTCACTCGGTGATTTAGTAGAGAAGACAATCCTTCCTAGCCTCGATCACACCTTCGCATCAAAAGTTACATCAGAGACAAAAATGAAATACTAGTTTGTTTGAGAACATTACCTCTTACCCTCACGTTAATCGTGTGTGGTGGCTCCTCTAAAGTGCATAATAATCTATAAGTAATAGAAATAGCCTATAATGATCTATGATGTAAGCTACCGGTTTGCTTTTCAAAAAAACTGGGCTTTATATACTTGCCACCCGGAGTCGGAGTCCTATCAAAATGAGGACTCCTAATCCCTGGCATGTACATCATACTTGATGTCATAATAATTGTAAATTGCCACTATGTACATAATCTGCCTATTCTAATCTCCCATTTTATATGAATATAACATGTAAAAGACATTTTGAAATCTCAATCAGCGGATCTACATGTCTTTTTTCCTACATTGCTGCCCAGTCAATTTCAATTAGGCACAATATTATTAACATGGATTTTTGAGGGCAACAATATAGGACATTTTTAGGCGCTTACAAATTTCATTTTTTACATTTTCAGGTCAAATGTCCTCCATTGTTGCCCTCAAAAATCCATGTTAATGCTATATTGCATGTAACGACAAGGCTGATAGTCATTGCTGTCCGAATTCAAAGACGCTCGCAGTTTCATTGTAATATGATCCTATGGTAATATCATTGCGATCAGGATTAAATTCTCATGCGATGATGAAAATCATCCCAGCAGCCATTTATAATAGAATATAATGCTTACTAGTTTAAATCATTAATTGAAATAGTCCTGATGAGGACTGATGGCGCTCTCCAATCCGCAAGTGTACAAATGCACTGCTACTGCAACCATTGGATTAATCAGTTCTTAAAAGAACTCAATGGAGCTTTCTCGTGTCAACGAATTAAAATTGATCAGCTTTGGCCCAATAACTGGTGAAAATGGAAATCTGAAGACTTGTAATACTACTCATTCTTGCTGTTAATATACTAATACCATAGATTCCAAACACAGCCGATACACGTTCAAAACAGACGTCTAATATACTGTACCGACTACAGATGCTGGTAGTGCAAATAGAATATAGGACAATGGTCACCATAGGTTAAGGAAATTAAAAATGGACATTATAAAACAACAGGAGACCAATGGATGAAAATTGGAAAAGTGCAGGTAAATCATAGAGCTACAATTATACTACTACACCAATTACAAGTGAACTAATGCTACACTACTCGTATATCTGAGACTACACATTGTGGATAATGGAAAGTGGATAGTGGTAACAGTGGAAAAGTGGAAAGTGGGTAATGAAGTTAAACAATAGAACTACAATGACACTCTACTACACCGAAAGCAATCGAACTATACACACTATACCTAAGACTGCACATGGAAAATACTATTTCTTCACTTGAATTTGTTATCGCCAGTTTCTTAATCCGCCTATAATGCTTCATGGAGTCCAAAATTTCTTCATTTGATCTTCATTTGTCTTCATCCACAATGATATGATTTGAAATACAATACCTCGACCACTACTTCAGCCACCGATTAAAGGATATAAAACATGATACTGCAGTCCGTCAGTCATCAGCAGGTACTCGTCTAGTTGTGTTTCGATCCCTAATTTGAACACTCAAACCCAGACGGGCGGGGTCCCACACATAGTGGCTGACAAAATGCTCAAAAGGCAATGATATGTCAGGAACGATATGTCAAAAAGATAGGTCAGACATCATGCAAATGTTACGCTTCCCACATATTAACTCATCCTGTCATTAAATTCATCCCTTGAATAAATACAGTATGCTTTTTGCTATTCGCACATGTGAACAAATGCTGTACATCAATCTGTGCCTTTTTCGATTGCCACAGGTAAACAGATCCTGTTCATCCTCGATTCCCATAAAGATGCAATCGTTGTGTGATAAATATGCAATCCGCCTTCACACAAACTTTGCCCCAAGCATCGTGACTTAACAGCGGGAGCTCTCTCATCTCCCTTAAACCACTCTCTTCACCGCCCCCCTGATACATCAACCCCACATGATGAATAAAGAGTATGCAATACACGGACATCATATTACAATGTAAATCAAACGAGTTCGAACACTATGATGAGGCAATCTCATACAGGAGACACATGATATTGAGCAGTGATCAGAAAGTAAGATATGTCAATGGAAGGTTAACCCCTATGTTGTATACTTGTGTTATTAGCCTTTATGTCCATGCCACCAATATCTAGGAGTCCACTGAGTAACGCAGAAAAGTATATTTGGCGACGTGCTATGACAATCAAGGACAGATTGTGACTGGTACATCTATGATTATCAAGAGTGAGTTTTTGAATAGAAATTTAGTTTGTTCAACCATGTAAATGTCTATTCTCAGATCTAATCTGTACTGAAGTAGGACAACATCAGGCATAATTGGCATAATAATAATAATAATAATAATATTGTATTCAACATCTACACAAATGAGTACAGACAAATTAGCAATTAAAAATGAAATCACAGCATCATGAGCAGGCACGACCGTACAGCCTCATTGAACTTTATGACAGTTTTGATGCTGCCCGCTACACCACACTGCGGTCGTTTTTCAGAATGAAGAGGATGGGGAATCTTACGCCTATCACTATGCGCAATACATTGATCATGGATCCTCCACAAATATTTGTGACGAAGCTGACATACGAACCTTTCAGTGGGATGTTTTCAGTAAAGGCAGCTGATATGCGAGGAACAATCAGCTCTCACAAACGAATGTCACTATAAAAAATATTATCAAATTCGTGTAGGACTTTTCAACGAACCGAGTCTCCACTGTCCATAGCTTGCTATAAAGCTGAATGATCTACAGATTTTGGCAGTCTCAAAGTCGATTTCAGACATGAAGCTTGAATGTCATTAAGAATGTCAGTGTCATTACTCTGTAGAGGGGCAATGTCACATCCAAGATATAGGGTTGGTAAAACTATGGCTTTCCATAGATAGGCTTTATCAGATGGTGATTAGTTAGGATTGAGAATGCCAACAGGAGTCAGACCAAAAACTGCTCCTCATGCTTTTAGATTGTATTGTACAGGATGCCCAATTAAAATCGACACTTTTTAACATGATTGCTAATGTCCTTAGCAGGAAGTGAAATAACGTGTATCTGTTGCGTAATAGGTAACTCTTGATTGTTCAATGCATCGTGTGAAGCAAGTGTCTTTCATCTACACTTGCACAAACAGATGTCTCATCTAACGGACTTTCAGCGAGAAGTTATCGTCATGTTCAAGCGAGAACAGCCAACATGGGACTTAGAAAAATGTCGTCAGATATTGCCTGGTTTCTTTGGTAACATCAGTAAAAGTCAATTGGACCGTGTATATCGGAATTTCAGAAGTGACGGTTCACCGGTTGCAAGGAGGCGAAGAACAGGTTCCGGAACAACCATCCGAGTATCCACATCACCAGTGAGAGATGCAGTGGTGGATTTGACTGTTACTCCTCCAGACAAAAGTCGAAGACATTTCTCACAAAGAGAGATTGTATCTGAGCTGAATATTTCGAAGGGAACAGTGAGCACGATAATAGCAAACAGTGGTCTCAAATGCTATCGCCGAATCCAATGCCATAAACTAACTGAATTTCATAGTGAAGCTCGAGTGGAAAAGGCCGAAGCATTTCTCGATCGCTTTGATGAAAGCAATGAATGGAAGAATATTTGGTTTTCCGATGAAGCGCATTACAGTCTACACACTCCATTGAATCGTCAGAATGAAAGAATATATCGAGAAGTCACGCTCAAGACGAACATTCCTGCTGACGATCTCCTTATTCAACATGAAAGGCAACAGCCATCATTGCTTTGGTATGCAGCTGTTTCTTGGTATGGCAAATCGGAATTGCGATTCATTGAAGGAGTTGCTGAAAATCAAGACAACATCCCTGCTTCACGAAGAAAACAGAAAACAGTGAACCAATTTGTTTACACCCAAGAACTGTGTCCTCTCTTGTTTGATGACATCAACAGGACAATGAATGGAAGGCCTTGGGTATGGCAGCAAGATGGAGCCAAAGCTCACACTGCAAGAACGTCGATTCAGTGGATCAGAGAAAATGCACCTGACTTTATTGCTCCTGATCAATGGCCATCAAAAAGTCCAGATTTGAACGTGATGGACTATTCTCTATGGGGTATTCTCTTAGCTGGGTTGGCTGCCAAGCGAAGAGAAATTGATGACATGGAGCAGCTGAAAGCGACCGTTACGGAAATATGGAACAATATACCTATGGACATTATTCAAAGAGCAACTGCATCGTGGACAGCCTGTATTCACAATGGAGGTGGTGACTTGGAACATTTGCTTTGATTTCTATGTCTTCATTTGTTTAATAAAGCCTATACTTATTGTTTCATTCGTTTTGAAAATGATTTATCAAAGTGTCGATTTTAACTGGGCACCTTGTATTATAGATTATGCATATATCATGCTCCTTCCAGTGTAGGAGAGAATCTTATCTCCCGCGCGGACAATGATCATTTTCACAGGTCAAATAAGTAGATTGGATATCTACACTGCATGCATGGAAAGAAATAAAGACATCACATTGAAATTTAACATCCCCTACTTGAACGTGTCGGAAACAATCTTCACGATGTTGATAGAACAAGAATGATATTGATATCTATGAATGTTTGCAGTTTCAAGGATTATGGCTGTAGGCTACAATGAACTATGCTAGTGATGCTTTTATAGAGTCTGTAGGACTACAATCTTCAGAATGATATTCAAATTTTGAATGCACTTGCATGCAGGCAATTTTATTGATAGACAGCATTTGGCACTGATAGGATGCTGTACAATGCACTGTAGCCTATGTACTCCTCCGAGCATCGACACAAACACGCATGGTTTTCAATGATTTGTGTCAGCGATTCTCAGATGCATTTAAAAATCCAGTCAATTTGTCATTTCATGCTCTCAGTTTTGCTCCAGATTTCTCTGTCCTGTGACGGGAGCTGATATTCGATAAACGATAAGGACTCTACAATTATGTTGCAAACTCTTCGATGATTCCCTCTCATTGTCAAACCTGAGAAGTTTATTATGTGAAGGCTGGCATAAACCATAATGTCGCTCTCATATTTCTGTCTCTTGATGTTTTGTCTCTTGAAATCAAGCAGGTTTATTATCTCAAGTAACGAGCAGAAAGAGAACAATTATGTTTCATTAAAGCGCACGCATGAACAGGTGTATAACAATAGATAAGTAAATTGACGGAGACGGGTTTATCCTCATAGAATTGGATAACAAATAAATCGATTAAAACTTTTGAATAACAGGGATTTAAATTAGATAAGTCACGATGGAAATCTGAGAAAAATATAAATGCAGCCCATAATGTCGAATAACTTGTCGGAATATTTGGTGGAGTATGGATTATACCTAGCAGCGACAGTCACATTTTGTCCGACTGCAAAACACGTACATGTACTTTTGCAGGGAGCGATTCAATCCTTAATTGTTTATCATTGCTTATTCGATTGATTATCGAAATTTTTATTAATACAAAGTGATGGCATTGCCGAAGAAAGAGAGCTTGAACATGTCACGCGAAGACCACGCGCGATTGGAGAAATTACATTTTCGCTTGCCTAACATTCTTGAAATTCTTAAACTTAAAAACTAATTTCTCTCTCTCTCTCTCTCTCTCTGCATAGACATCATACAGATTGCGACGCAACGTGGAATTGGGTCACAATAAGGTGAAGGGATTAATTCTTGCTTTGAGTCGTCCCTTGTGACAGGATCTTCGTTGCATCAACATTCCATGATAGAGGCTCAGTTTTCTGACCTTTTTTAGATGCAAGCTGTAGCACCATGCGAATGACTGACTCTGACCTTTTTTAGATGCAGAATGTAGCACCATGCGTATGACTGACTTAGACTTCTTCAAGGACAGATCTATGTGGTTCGGCTCGTGTGTATCGACTTGCTCGATCATTGGAAATCATTGCCAAACTGAAGCGATAGTTAGTCGGTTTTAGAAGATGTCACACTCAGGACTCTAATGATCGAATTTCTATATACAGTATCATCGCGCATATTGATGGCCAGAAGATGCAAATAATGCAAACAGATTATTTTTGTGCATTGAAAAGACTCGTGTGCAAAAGAAAAAGACAGAATTGAGAAATTTTTAGAAAATGAAAGCAAATTATTCAAAGTAATCCTTCATGCAAGTTCTAGTGGATGAATCAGTGAATCAGAAATTTCATTGTACGGATGTGGACTTGACAGCTTTCTATTCAGCATGCGAAGGATAAACACAAGTACCAGACTTCATGGCTCTGGTGATTCAATTCATCTGCATAAAAAATTAATTCTTCTACCTGAAAATCTAAAGCAATGTGACTTAGGAAGGAGAAACCAAGCTTATCTGTTGGTGTGCAGTAGTCTCCTGAAAATCCGCAACATCGCGTCTTCGTCAGATAAGGATACAACACGCATAGTGGAAGATGTGAAGCGCATATGAGGAAAACCTATTATTGAGAAGTGAGCTAGGAGACGTAGATATCCTCAGGAAACCTATTATGGAGAAGTGAGCTTGGAGACATAGATATCCTATTAATGTTTTTTAACACACATTTTTATTCAGCTTCCATTCAATTGGAAACAGTTAGCAATCTGTTATCATTGACTGCCTGATTTAATGCAAGAGAATAGATAGCGTGTATTTTTTCTATTTTTACCTCAATATTGGAAATCGTGAGGCTCAAACATTGACCACACATGAATCACTGGAATGTCACACACGGTTATCAATAGCCAATTAGAATTCGTACGAGAAAAACTAAATGAAGTTAAATGAAACACGACACTGGAAACCTTTAAAAATCATTATCAACATATGTTAAATATGTATAAGAATTATAATTGAATGGAAGCTGAATAAAAATGTGTGTTAAAAAACAATAGGATATCTATTACTGACATGATGAATGATTCTGATCTCATTGATGATTTAATCTTGGGCACTGTTCGAGTAGACAAGCATGTAAGGCATAAGGAGTGATCCGACACCCAGTCATGAACTTGAACAACCGAAGACCAATCATGAGTAAGAATTTTTAAGAATTGAATAATCTTCTTCTTGATGATGAAAATGGAATAAATTTCACAAGATGAACGAAGTGAAATTGTTTCAGACTTTGTTCCATTTCGAAACTGCACAGATTACAAAGAAGTTTTCTGAGAGATATAATCGATGACCGAATTGCGATCCATGGATTGCAAGTACCATGATTGCAGGTACATTTTCTATCTTGGCATTCTGCGATATTCAACGCTAGACGTGGTGAAAATTGGATTTAGACTTTCATATTTTAAATCGAAATCATGAGTAGACCTGAAGTGATAAGAATTATGATAGTAGATCATGACTATGACTATTTGTAGATTTTGAAATGCATTGCATTTTTTTACATACAATGCTTCTTATTTCTCCCAATGCTGGTTAGCTGATTTTCATTGATCTCAGAAGAGGGTTCAGCATTTTGCCTTGCACTTTATAGTTATGTGCAAAATGATGATGTTCAGTAATATTAGTAGCTTAATGCTTTTACATGTAATTCACGTTGAACTCGTCAAAGAAAGAAGTCCTTGCTTCTTTCTTTGCAACGTCGAAGTAAAATGCACATTGTTTCATAAAGAATTGAAATGAGTACACGTAAATTCAGCAAACTCTATATCTTTAGAAAAATCATGTTCTGAAATTGCTCCTGTGAAAATTTCATGACTATATTACAAGTATAGCAGTCAGTAGACTAAATAATGTTTCAATCTTTTGGAATTTAATTCTCATTTTCATCGCTAACCAGAAGCGTGACTCGTCGTAAGGCATAGGCAGACGAGAACAATGTTGTGTAATCGAAACACATCAAATTCATTTCAGTTCATTTGTTTTGTGGCTCTCAGTATCATACGAACTGTTGTACTGAAAGCTTACCAGAAAGGCTATCCTAAGGGTCAAACCGAGGCTTTGATCCGAAGTGGCCGGCCAGTTGTCACTGTGTCGCAACAATTACAGGTCCCCAAAAGTATTATTTACTTTTGCTTGCGAAGAAACTATCAGCGGCCTAATGGAAGGTCCTATGGCCGACCAAGGATGACCTCTCGCAGGCCGAATCGCTGCATCACCACTGTGGTCGATAGTGATCCCTCTGCCTCTATATCTGAACTTTCAGCAGGTCCTTTCCAGAACAACTGTTTGGAGACGATTTAAGGAGTTGAACTGCTCCATTCTTAAGGGACCTTCGGAGCTGAATCTGTCCGAGCGACACAAGAAATTGAGACTACAGTGGTCAATGAAGCGTTGCCACTGGCGGAATCAGTGGTCACGTGTTGTTTGGTCGGATGAGTCAGCTGTCCGATTAAAATTCACAGATGGACGTCTGCGCCTTCGGCAGAAGTCTGGGCAAGACATTCCTGATCGTTTTTTTACATCGGGTAGTCAGGACAATATGCAGGAAATTGCTCATCTGGGGTGCCGTTTGGAGTGATGGTCGCAGTTAACTACATGTTATGAGGGAAAACATGAACTCCCAATGCTACGATCGAGTGTTCGAAGAACATGTTTATCCTTTAGAATTCAGTTTAGGTAATCCATCATCTGATTGGATTCTCATGGATGACAATGTTCCACACCATCGTGCCAGTGCAACTCAATTGCAGAAAAGACAGGCAGGAATACGAACCTCAGACTGCCGGCAAGGTCTGCTGACTTGAATCCAATTGAGCATGTCTAGTCTATCTTGAAACGGCGAGTTCGTCGGCGACTTTGTGCTGGCAATGATTTGAATCGGAAATCTTCAGTGAAGCAGGAGTGGAATCAGATTGATCAACAGATGACCAGAAATTTGATCGGCAGTATGCCTAATCGCATCCAAAAGGTAATGGAACTTAGAGACGAATCTGCCTATTAGGGAACGCACCCATCAGTCCTTTTAAGGGGTAGGCCTTTACTGAGTCAACATGTAACAAAGAAGAATATTTAATATGATATAGGAAACAAATTCATTCAATTATAGCTAAAAACTTTCTATTTACTATAAAATGTTGCTGTTTTAACTAATTTCTAACTATTTATGAAACAGACTGTATATTCTTTATTCATTCATAATCACGCTTGATCGAGTTTTCAGGTAGTCTGATCAAACGAACTATTTTAATTTCTACCTTTTTGTACAGCTCAATACTTTATCTTTCCTGGTCGACTCCGTCTGGATTAAAAAGTGACCAATGCAATAATGAGACACTACGAGGCCGATTCCTTTAAAGATGAGGAATCTCACGCTGGGCGCAGGCTTCATGCATGTGGTGTCTTTATGCATGCATGATGTCAATTGTTGACGGCCTCTCCACAAAGACAAGAAGTTTGTGTCTGCTATTGACAATCATCTGTGATATAATATCCAAGGAAATCAGACTATATCAACTGACTTAATACCGCAGGTCTATCGCACTACATCAGCTGACTGTTGTACTGCAGACTTCGAATCGCATTTACTGACAGAGTCCTAAATATCACACCAGCATCAGCTGACTCACCATATTTGTCGGACTAACATCAGCAGCAGACTAAATACCACAGAAATCCCACAAGCATCAGCTGACTGAGTACCGTCGGACTAACATCAGCAGCAGACTAAAGACCACAGACATGCCACAAGCATCAGCTGACTGAGTACCATATTTGTCGGACTAACATCAGCATCAGACTAAATACCACATACATACCACAAGCATCAGCTGACTGAGTACCACAGATATCGCAATGTCATCAGCCGACTAAATAATTATCGACTTAAGTGCAATAAATAACCTGACAATCGGTTCGGTAATTCTAAGTGAAGCAGATATTCTGGTAATCGGCAATTGCTTCTGAGAGTTTATGAAATGACAGAGTATTGATGCAAACTAACAACAATAGAGTGGGACAAATGGAATCTAAAATGACCGGATCTGTCACATTCCTATGTCCAAATATTTCCGTTATGTTTCTAATGGACATTTATTGTTCATTGCTTCGTATTACATTTCTCTCCAATTCTAGTAGCACAGGAGAGAAACGTTCACTGAGCACTTTCTTCTTGACATCCAGGAGAAATCGTTAGAATATTGCAAACTTGCTCATTGACATGCAATTAATCAAGTAAACTTTATGATTTCGATTTACTCTTTTCAGTCTATTTCCGTGACTTAAAACATCCTAATTATATACTTCCTTCTGGTGGATTTCCCCCGAATATTCACCCACACTCTGCATTCAGCATCTTCCCATCTTCCTTGTTGCATCATGTAGTCAAATTGGCTGAAAACATTACTGACATGGTGAATAATAATTATGACAAACAGGAGGAAACATGGAATTTCTCCAACAACTGATTCCACTTGATTCCAATACCATTGTTCTTCCATTCATCATTTATCAACTCTCGTAAACATTTTTACAGAGCGATTAGCGTTCCGGAATACAACAATTACATGAGAGAGGCTATAGAAGATCTCGTTGCAGAGCTGTTATCGCCATTTCCCACGTTTCAATCATTTTTTCAACGGTATTTCCTGACAAAGTCATAGCCTGAAAACATAGTTGATCTTCAAATGTTTTCCATTTTCTGAATACTTTGTTTTGTAGCCAATGGAGAATAGATTCCTCTCTCACATTCCACGCCTGGATGATACCCAGCAATTAAATCTCTACATAGCATGATGATACCATTAAAGGGAAGGAGTGAGCTGATTTTTTACAGCGATATGTGAAGATATTTTACATTATGAGGAAGTTGGATGATATATCTATATGCAGTGAAGCTTTATCAGTCCATTCACTCGCGCTGTACGGATTTCTTGATGCAAGTTACATGTAAACTAATGGCCGAACTGTTGACTTTTATACCATATTTTCACATACAGTGCCGTGAAAATGTCTTGGCCCACCCTTGAAAAACATATGTGTTTAAGTATATAGCACTCAAATACTGAAATTACGGCTGAAAGGCGCAAGTATTTGAATGTAGTGACTCAGAAATGCCATTGCACCATAAACCTCACACAGATTTGAAGGAAAAATTGTTGAGTGAATGCCAAGCCGATGCACTACCTAAGACAGGGCCAATGGGTAGCCTTATATTGAGCTCACTTTGCTGTTCCCTGAAAAATTGAAAGAATTTCTGAGCTGTTTAGAGCGTAAATTATGTTTTTATTACAATGACACACAAAATTGCATTGCCTTTTTTGCAGCAATGCCTTTAAAATTATATTTTGATTCGGAGTGGCTTAAGTGAAAGCTTCAAGTTAAAAAGTCTCTGCACTTAAATAAAAAGAAATATCTAAAGCAAATAGTTTCAGCATGCGTACTGTGAAGTAAAAGCATACGAACAAGGTGCAGGAATGTTATTAACGGCTTTGACTTGATCTACATTAACAAATAAAGTAGAAAATATGAAAAAACCTGAGTAAAATACTTTTAACGAGTAACGACATCAGTCTATTGAAATGCACAAGGGTGGACCAAGACATTTTGACAGCACTGTAATTGGAACTCAAGTTGCAAAAGATTCCAAAGCCGACTATTGTTCAAAATAGTGTTGCTACAATTGAGATATTAATAAAAAAAATAAATTCTGAACAATAAGAATATAATCAACGTTAAACACGTAACGAAGAAGCTATGCGTGACAGAATGCGGGCATTGTAATAATAAAGTCCAAAAGATAGAAAAATGTGAAATGAAGTTAAAATAATTCGGTTGGGAGAAGAAGATTGCTGTTAACCGTGATTTTCAATGACTTTTTCTGCATTACAATTGTGCGCAATAAATGACAGCACAAATAACAAACCACTTAATCGAAATTATGACGATTTCAAATAAATTTTGTCTACAGTACTTGGGATATTTGTATCTCAGTCGGTGCCATGTGCTATGCTCGTGATTGCTTCATCTTCTGTACAGAATGACAGATTATTCAATCGTTTTTTGCTATAGCTGCTTAATCGTCTGCATAAGCATGTAAGAATCGTGCAGACACTTAATCACATAGTATATGAAAGAAGCTTGGCAAATTTCTCATTCATCTGATGTCCATTCATCTGAGGATATTCAGCATTGCCAAGCAATTTCTGTCATAGACATTACAGCATGCGCGACCTATAGTGCAGCACGAATAATGCCCATTGTCTACTGATATTTCTAAATCCATGTATAGGAATAATGGCAGTTTGCACATTGCTGCCTGGTGTCGGCAGCTAGGCAGCAATGTAGGAATACCAAATTCTCATGCGATGATGAAAATCATCCCAGCAGCCATTTATAATAGAATATAATGCTTACTAATCTAAATTATTAATTAAAGTAGTCCTAATGAGAACTGATGGCGCTCTCATGACACTTCTCCAATCCGCAAGTGTACAAAGGCAATGCTACTTTAACCATTGGATTGATTGGTTCTTAAAAGAACTCAATGAGCTTTCTCGTGGCAACGAATTAAAATTGGGAGGAACATGAATTATGTTGCTGAAAATTTCTTCGGGTAATGAATCTCATAGAATCTCATTTGTCGGTGAGTAATGAACAAATCGTCGGGCGCTAACGCGGCCTCTGATTTGTATTGCTTACCTTGAAATCTCATATGGTATTCCTACCAGTTGTATTATAAATGATACTAAAATTTCGAGGAATGCGATGTCGACTTTACGATGAATGCTGAGCATTCAGCAACCGGTTATATCAAAATTGTGGAAGAATGTAGAGTCTATGGGTGCCAAGAAATTAATGACCGGTTATATAAAAGATAGCTAAGATTGAGATTCAGGAGGGATCCAGGAAACCTTATTTCTGCTAAGTTATCCATTAAAATGAGCGATGCTTTGACAGTCAATTTGATTCATCAGATAGGCAAATTTATAGCATGTAACATTATTGTTTCAGATGTCAAACGTGGCGTCCTATATCAGGGCTATAACAGCTTGCTATAGAGATGACGTCGGAGATTTTCCGGTCATTTGTCTCAACACAAGAGCCGCAACTGCACTCGCAATTAATCTGCGTTGCTCCGGATGTGAAGTAATGCGATTCTGTGGGCCATGAACTCTACTTAGTCTATTCAAGCTGAGCCGCTAAGCCCTAGATAGGATGGGCGCGTGAGGAGGCTGGACGAACTCAGCTCGGTGAACAGCGTAGCCAGAGGGAGGGGCCAGGCTTCGAAACGGATTATCAACTTCTTGTAACAGATTGACTTTCTCTCATTATATCATGACAGTAAACAAATACAATCCATCTGATTCTAGTGACTTAGATATTAAAGCATTTTAAGTAGGGACCTATGAAGCTTCAAAATTCGAGAGAAATTCGAATCGGTTTCCTTCGGCTAGCCAAAAATTACTCCAATTATTTTCTTTTTTTTGCAGCCTCTTCTGGTTCGACACGACTTTGACGTGAGGGTTTAATAAGCTTGTGATATCGGATTCTCACTGAAGCGGTTGAAGACGTGAGCTGCTAAATGAGAGTTAGTCGAAACAGCTACATGCTATACAGTAGGCGATACATGTTGTTGAGATGATTTGTGGCTGCAAGTTCGGGTTCCCGAAAGCTAATTAACTGAAGCATTGATCAAGAACCTCAGTTTCCATCACAGAGATAAATTGCTTTGTCTGCGGTGTTTGGTATAGAGATGACATTTTTTTCAATACTTATGGTCACGCTTGGAACTAGAATTTTCAATTTCCACGCCAGGGCTATTCCAAGGTTACACAAGAATTAGTGTACATTATAGCGCTCACATTCTTCCTTTATTCTTGTACAAAATGACTTTCATTGACGAATTTGGAAGTTGACGTGTTTCAGTGTGTTCAATTCAGCCTGAATAAATCATTCAATTAACCCTTTTGAGGACGGTTTAGCTTACACAATACCAGTCACGCGTCATGTCCGGGTTCATAGTTAGATCAACAACGTCAAATGTCTATGACTGCTACCTCCAGACATGCTGAGCAGACGTTATGTAACGAGTTTTGAAATGTTTTGATATCACGATGTGCTGAGTAAAATTCAAGGAAAGTGGTTTGCAATCGATGCTTGCAATATTATACTTCTCTTTCCACATTTATCCAATATTTATTCTTTATCATGTTGAAGCATTCTCCTATGTAGAGTTTTAGGTTCATCGCAAAAGTCGTTCATTACTTCACTTGATATACATGAATTTCAAAACCTAAATTTCTTTTGTTCTTCATGATTAGTAATCTTCCACCACTATTGTTGTGAGCCTTGTCATTTGTTGGTAGATATCCATTGCCAGTCATCGGATTATTGCACTTTGACAAGTAAATGCAATTCGGGAGATCCAGGCAATACCTCGTGACTGGTAGTGCCAGTCATCCGCGCATTGTCAATTTTCAAACCGTCACGAAAGAGTTGAGGATAGCAGTTAAGGACAATGATATCATGGGAAGTTACAAGTATTATCGGAATGTTAATATAATGATGCAATATTTAAAGAACTTGATGCAAAAGTTCTAGTCTTGTTCTCTGAAAATCAAAGTGGAAATGATAAAATCTACTGATCTTCAGCTCCTGAAAATTTGTGCTTTTTTGGCTCAAGATTCAGCCAACGACTGATGGAGGTTACGCCTCTATCCACAGACGAGATTCAAAGGACTCTTCTTCATGTCTGAGATTACAAACCTAACTTCCATCATTAAACTACCTTTCTGGCATAACAAGACCAGTGTGAAATCGCATGTCAAATCAGCATCCAGTCTGTAGCTCGCAGTCTAGCGTTATTATGCAATTCGAATCAAATAGGTCGAGCTATAAAGCGAAGTAGACTATAATTGCTCACCTTGCTCACCTTGCTCACCTTGAAAAGCCTTAGCCCAGTGAAGGGGCGGCCTAATTTTCCTCTTCCATCTCTAGCGGTCCATTGCATCCGCGGTTGATGCTCCAATGATCTTCATGTCCTCTAGAACTTGGCGCTCACATGTTTTCTTTGGTCATCCTCTGCTTCGAGGCCCAGGCAAATAACAACAATGAAAATAAATAAACGATAGATCAAATTGCCATGCAAAGGATGTGCAGCTGGTAGGATTCGAACCTACGACCAAGGTTTACTAGACCTGTGCTCTACCAACTGAGCTACGAGCCACTTATGCGACTCTGTCAATTTGCAGGATCAAACCCTCACCACCACACATCAGTTGTCATAGCAGTTATGATCAATGAATAACGGCATTCTCAATGCTAGTTGGGTCTGCTGTTCGCGAGGTCTACGTACCCCGTCCTCGTACCACCTCAGTCTGTGCCACCTCATGATCCCATCGATCGGATGAATCCCGAGTGCTCCGCGAATGTCTTCATTTCTTATCCTGTTTCATCCTGTTGTTACCCTGAGGATGCTTCGTAACATGTGCATCGCTGTTGCGGCGATCTTTTGTGCGATTCTTTTCGTTGACTGACCAACACTCGCTTCCATACAGCATCACCGGTCGCACCATGGTTGTGTAGCCCTTTGCTTTCAATTTTGTCGGCATCTTCTTGTTGTACAGTACCCCTGTTAGCAGTGGCGTCGAGTGCGCCCAGACCATAGGCCTTCACTCGGTATTGGAATATTATTTCTATATCAGACATTTTTATGTTACAACATTGATTTTCATAAAAGTTGAATTTTTAATTACAATTTCCCGAACATTTTTTTAAGGTCGAATGAATGTGCATATGAGAAGTGATTGCTCATGTCTCTTAACCGCCTTACTCAAGGAACTGATTACTCTCTTTCCAGACCACATTTTCGCGAGAAAAAAGGAGGCAAGGTCAACAGCTTCTTGCGTTTCTCATGGTCGGTCAGCCGCTCACATGTTTGAAATTTTGATGCATTAAAATGTCTAGTGTATTTCTTATTTCTTTCTCTGTGAGTGCTTTCAATTTCATATCAGGTGTTGTCCTACCTTGCTTGACGACTGTCATCTTTTCGGTATATTCCCTTCGGACGAAAGGCGTGGTTATGATCTCATCTGCAGTAATAAACATAGTGTCACATCAATCACGTAAAAACAAATTATGGAATTCTACCGAATCTGGGTGTTCGAGTCATGCATTACTCTGCATTCATTGGAGAACGCTCATCATCTGATCGCAGTCTTGTCTGAACGTCAGCCATCTCCTACTGTTGACGTAGAGGCCTCTCTGACATAAAGCGAATCCAGGAACAATTGGGTTGCGCTTCCCATAATATTTAGGCACCGCGCCTCGATCAAGAATAGCGTAGAATTTCATTGCAAAAATTGGAGAAGGCAAAGCATCATATCTATCGGAAAAGCCAATATTGGCGCGGGCGCGTGCTCTTACTGCCTCACACGCACACAAGTCTATTTCGCTCTGTCTGAACATCAATGCCCATCTTGTGTGTCTAATTGTTCGAAGAAAACAGCTGTGATTCGAGCACGTGCTGCGAAACTGTTCACTCTGAGGTTGAGCGTCTGACTTTGAGACGGAAAGCTGTGCACAGCTGTCACGAGAAGCTATCGAATTTAAATGAATGATGACACTTTTCATTTTTATAATTGTTGGAAAATTATTTTTGAGGATGCGCCGAAGGCCTCGCAGGTACGGAGAAGACGCCACTTCCTGTTAGACTTCTACAGCTTCCCCAAGCCGCTTGGATCCTTCTATTGACTTCTTTGTCGATGTTGCTGCCTTTATCTATCACAGATCCCCGGTACTTGAAATGATCGACTTTCTTCACCTGTCCTGAGGGTAGGAACATCGTTTCGTCATGATCTTCGGTTGGCAAGTACTCCGTCTTATGAACATTTACTTTGAGTTTAAATCACTCGATGGTGTGATTCCACTGGTTCAACCTTTTCTCCGGGGATGACTTCGATCCATCGACAAGTACAATGTCATTTGCGTATAGCTAGACTAATTTGCGTAGATCACAGTGTGGTGGATAATTATCTCAGAAAAAGACGCTTAAAATTGACACTCTTATTTAGTGCCATGACAGCATTGTATCTTTCAATAACAATCAAAAACCGCTTTGGTATGCCTTCGTATTGCTTATCAAAATAATTGGCTACTACTTTCGGCCCATGTTCCATGAGGATCATGACATGGCCAGCTTTATTTCGATATTTCGCTGCTTGGATAGCACTAATGGGTGATAGATTGCACTCTTTTGATATACACTGTTATTCTTTAAGTCCAAAATGAGTACTAGAAGGAGTTCTGAGCCTGAGTACTAACTACGTCTAAGAAATCAGTTCCAAATACTAGTACTCATTGAATTATAAGCACTCATTAGAGCTCTTTGGGTTCGACATCACAGTACTTAATTCGCACTCATTTTAGTACTCGCTTAGTGAGGCGCATGAGACAAACAACTCCCCTATATCGAAAAGACATGTCTAACCCGGTTTATCCCATATGCACATCCATCAACGGACTGCTTTGGCAATTAAGCACAAATATATTTGGATCAATTTTGGACTCAAATCACAGTCGGAAGGGATGGCAAACGGTAACAGGCCTCAAAATATAGTCGGTGAGAATGGCATAAGATGACAGTGTGAATTATGTCTCAGACAGACATGCAGCAAGTCAGCAAGAGCAGTGATACGGTCTTGCAATGGACAAAGGTGTGAAGATTGATGGTATGGCAATGCAGTGACACAGCTCGATCAATGCATCGCTCGCTATTGTCCTCCTACCACCATTCAGTTTGTAGAAGTCATGGAGAGCGTATCCTAATACCAACCACCCTGAAGTACTAACTCATTTAGTGACTGACTGATACTTCTTCAATTATCGACAATTGACAAAAGATAAGGCATGCATTAGTATGAACTCGAGTGGTCTTCGCTAGCTCAGTCAGAATTTCAGGTGTGCATGTCCTTCAGTGTCAGTAGCCCTTGCTATATTGATATTTCATCATGTTAGTACTCAATTAGTACTTAATAAGCATCTTAGTACTTCTGTGAATTAAAGGTCTTTAATTTAGTACTCTTTCATTTAGTACTCAGAATGGTACTCAAATAGGACTTGATGATTTGCAGTGTAGTATTCACAAGTAGTAGCTTTTATTTACCTTCGTTTACCGTCCATCATTCCGCTAACTACAAGACTTTTTACCTTTTTCTCACAACATGCTCGAGGACTTTTATGTGGCGTCTTTTGATATCAATTAACTGCTAATGATACGGTATCTTGTATATATATATATATATATATATATATATATCATTGTCCTGACTGTCAGCCACAAGATCCATTTTGATGAAATGTGGACCATTTTCATCATTATTTGTGTTCGCTCCAATCAATAATTGACTTACATTTTACATATTATGTTGACAAAACCTTTGCTAATAAGACAAGTCTGATTGTGACTTAGCATGAGCATAATGAGAATGTAAAGTAGTCTGCAATGAATTTGAATCTCAATATTCTACAAAATGCTCAAATACTAAAAAATCATTGATCAATGTGTAATTTTCTAGTACATAACTGACAAGCGATTATACTTCCCGCTACCTTTTTGCAATAATCCATATGTATCATTTAGAAAAAGATGCTTTTGAAATTCTGAAAAGAGACTACATATGTATAACTTAACACCTCAATATTACGGATGGTACATCGATCACATTATCATAGATCCTTTCATTAAAGCCGACAAGAGGGTCATTAAAGATGTAATTGATACTAAAAACTCATGGTCAGAAGACAAAAAATTCACTATTGAAGTCCTTAAAGAAAATACTTTGAACTTTCTAGATGCAAGTATCGAAATTAATGACAGCAAAATAGAATGTGAAAAGTACGTCACAGACATGCATTCCGGCATCTTCTGAAATGAATATAGTTGAGTGCCGCACCACGTAAAAACTAACTATATAAAAAATAGTAAAATGTGGTAGCTACCAAAGTCTCTGACCTTAATAAAGAACATAACGCTTTGCCAAAATTTAATCAACGTTTTAAACAGAATGGCCTCAACAACTCCTACACTAAGAGAAATTATAAAATTAAAAGAAGACCTACACGCGAAAGCGTAGTCCCTTGGAAACTTAGCTCTGTCAGTGATGTATGTGACCGAAAATTAGATAAGCTTAAGGCAGTGCGATCTTCCTATTAAACTAATTCCAGCACCCTAAAATCCGCTCAGAGCACACTGAACTTATTTTAAAAAAAGGAATATTCTTCATGCCAGTTTCGCTCGCTCTTGCCACCTAAAACCGGGTTCTCTAACTGTTTTGTAGCTTACAACTTCACCTGCAATTTATTGATCAGACGAATCGCCCTTTCTTCAAAAGATACAACGAACACAAAGGAGACATCGACATGCCGTAATTGATGTAATAACTGTCCCTTTGAAGTGTCCGTGTCACGAAACGTTTGCCCTTCTTTAACTTGTAAATAATCTAGTTTTTACTAGCAAGACAAAGAGCTCGACATGGAACAACACTTGACTTTTTCACTGGATATGACATGCGAATTATCTTCTATGTGTATAGACAGCCTTTCCATGTTGATATCCATAGATAGAGGGTTTCATGAAAGTCGATAAAAAACGGGAATGAGCTAATCTAAAGCATCATGTATTACAGCAAGTTTTATCCCTCATTCTCAAAATAGCAAACCTCAGACCTTCGACATTCGGTTTATGATCTCATTAATGATCTCTGAAACATGCTACATCTATTACATATTTCAAGTGTTCTTCAAGACGAAATGATAGATATTCTACCATCATTTTCCACCAAGAAGATATTTTACACTAGTCCATATCTCTCTTCCTTCATCAAACAGCATAAAAAGTCTAGACGATGTTTCTTTGTCCTAAAGACAGTTCTGAATCAACGTGAGAAATTAACAAGAAAGATTTTGAGGTGAAATTGTCATCGCCATTGTAACATTTCATGTCAACTTTGTTTCGGAGTAAAGAATTTGTCTCTACACTGAGTTTCGAGTAACAATTAAAATTTACTTCGTTATTTTGCCATTGACAGAAATGTTACTTCTCATCAAAACATTCTCGACAATGTTCCACTAATTTGATTCGACTAATGATTTCAAATGTGTCCTTCTAACCACGACAAAAGTACAACACCAGGTCGCACAAGAGTCTGAAGTGGTGATTATGTGCAACTCAACAAAATTCATCCATTATCAAACCAGAGATTTGGGATCTGAAATTAGATACTGAAATTAAGTGAAGAAATTAATCAGAATAAATTTTCGAGGGAAGGAGGAGTCAAAATAATTTAATTTGAGGTAAAACTATCATGAATAGCGTAACTACAAATGATGATAAGTAGTAGTTCATAGGTATAACTGACCTTGATCGAAATGATGACGTCATGAGACTTGCTACACGCAAAGCCGTATACCGTTGAAAACAGCTAAGATAACCGTTGAGCTGAACAGGAGAGCTTCAAAGACAATGGGCCTGTTCTACGAATCGTCATTTAGAAATATGACAGTTCTTTAGACTGTCATTTCATTTGTTCTGTTCTTGCAATCGTCATATTCGAAGGCATTTAAGTGTCATTAATCTGTCATCAATAAGCGTTCTATCAATCTTTCATTCCATTGTCATTAAGAACAGTTCAGTTTGATCAGAGACAAGATATAAATGAAGGTCTGCACCAACATTTATCCGTCATTTATCGCTCTATGCGACGTGAAAGGATATTTCGAGATCGATCAAATCCTTTCGATTTTATGCGCGAGAATCTTTTTATTGCACGATATAGGTTTCCAAACCATGTGTTTACATTTTTGTGTAGTCTTTTGGTCAGCCTACAACCATCGTGTCGTCGGAGTCAACCGTTGCCAGTCAGCCTGCAACCGTGCATTACTCTGCGTTTTTTTGCCCAGGGTGGATATCTCTCTCAGGCTGGTGACATCCATCATGTCAGATAAACAAGTGCCTGGAAATGTCTGAAGGATGTATTTAATGTCTTCCCATTTCTACCTGCAGATCTTTCCATTTGTCTCCCAGGATCTTCTTAATTCTAGAAGTCTCATTCGACCACTTGGTCTTCACATTTGACACATCTCTTCCGTTGGAGCTGATGGCGTTGATTGCATCAACCAATTTTCCATATACAACCTTCTTTCTCTGAGGTGACAGAAAATCTGTGCTCTGGCATGAGAGCACAGCACAGTGCTCAGAGTAGAAGTCTACCAGAATATTAAGTTCGTCCGTCTGCCAACGTGCAGAGCGCATCGGCATGATATTAGACTTATGATTCTACAGACACACGTGCAGGCTTCTTATAGTAATTTCGGTCAAACTGTTCATGAGCAGTAATTACAGAGATCTGCGAAGCTATAATGACAGATAAATGACGCCCTTTTAACTAATCACAGATAAATGACAGTTAGATGAAAGAGACAAAAATGACTGATAAATGAAGACTTGGTAGAACGCAGTTAAGATGGTTCATTAAACCGTCTTAATTCGCTTTCATTTATCCGTTATATTTGCTGAAATGAAGGTTTGACAAATGACGATTCGTAGAACAGGCCCAATGTCCGCAAGCATCTGTTAAAGATCATGACGTCACAGTTGCATACGTAACTAGTAGAAAAGCAGCGTCAACACAGAATTAGACAGGTCTGTTTGACTAGAAAGGAAACATTGGAACATGTACCGTTAATGAAATGGCACAATCTGCTGACATAATACCATAGCAATCGAACAATGAGCAGCCAATTCAACATTAAATACGCCAAATCGTGTTAAGTTTCAGTGACTGCTATCAACCGGCTTTCACAGCAAAGAGACAAACGATGTCAAGTTCTACAGAGAAGTTTGTGAACGTTTTTCGTGCGCCTGCTAACTTTTTTAATAATGATCGGAAGGGCCAACATGATCGAGAAAAGTTTTGCGTAATGATCTGAATTCCTCGAATCTGAAACAATCGCCGCGATCGGAGTATTCTGAAGGAATCCACAACAATCCGCAAGCGACGCAAGACTATTTTTCCTATCTATGCAAGGCATTAAAAATTTTTTTTTGCCCACTTAATAAGTTCCTGCATGTGCCATTATTTTGATTCAGTTTGCACTTCTAGCAAAGTGATACAGTTAATTAATCTAATTCTGTGAGTGTCAATTTCATGGATGTTTTCCGTTGCCTCTCTTAAGGAATATTCACCTTCAGTGTAACGCCGAAATGCGTCAACATTTGACACCTGCCTCCTTTCAACAGATGATGGAAACCATGTACAAAGTGACATCTCAATCTTTCAAATTATTGCATTTAGTACCATAGTCATTCGTCTGTGAGGTAATAAGGCGTGCTCGACAACAATCTTCAGCTAATTCATCAAAAGCTTGCCCATTGAGCCAAATCAAGGATTTCAAGATGAGAATATTTACAATTTCTGAATCAGAAGTCATTGCTATGTAATGATGACCCAGTTTACCGCTAAGCACTTATCAAGATATGCAAATTCAGCCAACTAATAGCTATCGGATTCTTGCCCAATCAATCTGCGAATTGTCGAAAATGTATTTTCGCCCAATTAACTGCTTGAAATTGTATTTTTGCCAAATTAACTGAACTGCTTAGAAACACATTTTCGCCCGACCAACCCCTTGAAATTATATTTTCGCCAGATTTATTAATTATAATTGTATCTCTCAATTAATCAATTCTAATTGAAATTTGCAAATCAGTTAGTCGAAATTCATTTCCTCCAAATCAATTTCAGCATTCAGACAAAATTGGTAGATTACATACTAATTGAAGATGAATTGAGACCAATGAATTTTAAGCAATCGATCCCGATTCTTGTGGCATTGTAATTATTTATTCATTTGTCATGAATGCACTTTGTCTTTGCTTACACTAAAGTGTTTGGCTTAAACGTGCAGGGCTTCTTTCTGGTATTGACTGATGTCTTTTGTATGCATACAATGATAGATGCATGTCATCGAAGTGAAACATTACCAAGGTATTTGTTTACTTGCACCATGACAATAAAATATTGATGTTTATTTAAGAGCATCGCTGCTAAGCTCTAGCGATAATGCTACATTGTTTATGAAACTTATTTTCTTGAACTGATGAATTTCGAGGGAATTGGAAAAAAAGAGAAAGAAGAATTGCCCTTTTACTCAGTGATTGAGTAGACAAGCCAATGGATTGCCTCGATTACACCTGAATCATGAATCATGCCTGACAGCCCCAGCGAAGAGATTGGTGTCCGAGTAATTTTTGGAGAACGATCCTCATAATCAAGGCAATCATCCACTCCATGTGAAAGTGCGCAACTACACAATCATCATTAAGCATAGAAATTGATAACAATAAAACCTCTAGAATAGAAGTGAAGCTTCATGCAATACACAATAGTGGCACAAAAATCGCACGCATTTTCACTTAGATACACTTGTCAACGACTGTATCATTGGGTTAGAATCAGCCACATGTGCAATTATAAGCATTTCATTGGTGGTTCATGCCCCAACTTAGTTCCCCCGGATGTGCCGTGACCTTGAGTCAATTTCCATTCTAGTCAACTTCAGATAAACAATCTATTTCTGTCATTAAGAGATCACTTTTTCTTGCAAACAAAATTTTCTTTCACAAGTATTGTTGAATTACAAATACAACTTTCATAATCAATCCGTGTGGAATCATCAGAATATAACTTTCACTCTGGTTTTCCAAGCAGAAGTTTCTTCGCTGCGCACAGATATCTTTAGTGATCATTATTAATGCAAGAGTATGCTTATGTTGCTTAATCTACATGCATGATCATTAAGATTACGTCATATAGACTTATCACTCCATGGTCCATTGTGTTGAAGTTCTCGTTGATAACTTTTTGGTGTACATTCTCTAGTACGTGGTACTTACAGACACCGGTACATTGCACTTTTAGTATGCGATGCCACTTTCTGACATGCATTTCGACGTCATTATTGAAAGTTGAATTAATATTTTGACGCTCAACGTAAGAATACGTTTATCATCCAATTTTTGGACTTTTCTTCAAATTAGTACAGTATCTCCGTATCCCTGGTTTGCGGGCCGACAGTGTCTGAATAATTAGTTAGCTTCTACCAACCAGCCATCCGCTACGGGGGTCGAAGTTGAGTGATGAGGGTGGCAAGTAGTGCCCCTACATCTGACAAAGGGTAGGAGACAGACTTGTGTCAATTTCTCGTGAAATATGATTGATTACAATTGCAAATTATTTCGTTCTTCAATTAGATTTCAATTACTTTTGCAAATACTTCTGATAGTTGCCAGTGTTAATACCGCATTTCTCTTCTTCCCCTATACATGATTTCTTCCTACATCTCTGCCGAAATTCAAACTGAAGAAGAAATAATATATCGGGGCCTGTCCACTCTATAGGAGGCTTTACTACGTTTGCACATACATCTCTGCTAGGCTCTATATCGATTTAAATAATGACTTCCTGATGAATCTATTTTTCAGTTGCCTTTCTTTTCCTAGGTCTCCTAGTTCCAGTTTTGTTGATTTTCATTATTAGAAAGTAATCTTAAGAAGTTCTAAAAAGTGTATAGCATTCCGTCTTTCGATGTCAAAGATCATCATGAAATCTCAAAGTAATACAGAAATGATTAATTGCATCAACCGCAGCTGAAGTGTGACAAAATGCTTATCGGTGAAATAATGACATCGGTGAAAAAAATGCTCGCTCTCCCTGTGCCTGATTCATTATCATACTCACATGTTTTCTTATTGAAAAATTGCAGTTGGTAAATTTAGTGGTTTTCATATTTTGACCACTGCTCAAAAAATGCAATAACGGATACAAGTCTGTCATGGCTCATTTTAAAGCTTAGAATGCAAGCTCTCAAATGATATATGGCACATTGTTGTGCGACACGATTGGTAGACATGAGAATCGATTGAGCTTTAAAGAAATTTAGGTTGTCTTAGGTTTGCTTTTTTAGGTTGAATTTAGGTTAGCTCTATAGAAACCGGCATTCGCAAACGACTAGAACATGTACATTTACATTGAAAGCAGGAGAGCGTCGTGGACATACGTTGGCATCGGCATGGCAACGGTACCCAAACGAAGGCGTCTTCCAGTGGTTGACAGGCTAGGTAACGATACCTAGTCAGTAGATTCTCGGTTATTAAAATTTCTCTTTTAATCCAAAAATATTGTTCACAATATATCTTAATGCATAGCATTTACTGCAGAATCTACGTTTGTTGTCAAGTTTCTCAATTTCGATTCATCTTAAGATCTAGCAGCATTGACCGAAATCGATGCCTAGCCGAGCAGCTTAAATCACCATCAATCAACAAGCAGCTGTTGGCAATTCTGAGTCCCGTAATCCTATCCAGGCTCTGAAGCGAATCAACATCTCGGGGAGAAATCCCCATGGACTGCAAAAGTACTGGACTTCTCCGAATCACATGAAATTGACTGTACGTCATGCTAAGAGTTTGAACTATCTGACAGCGGTATTCATTTCATCAAACTCGTTTATCTTCACTCTATAAATAACAATTCAAAATTGAAAATCTTCAAATTTGACCGATTTTTGAAAATTTCTTTTTTTAAGTTCTGACCATGTGGGAACGAATTTTCCGAAAAGCTGATATATATCAGCTACAGTTCAGCAGTAATTGCAGCATGTTCTCCAATGAAAGTCATTTTGACTTACCACTACCGGGAAACAGAAAATAGTCCGGTCTTTTTCATAAAATAAGCTTTTTTTTAATAGCAACCACCACCGGTCTTCGGCGTCCTGCTCCTTCTGAGGTTGATAGCATAGCCCAAGCATATAGCGATAGTATAGCAGCATGTTCGCTTACAATGCTCGCCGGTGACAGTTCGCGAAATTGCGACCTATGCCGCCTTTTACTCTTGACTGCTATTTTCGGTAGTAACCCTTGCCTAATTCCGTCTATGCTTTCGGGGATCTAATTTCTCCACCTTCTCCTTGCCATTGCCCACATATGGCTTCACTATCCAACAAACAAAGGTGCATAGGCGCCACTTTGATATTAATGAGGAAGGAGATGATCTGTTTATGTAGATTTGTATCGGTTTTTAGTTTAAGCAGGCAGGGTCAACGGAAAAATAATTTTTTCATCAAAGATACAACATTTGATCGCGAGTAGAACGCACCGGGTTGCACGCTGCATCGTTGTCTCGTTTAGCCACAGGAGCGCTTTTCCCTATGCGTGCTGACGTCATCGCCACCACGCAGCAAGATTCGGCAGTCGAGTTAACGCAGACAATCACTATACATTCTCATAACAACAATTAAGATTTTGTGACCGTCTATTAAAAATGGTAGTTTGCAGTGTATTCGGTTGTACTAACCATAACTCAAAAGCAAAAGATAGATCGTATCATAAATTCCCGAACACAAATTAATTCGACAACAATGGATTCATCGGTGTGATTGAAAGGATATCAACGGAAAGAAATGGGACCATCGCCATTCAGTGTTATTTGCAGTGACCATTTCACTGAATCTGATTTCGTCAGAGACCTTCGCAGTGAAATACTAAATTCATCAGCTACAACCGTCAACCGCCGCCCCAGACGCCTGACAGAAAATGCCATTCCCTCTAGAAACCTTCATCGCGAGCGTGCAAATTCTTCGCCTTCGTCATCCGCGGTATTGGACAAACTTCACACAGCCCGATATTTGCGAAGTCTCTCTACAAATCGGCCTATGAGCTCTATTGATTTGGAAGAGTCACCATGCATTTTCTCGAAATTTGGAATCTGATATTGCAGGTTTTGCCGACAAAGAATCAATGACAGTGTTCCTGACGAAAAGGATATAAGCTCTGAATTTGAATCTGAATCTTCATCAGAATCGAGTTTCATAGATTCTGACGAGGAGCCTAATGATAATTTGTTTGGCAAGTGCTTCTTCGTCTATTTCGAAAATTTGCTAGAACTACTTTGATTCTGTTCACAGTGTGGTTCTCCTATCGAGCCGACGTCTCGAGTATTCTCGTGTATTGGTACTTTATTGAAAGTCACATATGTATGCCTCAAGAATCACTCGACGACTTGGTCATCACAGCCTGTTCTCAAAAAGTTCCCATTAACTGGTAATGCTTTAACAACCTCAATTTGCATCTCAGGAAATACACATTCGACACTCAAGGAAATTTCGAATACATTGAATCTACAGATCATGAGAAAACAAACATACTCAAAGATTCAGAAGAAATATGTATTACCAGTGGTAGATGAAGCTTATAATTCCCTAATATCTGAGGCATCAGGTTGTGTTCAAGAAAATGGTGAAGCGAGTCATGATTGGAGATGGAAGGTAAGATATTTGCAGTCTCACATGTTTTGATGGTATTTTGTAAATGCGAGTATTCGCATTAGAGGCAAACACAAATTCGTATAAATGAAAATAAGTGCAAAATTAATGTAAATTCATGTAGGCCTGATCACGTCGATTAATTCGACAACTAATCAGAAAAGCACTCATGTAGATTGTAATACATCCTCAAATCCTCAATTGCTGAGAGATTTACGAAAGTGTAGGCACTTCATACATACATCATATCTTGAAACTTTCCATAACGTTATTCTTAAGTATGCTCCTAAGCGATTATAATTTCCCTACTCAACAATGAAGATGCGACTTCAACTAGCCGTGATTGATCATAATGTTGGAATCGGGCGTGATGGCCACGATTTAAAGACAGAAAGAGTGTGGAAAAAAGCAACGAAGTGTTGTAAGAACTGCAAAGTACACTGTAAAAAGTCTCATGAATGGCGACATGCTATTTTGCTCGACGTTATTAAATTTAAACTACTGTTAAGCTTTTCTATTATTCTAATTGTACTGAGATTATGATGTACTATATTGGATGTAGACACGCGCTTAATGATACGAAGGTGTGTTTGGGATGCTACAATTATAAAAACTTGCAACTTACCTCTTTGCTCTCCATTATTCGCAGATGAAACCGTAGAAAAAATGTTATTGTTTATGATTGTCTGCGTTAACTCGACTGCCGAATCTTTCTGCGTGGTGGCGATGACGTCAGCACGCATAGGGAAAAGCGCTCCTGTGGCTAAACGAGACAACGATGCAGCGTGCAACCCGGTGCGTTCTACTCGCGATCAAATGTTGTATCTTAGATGAAAAAATTATTTTTCCGTTGACCCTGCCTTTAAGCCTTCTTGAATTTGATAAAAATTCTTTTTTAGCACATCAGACTGACCATACAATATATTTTCATACAAAGCTAATATACAAGCAGTACTAATGTTAATCAGTTGCTACAACATTCCTTATTTCGTCGGTTCGCGAAAAATCAGCTGACAGTAGCAAATACACGTAAAAATCCATCAATTACAGTGTTGTAGCAACTTCCTCGTCCACCGGCAGCTTTTGGATTTTAGACGCTATTCTAAAAAAGGTAAAGGTGACTTTCACATCTTGCGATAAATTCATCACGAAATTGAATAAAAGATATATTTAGCCACCAAATTGCAAAACTCACCAGATAATCTCTTGATATTAGAGAGGGACTTTCCCCAAGGCAAAAGCTTTGAATGTGATCATAAAGAAGAAGAACGAATTACAGATATATTAACATTTCAAATGATTAGGAAATGACTCAAAAATGACTTTGCAAATGCGTCATTATCACCTAAATTTCTAATAAGCAGCATTTGCACATTTTTGAATTTCAAATACTGCATTCAATGTCTGTGGTGTAATAGATGATCATGATATGATTCACACATTTCTATTTATCAAATAATAAACTCGCATTGAAAGTCAAGGAGAGTTTCAATGAAAGCAGCTACACAGCACATTTGGAAAAAGGGTAAATCCATTTTATGTAAGAACATTTTTGGCAATTTTTGTCTTTTCAATTTTGCAACTTTGTTTTCTTTGAAAATATGCACATTTGGTCAATTTTTCACGCTGGCGACAATGCCAAATGAGTACTTGCATAGAGTAAGTATATTAGGTAGAGTGGTAACTCCGCATTTATTAAATCCCCAATGTGCATACACATTCGATTTTATTAAAAGAACTCAAGGGGGATACAGGTGGTACTGTGAACCGAATGTGAGATATGCACATTCATGCAGACTGATCATGATAGTATAATGCAGAAGGAAATGATATTATTTTGCAGATCATCCGTGTCATGACAGCCTTGGAGAGGTAATGTCTGTTAAATTTTGCAACTCGATGACCTGCTGATGCTTTCATGCTCCACCTCAAGAGAATTTTCTTAAGCGTGATCATCATAACCAACCTGCTATTCGTTGAGCAAAATAGCAGAATTAAAGGCAATGACTTCATTTAACTTTGAATGATGTAAATGGTTCCACATCACTATTCAGATTCAAGAAATGAAGCATGAATTTAGTGATAGAATCATAATATCATGCCGGTGAAAATTGAATTAAATACGTGAAATTTCAGCCAAAAAAGCATGAATAATATCGCGACTTTTTTATGAAGACTTTCATTACAATACAATTCATGAAATTCCCTTGATAATCAGCTTAATTTCCGCTTAGTTAGGATGCTTTTTAGCAAATATTCATTCCTTTTGATATCCAACTTGTTTCATACTACTTATATAGGGACGTCATCTCGCTAGTACATAAATTCGCAAAATTTTGACTTTTTTAAAACTGCTGAAATAATTTTTTGGACCACGGGCTGAATCTTTTGATATAAGAATTTTCACTGTATACAGATACTTTTTTGAGTCGACACTCTACCTATATATGTCCCTACTCTGTGAGTATTTGTACAAATTTTGTATTTGCACTATATATTACCAGGTGTCTTCTGACCGATAATTTTGTGGTCTCGGTCACATGGACATTTTCCGCAGTTTTACGAGATTTTGAAAATGATAATCACTGTCTTTTCAAACAAAATTTCGCATGCATGATAACATTGTGGTTCCTCATAATTCTGTGAGTTTTCATGAGATTCGTATAAAAAATGTGGTTTCAGCATCAAATTGAAATTTTTGAAAAATTAAGAAAGTTTGCTCGAAAGAATTCAGGTCATTTTTTTAATTCACAATTACTCATTTGTGTTGATCCATAGCTGATTCTTTCCTTTTGATGCGACAACTACTTGGACATACAAATGATGTATTGCTTCGTATAAAGAATTCAAAACATTATTTCTAAGTTGAGAAATGTGCATCCGTCAGATGACATTTTGTGGCGGACATCGGCTAATTCATGAAAAATCCCAAATAAATGTAAATTTAATCTTGAATTATAGTGTGGTTCAAAGTACGGTTCATGCGCTTTCATATGATAGATAACTTTATAACTGTATAACTTAAGTAGATCACAACAAAAGTTCTTCCCTAAGATAGAGTACCTATGCTGGTAACAGGCTTTTAGTCTTAGCTTTTTTAGTCCCTCAAGTCGTGAGTCCTGTCACGTCTGTGGTAACAATGTCACCAGGTCCCGCCAGTCGTGTTGCCCACAATAGTGCGTCCGTTTCCGAGTGAAATTGTGACTTTGGGATGCGGTGTTGTAAGGTGCAATAGTTGGATTGCTGAACAAAAGCGATTGTGCTTGGGGTAGCGTCCAGAAACCAGACCTTGTTAGCGTATACCAGAGAAAATAAGGGTCTGAGTCCGGTAATGGTGGCCACTCTTCAGGATCGGAGTCTGTTTGACTGATTTGTTCCAGGAGATTGTCTAGCCACCGTTCCACTTGTTCTTCTTCATATTGCCCAGACCATTCGTCGAGTAGCCGAATGATTTCTACTTGATCTTGCTACTGAAGGTTCAGTGGCGATGGCATCTCGTCCCCGGTAAGATCCACGACCTTGTCCACGGGTATTATAATTGGATCTGGCTCGAGAGAACGGGTCTCGCTGTCGTGATCCCAATTCAAGTTGTGAGTGTTTGGGAGGAGTGGCCGTGAGGCCGAGCTCGGCTGCATCCCGATAATCGTTGCACTGTAAGGCATAGGTCCAGCCAAATCGTCCGACGATCTGGATGAAGCGGAGCTGTTCTGCGACGAGGTCGTGTACTTCCTCGAGAGAATTAGTTGCCTCCAGTTGGCGGAGGAAAGCGGTCTTTCTCTTATCTCTGGCTGACCAAGAGGTCTCCATTCGGCTATTAGCTGGAGGAGGCCCGGGACGTCCGTTGGTTCCCAGGTTAAGGTTTGTGAGTTGCCATGTGAGCTGTTGCCACTGTCCTTGGTAAATTGGTTGGTAGGACTCATGATGGGTAGATTCGTCAGGCAGTTCGTGCATTGACTGGTATTCTATTAAGAAGGAGGCGTCGTGAAAAGTTCCTTGTGAAAAGCGGTCTGGTCCACCCATGGTTTCAGCTTTGCTTGGCGTGATGTGAGGACCAGTTAGTGGGAGCTCTGTGGATGCGAATGACGTTTCTCGGAATTGGCCTTCAATTGACATGAACAGATTGGAGATAAACGAAAAGCGATCCAGCTTGTCGCTACGTATTCAGGGTTCGTCCCTCCAATTTTATTATCCCAATTATCAAATTACAATTGACGAAACGAGTATAGAGACTTTGCATTCACTTACAGAGCCAAAGTTGCAGTTGTTGATTTTTTTTGAATCCCCGTCGAAATATCACTAGCATGCTAATTGCAAAAAATTTTTAAAAAATTTAAAAAATTTAAAAATTTACCCGGGCATGGCTGCAACTTTAAATATGGATTAGTGTCGATGTTGAGAGATGTGAAGTAGGCCAACTGATGATTCCTGATATTGGATGGAATGGCAACTGTTCAAGTCTGTTTCCATTTTTCAACTGAGGATGCAACTCAATATATAATTATTCTGTTTACAAGCCCGTCCAAATGATTGGATTCAATTTTGAAAAAGCATTTACCGGTGCAATTCCAAGTGAAAGATTCGTTTCAATTCGTTGATTGACTAAAACAATTTCTGACTGAGAATAGCAATGATAATCAATTCCGTGGTAATTTCTTCAAAACTGGATAAAATGTGCATTTCTCGCATTTGAAACAGGGTCTCAGCTCAAGTTCATTTAATAAAAAAACATGAATGCTGCATGGCCAAGAGTACATTCAGACTACGGATTAAATTAATTTAGAATTAAAATGATGACAGCATCTTAATATAAAGCATAACATAAATGGCATCTTCGAAATAAAGAGTATCTTGAAAGCCAAGATTAGCATCAATCTGTCAATAAATATAAGGAAAAAGACTCGGCACTGACTTCCTCTTTCATTTCATCATTCTTCTCCCTTCTTACCCTCGCAGCAGCATTTGTCTTCATGGACTTTCTTTCTTTTTCTGGTTGCAGATTTTAATAGCTTTCCTACGAAGTTCAATGATAGCCTGTTGTATGTCTGCTCAAAATAATGAGAATAAGTCAATCAATCATGAAACCTAATTCCATAAAAATCATAGTTATGAGAATGAAGGCTTCTATACCATCGTTAAGAGCTGCGTGAAAAAACAGTCGATCGACAAGCAAATAGATTCCGATTGGTAGGGCTGACATGAGATATATCACATTCATCACAAATAACGTTATTGCTAACCGGATTCGTGTAGAAGGTAGCTTTATAGTCCGGCAACCAGAGCGAGTTTCTGCAGGGAACGAGGCCGAAAGTGAGACTTTCACAGAATGTTGTACACCCTATGCCTACTACGAATCTGCACGTCTGCCGAGTTCTAGTGAGTTCCTCTTCTTGTCAGACAAGATCAAAGAAAAACACATGTAAATCCAATGGGACGCAGATTGCAGTTTTTGGCTAAAATGAAATTTTCTATGTTTTCTCTGATTAAGCGAAAAGTACTAGGTCTAGAGTCATAATTTTTGGCATGGAATGTCCTCAGGTCATTTCCTTTCATGTTCATGCACTTCTGTCTATGAAGCTAAACGCATTCAGATTTGGCGAGATTCTTAATGTCGGCAAACACAATCATTTTTAGCAACTTTTTCCACATTCAACCACATTCTCATATACATTTCCGATTAGATGCATGATAAAAGCACATGCCATCATAGGAAATGACCTGAAGATATTCCATGCCAAAAATTATGACTCTAGACCTAGTACTTTTCGCTTAATCAGAGAAAACATAGAACATTTCATTTTAGCCAAAAGCTGCAATCTGCGTCCCATTGGATTTACATGTGTTTTTCTTTGATCTTGTCTGACAAGAAGAGGAACTCACTAGAACTCGGCAGACGTGCAGATTCGTAGTAGGCATAGGGTGTACAACATTCTGTGAAAGTCTCACTTTCGGCCTCGTTCCCTGCAGAAACTCGCTCTGGCTGCCGGACTATTATTTGTCCGGTTGAATTTCGCTGATGTCCTTTCAGTAAGAAGGTAGCAATTGTGCAATTGCAAGTCGATAAAATAACAACTGGTATAAACAATTAAACAAATCAGTGAACGAATCGTGCTGACTCGTCATCCTCTGACCACTGATTGATAAATGAATAAAGTAAAAACCACACTAATAGAGAAGAATGTTATTCGATCTAGTATGACCTCCATACTAGAAAAGTGTTAGAATCATCTGTAATAAGATTGCATCCCGACAATGTTCTCAATCTCAATTCCGTCCTCATTAATGTAAATACTCATGTTGCTAATCTCGTTGTTCGCGGTGTTGGAAATGTTTTATCTTAGATGTCTGAGCCTCCTTGCACATGTCATTCCGCCCCTCCTGTGTCGGCACGCTCTGTTCTTTTCTTACCTTTTAACTTCATTTTTATCTTTTGGTGTACGTGTAGGTGTAAATGTTTTCATTCATTTCATGATTATGGCCGTCTGAAGGACGGTCAAAAGCTCGAATAACATTCTTCCCTACTAGTGTGGTTTTTACTTTATTCATTTAACTACGGGTGATAGTGCCTTAACATTACAACACTGATTGATAATTGACAACGGATTTGCTTTGATTAATGCTTGGAATGAAGTTGACAAGTTTCAGTCGCATATCATTGTTCGCGGTGAGATGTCTATGTTACGTCATAGCTAGTTGACTCGCTATCGGAAACGTCCTTCACATGCAAATAATTGAAAAAGACATAGTCTTTGATTGATGCTTGAGAGAAGACTTTATCTATATTTGAATATTCACATTTTGACATCAGATTTGGCTGATGTCCTTTCAGTAAGAAGGTAGCAATCGTTCGTGCAATTGCTAGTCGATAAAATACATGTAACTACTGTGATAGACAAATCAGTGATGGCATGTAATATAACCAATGTTCTTTCATGAGCTGGATTGTCTTCCCGCACTAAGCAAACTCCATGCGATGTGTTTTCGTAAATGAGGACCATGTATACGATTTGAATTCCAAGGATAACAATACTCGTAATCGTGATAATCAATGACGAGAGCATTCTTTTTAGAGTTATGATTTGCTTAATTTCCAAAGGCAAAGAAACAGCAATAACTCTCTCCACAGAAATGATGCACTGAATATAGCCCGGTACTGCTGACAGCATTCCTATCGATATATTGATGATGTAACACAACGTGATATGCTCACCCATATGTCGAAGCTGTTTTGGAGAAAATCAAGTAAAAAATTCGCAAGAAGATATAGACAATCGGCCATCAATAATGTGCAAATGGCAACGGTGGTTGTTTTAGATATTTTCGTGCGGCTCCGATAACATGCTAAAATTATGAAAAGGAAGAATGATCCTGAGAATGATATTAATCTGGGGATGGCAATCCATTTTTCAAGAAACTTATCAATGTCATCTATGACATGCTTCCAATACATTGATGATGGTGACGGTCATGGTGATGTATTCGGTGTTGAACTAGACTCAGCAGCATTCATACTATCGGCTGTTATTCAATTCAATCCTAGCTCATGTGCACAACCAGGGAACCCTAGTTATCTGCGCTGCTCTTGACTAGGAAGTGACTTTGAAATTTGACGCCTACTACACCTTTTCCATGTCTACTTCAGATATTCAAATCGATTTCAGATCTTTCCAAATGATATTTTCAGATATCTATCAGAGACTCAACTTTGAAGATATCTGAAATCCATCTGTAAATGTCTGAAATTCATTTGGAAAGATCTGAAATCGATTTGGAAAGATCTGAAATAGGCATGGAAAAGGTGCAGTTAAGTCTTGGCAGCAAGGCAGTCACAAAAATGTCTTGCTGGACTTTTTGATGGAAACAGTCTAGGCATAGGCATGCGTAGTAGATGTTGTGTTCTAGGATATGTTGATAGCATCTCATGTGAGTCGGAAACATTGTTCACAGGTTTCCAAAATCAAATACGGAATTATTAGAGAAGTGGATCTGATTATATACCTCGAAAGTGGGTAATATTCACTTCGAATTTTTGCAAAACAATGAAAACAACAACTTTAGATTTTTGTCTGAACATTTTGAGAAACAGTATTTTGTCAATTTCTTTGTGATGCAAATAAATGGAGAAAACTGAATCTCAAACTGATGATCTCAACAGATGATGCAAAACCGCATTGCCTTCATCGTGAAAAGTGCTCCACAATATCCCACAAAAAAGATCGTCTGCATGGAATAAAAGAAAATTATCACAAAGGAACACTCGAGAAAATAGAGCTGATGAACATGGAAATTTCGCCACAAGAGACATTGTTTGTTGATTCGCATTCTGATTTGAAAGAACCCGCCCGACCATTTAGTAAATTGTTTCCACGCTACTAAAATTTCACCCGAAAAAAGACGGAAAAATCTAAACTATCATGCTTATCAAGGCCAGCTTTCTTAACTGTAAGGCAATGTTGCAAAAATCTAATAGAATTGATGGCATACTTGATCATAGAATGTCATTTCATCACAGTAAGGTGTTTTATTATCACCATTTTAAAAAAGACAATTGGTATCAGATTTTGAAAAATAAAATGCGATGCATCCAACAGGAATACTGAATTTTGTGAGACTCAACTTGTAGGATCGATGAATAGAGATTTTAGGGATGCCAAGTCCTGGCCAAGCGAAGTGACGATAACTAGGGTTCCTTGGTTAAACAAAGAGAAAAGTAGAATTTCTATGGTCACATCTTCAGATTATTACTGATGCTGAAGGTGTCACGATCAGTGCAGTATTTCATTCATTCAACCGTCAACAAATTTGAATCCTTTTCAATTTTGCATACCACTTTATTGCTATTCAGTTTACACTAATAGTCCGGCAGCCAGAGCAAGCCTCTGCAGGGAACAAGGCCGAAAATGAGACTTTCACACAATGATGCACACCCTATGTCTACTACGAATCTGTGCGTCTGCACATTTCTATTTGGTTCCTCTTCTTGTTAGACGCGATCAAAGAAAGCACGTAAATTCAGCAAGGTTGGGCAAAAACTTGTATTGGATATAACAAATAGCCCACAGGTTTTGGGCCAAATCTTGGCTCAAAAGTCGAGCCCAAGTTTCAATAAATGAGTGCCATCAAGTAAACGAAGTGTATTCTTTGAATAATGTGCTGACATAAAGATTCTTCTATACGCCAAAATTCTTTGAAGTTCTGTTCTTCTCATTTGTGGACCCATGAGAAGTGTGGTATTAGTGGGAAAGGATTTTTATTGCAATTATTGCAATCAGCAGCCTAAGTAGCCTACATGTATTAAGTTATAAAGCTTTCCTTTAATTTGGCCTACTGATATACTGAGTCATTGAAGTTTTTAGATTTGATAATGATTGAATTACAAATTTCTCATAACAAAGTAATTGTCTTCATTTGATCTTACAGAAATATAAACAAGATTTAATATATAGTACAGATACGTAGTGAGTGCATGGTTAAACATATTTAGAATACGAAATTGAAATGGATTCATTTTAAATGACTGTTGGTTATCGTAGACATTTTAAGAGGTGAGAAGATATGAAGTACATGAAATATTTGTAAATTCAAGATGCATAAATGCAGCAAAATACATGTAAACCTACAACATATATACCATGTTTGAACTTCAATGCGAGGTATTGTCAAGTCCAAAATGAAATAACTAATGACCAAAAGTATCTCTTATTTGAAATATCCTATGAATAGGATCTATCTAGAAGCACATACGGAGGCTACTACTAAATTTTTTAGCCTTGACCATTTCCGATAATTTGATAATCACACAAGTTTATTTCCGTAGACTATAGGATATATCTAAATTAAACAATCAGTTACAGATTGATCGAATGCATTTCATGGCCACAGGACACGATTCTTCGCATGAATGCTGAACATTAGTCAGTACACCGACAACCCGCTCTCTCTTCACCGTAGTCACTGTCTCTTTCATCATGGAGTTGAACAGACGTGATTTCCGTGCCATGATTTACTATGACTACAAGACTGGTTTCATCATAGAAATTGATAACAATAAAACCTCTAGAATGGAAATTAAGCTTCATGCAATGCACAATAACGGCACATAAATCACGCGCATTTTCACTTAGATGCACCTGTCAACGTCTGTATCATTGGGTTAGAATCAGTCACATGAGTAAATCGAAGCTTTTAATTGGCGGTTCATGCCCCAACTTAGTTCCCCCGAATGTGCCGCGACCTTGAGTCAGTTTCCATTCTAGCGAACTTCAGATATACAGTTTATTTCTATGGGTTTCATGGAAGCACAAGAGAGTTAGCCAATGTTGTAGCCGGTGACGAAACTTGAATTCACCAGTTCGAGCCCGAAAAGAAGCATCAGTCACGAATCTGGTTGTTCCCTGGCGATGAACTTCATGTCAAGTTTCGCAGAGTTCGAAGCTGCTGCAAACAAATTGTCCTCACTTTCTTTTCCTGTAGCGGCCATGTTTCAAAGTCAGTATTGGAAGAGCAAAGAACTGTTAACTCCTCATGGTATTGCAGTGTTGGTCTTCCAAAGTTGCTGGATAATGTGCGAGAAAATTGGTCAAGGACAAGAGCACGAGAAATGCTCCTCGACCATGACAATGCACCGGCTCACAAGTCGGCACAGACAATGGCTTTTTTGGCTAAAAACAATGTCCATCTTCTTCCCCAGCCTCCCTACAGCCCGGATTTGTCGCCAGCCGATTTCTTTTTGTTCCCCAACGTGAAGTCAGCAATGCGCGTTATTCCTTTTCTCACCAAAGAGGACGCTGTTCAAGCCTACATAGATGAAGTGCTAAAACTGGATCTTGCTGAGTACTGCAATTGTTTCAGTGGCTGGTTTCATCGAATGGACAAATACATTGCCGCCAACGGTGCATATTTTGAAAAGTTATGATCAAATGTAAAAGAAATAAATGTTGTTGTTTAACATCAATCACTTTTTCTCACAGAATTAGATTCATCTGCGCGCGCTTCGGTTTCCTATAAAGGAAGAATTGTATGCAACCTTAATGTCGAAATGGCACATCAACTTGCTCCTTCTCGAATGGATAATTCATGTATGGCTTGCTATTGGAAATGGCAACCAATAAGCTGTCAGCAGAGGACAGTAGAGCCAGTGAGAGATGCGTGCGTGCTGTGATATCACGTCGTACACACCAAAAACACACATCCCTGTCTTGGCTTCGATTCAATGTATGCACTATACAGTGAGCAATGCCGAGGAGAGGATGTGAAATCATCAAGTGAACTAATTTTCGTACGCCTGCTACTTTCTTAAATAATGATCGGAAGGGTCAACATTATGGAGAAAACTTGTACGCAATGATCTGAATTTCTCGAATCTGAAGGAATTGTGGCAATCGAAGCACTTTGCTTGAACTCACATTAATCCGCAAGCGACGCACGACTTTTTTTCCTATCTCTGTAAGGTATTAGGAATTCCTTCTTGCCCACTTAATAGGTTCCTCTATGTGCCGTCAGTTTCGTATTAATCACACTTCTAGCAAACCGAAGCAGATAAACAACATTTAATTCTGTGCTTTTTCTATATAAGGCTAAGAACTTTAATAGTGACCCTCATATTCGTAGTAGTCATGGGGTACACATCATTATGTGAAAGTCTCATTTTCGGCCTCGTTTTCTGCAGAAACTCGCTCTGGCTGCCGGACTAAAGCGTTTAGATCGAAGAACCCGAGTCGCCTGAGATGAAAATTATATAGGCAGACTCAAATGCTCCTCATATCCCTAGATGTTGTACTTCTGTTACTCTGAAAATGTCTTCTTGGCCTTGGTTACAGCAATCTGGAATACTATCTTCACCATGAATATGTTTCTCTGACATTTACACGTTCAAACTCCTTACACACACTCGCGAACAACACTTTTGCTTTAACGTTAAGTCATTTGAAGCCTTCGAATATTCGCCAGGAGTATGGAAACATCTGCTGTAAAAGTTGGACACAACTTAACCATTATCTGCTTCCTGGTGATTCTCACCTGCGTTACTGCAAGTGTAAAATGTAAGCTTGAATTCCCGATGTCGTGTCAGGAACTGGTCAGGAGAAGAAGTTCAATCATAGCCGAAGTTTTGGGTTTAATGCGCACATTTCATGTTTACGAATGATGATAAACAAGCTTAAGAAGAACTTTGCATGCATCAGCTTTTCTCATGTTTCATATTTGATTTAAATTTCTTTTACACAGCATCGGAATCGATGAACTAACTTTTGTCAATGCATGTGTCATTTATTCGGCTGGATGATCCCCGTTGATAATAACTCCTTCGTAAATGAATCTGAAAATGAAAGCTCTCATCCTTTACTGATCGAATTTCGATTCATACACATTAAATTGACTATGTAAAGATTTCTCTTTCAAACATTGTTTCTTATTCTTAATGCAGCCTAACTAGACCGGGACCAGGTCATGAAAATGTCTCTATTTTCTCCTTCCATTCTGCTCATAATTTGAATTGCCAAAGAGAACATTTTAGCATTATTAGAAGGCGGATGGGAGAGATACATATGTAATAGATAATGCATAGATTTGAGGTCATTATTTGCTATAATTACCGAGAGCCGAAGGCTCGAGGTTATTATGACAAATAATGACCGAAGAAATCTATACATTATCTGTTATAATGCATGACTTTTTCCATAGAAGTCTGCACCAGGTTAATAATTTCCAATCAGGAAAATAATTGCCTGCTTCGTGGAACTTATTAACCTGTGGACATGGAGAGCCTTACAAAGTCATGCATCATGGTATTTAGAATAATGAAATCATTCATTCAAAAGAAAGAAAGTGCTGATACTAATTAAATTCTGTACGAGAGAAACCTCATGTATTCTTTCTGGTACACAAGCGACTCGACACAGAATGAGGTGGTGGACGACAAGGGTTTAGCTTCACAATTACGCAAAGCTTCCAAAGAATGTCAAAGTATCAATCCAAAATCTGGTCAAACTTGATGCATTTACATCAGGGATGCGGAGTCCTATCATTTTGATAGGACTCCGACTACGGGGTTGATAGGACCCCGGCTTTTGATAGGACTCCGAATCCGACTCCGGGTGGCCAATATATAAAGCCTTGTTTTTTGAAAAATTAACTGGCAACCTACATCATAGATCATTATAGGCTTAACTGAACCTATTTTCAGGGATCATTGCTGTATCAATAATATCAATCATTTTCGATGAAAGTTCATCAAATATCGCTTCCAATTGGATGCATACGACTCTGCTCCTCCCATCTTGTTGATGTGTGCTTCAGACGGTTTTTCTCCAGTCTCTACCAGGCAGGAATATCCCCATCCTTCTCAAAAAATATGAGTAAACTTTCTATTTAAAATATGCGTTTTAGAGGACCCATCACACGCGATTAACGTGAGGGTAACAGGATAATGTTCTCAAGCAAACTAGCATTTCTTTTTTGTCTCTGATGTGACCTTCCGCGCGCAGGTGTGATCGACGCTAGGAAGGCTTGTTTTCTCAACTGAATCACCGAGTGAAAACACAATCCCTTTTTCACTATCACGAGTCATTCCCTCAACTATTTCAAGCTTTGCATGTACTGCCAACTCTGTAAACGGAGAAATTTGATATCAAGACAGTGACAGCTACATGTACGAAAATAAATAATTTGCTTGTATTATATTTCGGGTCTAATGATAGGACTCCGGGACTCCTACTCCGCATCCCTGATTTACATACACGTCCATAAATCAAGTAGTGTGATCCAAAAAGTCGATCAAACTTCTCAGTCAAAGTTTTAGAGAGATGACCACATGCAGGAAATGCATGCAGAATGAGGAAGTATTAATTGCAATGACAAAGTATGCTTCCCAAAGTGTCGCGCAGACAGCGGAAAGCAGACGGAGGGATCATTCGTCAAAATTTCAGCAGCAAATTTCCACGTAAGTCCACAATTAATACAAACTAGCCAAAATCCTGTTTTATAAACATCAACACAATATCAAATAAGGACAGTAAAATATGATCCTGAAACTCAATAGATTCTATTATTGCTACATCATCAACATGCACCACACATCCAAATGGGATCTCCTATCACTCAACCGAACTCATGAACACATTGAACGGACAGGGTTACACAGAGAGCCTCGCGGAACACCTATATTTGAGTCAACTAAGTTGCCACCATTCTTGAGCTTTGCGTGGAACGCAGCTATTGTAACACCATGAATAAATCCTAGATTTAGTCGGAAGCATGCTAAATTTTGATCCATGTGACGTTGTCTTGGGACGGTATACCGAAGCGGTTTCCCGTTGCCTTTTTCGGCGCAGTAAAGAGCCAAATCTGGGGTTTCCAGTTCACCTCCTGATATACTCAGATATCTCCGATGACCGCAAGATCAGTTCTTTCGCTGACTCTGATACAACACCGCTGCTGTTCGGTGCAGGTGGTTTTAGTTCGGAGTTTTCCTTCTCCTGATGGATTGTCTGCTAAGACCAACGAACTCCATCTGTCCGGTCAAGAGGTATTTTATACTGGTGCCCTTCACTCGCTAGTGAGCCTCTGTTGTTGGCGTTACCCAGGGGGACCACGAGGAGGTAACAGTAGGCTGATGGCCCAAGCGCATGTAACCATTTCGATGAGCTGGGGTGCCACTCCCCAGTCCGGTTGTGCTTATCCAAGGCGTTCCCCCCCGAATGACACGGGAAGCAAGGGACCGATTTGCATGGAGAAGGATCCAACATGACATCGCCGAGAGTCGTACGCGACTGGACGGCACCAGGTAACAGGTAGATAGTATTTAATTAATTGTATAGATAATAATTGTATATATATATATATATATATATATATATATATATATATATATATATATATATATATATATATATATATATATATATATATTATAGTATAACATTTAATTGTAGATCAACAGTCGCTCATAATGACAAGCAGATTCATCAGTAACTTCACTAGAGTTCTTAATGATAGAAATTCAGTTAGTTCGTGACGAATATTAATATTGCATTCAACTGTCCCAAATATAATTCAAATGCAAAATAAGAGAAAATTGAAAGAGCAAATGTAGCTTGTGAGAATTAGGCTCTTATAGCTTCAATTGCACATAATGATTTTTATGCTTCTAATCTTCTTAAGAGTTTCTTGCAGTGCGGGCGCGATTCCAAATCGTGCGACTCAGCGCACGATTAATCGAAAATCGTGCGATTCTAAATATTTTGATTTTGACTAGAAGTTCTGATTCAGTGACTGGAAGTTTACAGTTAATCTAGCTTACATCATTTCTCATTTCAAGACCATTTTTCATTAAAAGTTTGATTATTTCCATTAAACTCGAGAGCATGTGACACTCATAGTCTATTTAGATTGAAATTATAACTACTCTATTAATGAAAGTGATTCTCTATTTGTAAATGTTTGGGAAAACACCTTAATAAAGTCAAAACAAATAAACACAAATACCAATAGTCTTGATAATCCCTTTATAAGATTCTACGCTAAAAGTTTTGGTCCCTTTGGTTTTTATCAATCATATTTTATTGAACATAGCTGTAGGAGTGTAGGTATTTGCCATTTCTTCTATCAGTCCTGAGATAAGCATAATTATGCATCATTTAAATCAAACTATCAGACTTATAGCGTTTGCAAAGCATTATCAAATCTAATAGAGAAAAGTCTTCAGACTTGAGCAATTTCAAGCACAAAATTCTGCGACAACCTTTCGCCCTACAGAGGTTCGTCACTACTCGGAATGATCCAGACTACCTTGAAATATCTAGAATTTGACTCTAGAATTCTTCTCTGAAGATGTCTACTGCTCCCAATGTATTTTTGTGCTGAAATAGTTCAAGTCTGAGGAAATCTCTCTATTCTATGCCCAGGCGAATTGGCATCCTACAATCTTCATAATTAGCGAATCTACAAGTGCAATTCTAGACTGGTTTTGTCCATAGTGTGCATGTTAAATGTACGTGTAGATAGGCATTAATACGCATTGCTATCAATGAATTTATATGATTTCAATGCGGAGATATAGTATCATAGAGACCCACTATGTTTGATTGTCTTGACAACATGTACAGTATTGTGCAAAAAGATTGCCCCACCCACGAAAATTCTATGAAAACGTCTCTAGTGCATATCTAGGAAGTCTTTGTGTTATTTAATGGAATTCAGTAACCATGGTTGCAAATTTTATCATAACCTTTTTCTGTTGATGCTTTTCATGTAAGATGATACACATGTGTGGACATCATGAAATAAAGAAAGTGAGAATGCATTTGTGATAGGCCTACTGGTAAAAATGCTTAAATATTAGGAAAAATGCCCATTCATGAAAACATGCAGGTCAGAAGAAGTAGATCTGCACAACCCATTAAAAGGTCAAAATTCTTCTTTGAAAACTTTTCATTCGGTGATTTCTTGAACTTGTTGAACTGCTGGTCGTTTGGCAGTCGCATCATGGCCATTCAAGTCGGCTACAACCAATCAGCGACAACCGCTATAACAATCAATAAAGCAATCACGAACGTGCCACCCAGTCATATTGTCAACACTTGTAAGGAGTTCTTGCGAGAGAATGGTGTTGGAATAGCCAGGAAACAGTCCTGACCTGAACGTTACAGAGAACCTTCCGCACATCTTTAAACAATGAATTGATATACATGAGCCGAAGACAAAACAAGGCATTATCGAGCAATGCCTGGACATATTGATACCAAACAATGAAATGGCTGATGCTTGCAGGAAACTTATTAAATCGATTCCTCGAAGATTAGCAGAATGCATCAAGGCTACAAGTGGCCCATTGACTTGTTGAAGTTCGTTTTCTTATTAGCACGATCTGTTTTTTTAAGTAAATTATTAATTGATCAATATACACATGTTTTATGTTTTGATAGCTTCAATGAACAAAATTAACAAGAAACACATTCAGATATTTATTTGCAGAAGCCAATATGACAAAATTGTTGTTTGATAACATTTACTTTCCAAATATTTAGATGAATTTGTGATATACCATCATTGAAATGAAAATTCCCTGAGTATCTAGTCACGGATAGTCACGGAGGGGTAATCTTTCTGCACAGTACTGTAGGCCTATTATTCGTATAAATGGTGCACCTGGCCTGTGAACGTGTTTAATGCTATGTGGGGAGCTCCCATAGAAATTTCACACGGCAACTCTGTCTAGCTACACATGATATCGGGAATATAGCACCCGCGCATTGCAATTATCTCAAACGATGAGAGTAAATAGAAACATTGTTTTTACCTCATCAAGCAAATTTCATTGAAAAGTCACATTGCAAAAAAATCGCACGATTCCTGGTCATTCAAGAATCGCGCGATTGATTTCGTCGATGTGAGAAACCATCAACGATAAAATTCCATATACTAGTCATAAGTAGCATGATACGCAGCAAAGGTAATAATACAAATTAGTCCGTGCCATGGGACAGAAATTGTCCGATAAGTGGCTGCTTACAATTTACAGTGATATACAAGGCTAGTTGATGGGAGTGGGAATCTAATGGGAATGTGTCAGCGTGCTCAGATTCATTTCACATAGGATACTGTTGGAGAAAATATTCAATATCAAGTCTTAAAACTTCTCAGCATTTTTTTTTGTTGGGCGACGATGACTGTCACTCTTAGAGGCGAATTCGATCCTGAGCTCACAATCGTAACATGAAAACATCACAGTAGAAATATCGTGTATGAAAAAAACTGAATTTTTAAAAAAATCGGCAATTGAACATAATCATATTCTTACTTCAGTATTCATATATTTAATCGCTTCAATAATTAATTCAATGAATTTGACTAGGTAGTCAATTTAAATTCATGGTACGTGGATTTTACTTTAAATTCATGCCATCAACTCAATTCTCCCTTTCGTTAACGATAAGATCAAAGATTTTCATGTACACTGTTCAAAAGAAGTCCTCGTGCAAAATTTTTTACTCTTTTTCTAAAGCGATTTTTCATAGGTTTTAGCAATAGTTTGACGTTTCTCTTTGCTTCAGTTGTAGCACATGCCCGAAACTTTCTCTCAGTCAATCGAATTTTCAAAAATGTCTGCTTGCCTGCCTGGTGGATCCTACTTAATAAAAACGGGTACTCTTTTTCTAAGCTCGCTCCTGACTAGATATCTTACAGCATCAAAAATTAAAAATATTGCTACGATGGATAGCGATCTGCTTTATCTGATGGTGCAGAAACGGTAAAGAAAGTTGAAGAAATGAGGTCAGCAGAGTTGTTAGAAAATCAGTTACTTTTTGGGATTTTCAAGTTTGCAAACTTCAAAATCGCAAATTTGCAAATTTGGCATGTATCAACTTTGCAGGTCTAAAATCATCGATCGATATCATTGTATTTGCATGTAAACATGGAAGTTACTGACTGACAATGCACTATGACAATGTAGTCTACCATTGATGTCAATAGATATATACTAGCAATACTAGCAATACTAGCAAGATAATATAGTAGATATATATATATAATATAATATATAGTAGATAATACTAGCCATGTCACTATAAAGAAATCTATGGCTATTCTGAGCGGCATTAGATCTTAAATTGTCTTTTCCATTGATTGTGTATGGCTAGTATGTCGAGAGAAGGTTTGAATTACCATGTCATCGATATGTGGGCCTGCATGAAACAGGCAACTGTTGCCGAGAGAGTTTATGTTCCTCGATCTCCTATTAACTCCTGGATCAAAATATTTAAGCAGCGTGGACACTTGCGATTTTACAAAATGTCTGAACGCCCACGAAAGACGTCTTAGAGGAGTGATCGCCATCTTTTACGTCTTTCTAAAGTCAAATAGATTTTTTCTACATCAAGACAGCTTCATTTAGATTGGAATCAAGCAGTGACGTCTCAGACACTTCGCAATCGCTTGTATTCCGCTGGCATTTGCTCCTACCGACCCAAAATCTGCCCACCTCTCTCCTTGTTACCGCGTAAGCCGACTGAATTGGTCAATGAATCAAATTCATTTTCGAGATGCGCAATGGTCAAGAATCGCATTAACTGATGATTCAGAATTCTTGCTGAAACCTACTGACGACCGTGTGCGTGTCTGGAGGATACCGCACTGTCGCTATGATAAAGAGAGCATCATTGAGTTTTCAAAAGGTGCATCTGTTCATGTTTAGGGTGCAATCTGGCATAGTGTGAGGTCACCATAGGGTAGGTATATAATAACTAGAGTGTCGACTCAAAAATGTATCTGCATACAGTGAAAATTTTTATGAAAAGATTTAGATCTTACGAGATTGCGTTCCTGCACCATCAGATAAAGCAGATCGCTATCTATATTCTATATCGCAGCAATATTTTTAATTTTTGATGCTGTAAGATATCTAGTCAGGAGCGAGCTTAGAAAAAGAGTACCCGTTTTTATTAAGTAGGATCCACCAGGCAGGCAAGCAGACATTTTTGAAAATTCGATTGACTGAGAGAAAGTTTCGGGCATGTGCTACAACTGAAGCAAAGAGAAACGTCAAACTATTGCTAAAACCTATGAAAAATCGCTTTAGAAAAAGAGTAAAAAATTTTGCACGAGGACTTCTTTTGAACAGTGTACATCTTCTTGGGCTTTCAATTCACCATGAATGTTCGGATTCATGCTCAGGCCATGAAAATCTAGGCACTAATTGGATGTCTGTTCATCCATAGCATTTCCTAATACAATGTTGCGATGTTTTTGAGTATGATGCTGCGATATTTTCATTTACCATATTTTGACACACGATGTTTTGACATACGATCTTTTCATGTTACGATGTTTTCAATGAAAGCCCAAACTGATCTAAAACGCAACTTGAAAGGACGTTGATCTTCTCGGGAACGTTTTGTCTATAAATTTTTAGTTTCAATTGTCTTGCCTGCAAGTAACTGCAAAGTTTGACCAACTCCATACCGGGGAAGCGGCGGCCTCTGTCGTACTATATCGTAGTCGGCTGACCTGCGCTTTTCTGATTTTATATTTCAGCGTTTTTCCAAACCTTTCACCAAAAATTGCTGAATTTGTGCCCTCCAGATAAAATAGAGGTATGTCATCTGCGCAAGTCCACCTCTTAGTTTGATGTCAAGTAAAATAACAGGTCATTCAAAGCTGTTTTTCTCAGTTGGTTTCAAAGTTTGATAGGAAATGATTAGTTACCCAGAACCAGATTTTTATTCATCACATTTATTGAGTGCTTTTGCAACGACAAAGGGATGATCGTCGCTATAGGGGAATCCAGCACCTAGTCTAGTAGGAATGGGATGGAAAATATGACGTAAATTCCGTCCCAGCAGCAAGCTTCATGTTCGATGCCCGATCTGAACAATTTGGGGAACACAGAACGCTGCTGGAGTCTTTTAATGTCAAACCAGCATTTTGTGCGGTTCAGAACTCATTTCTTGTCGGTAAACGATTATGCGGAGGTCATTTAGGACATTAGAGAAAATTACGTAGATTCAATTCTTCTCAGGAATAATTTCTACATCTCTGCTTATGTTCGTGTTACAACCTGTGTACTTTCCGTGAAATTAATACATTGTTATAGAGAATAGCAAATTTGTTTATTAAGTAATTGCATCAAAATCGCTACAATATCTTCTTTCCTGTCGTTACATCGTCTTACTCATTGCGAGTGTAAATCTTTAAGGTTGAGCAACAATAAATATGAAAAATAAGCAAATGAATATCGGCTCACAGTCGCACGAGTACTTTCTGAAAGTTGTCCAGTAACCATGCTAGGGGTCAATCATTATTGCCGAGTACCAGTTCGTCTGAGAATGGAATAATCAAACTCAACCTTCTCGCGAACGAGACGAAGTTCTTACAAAATGTCAAATGTCACCATGGCGCTCTCAGCACACTTTTCCTAAATACACTGATCTCATCACCATAGAATTAGACAAGTCGTCTTTTCTTCTATTTGCCTAGAAAGGAAACATTGGAACATGAAACGCTAATGAAATGGCGCAATCTGCTGACATAACACAATAGAAACGAACAAAGAGCAGCCCACAGAATTAGACAGGTCGTCTCTTCTTCCGTTTGACTAGAAGGGAAGCATTGGAACATGTAACGTAAATGAAATGGCACAATCTGCTGACATAATATGAATCAACACAATGAGCAGCCACTTCAACATTAAATACGCCAAATTGTGCAAAGTTTCAGTGACTGTTATCAACCGGATCACACAGCAAAGAGACACAGACGATGTCAAGTTCTACAGAAAAGTTTGTGAACGTTTTTTCATGCGCCTGCTAACGGTTTGTAAAATGATCGAAGGACCCAACATGATCGAGAAAACATTTGCGCAATGATCTGAATTCTTCGAATCTGAAGGAGTCGTGGCGATCGGAGCATTTTGGAGGAACTCACAGCAATCCGCAAGCGACGCACGACTATTTTTCCTATCTCTGTAAGGCATTAAAAATTTCTTTTTGCCCACTTATTAAGTTCCTGCATGTGCCATCTGTTTGAATCAGTTTGCACTTCTAGCAAAGTGATACGATTAAACAATCTAATTCTGTGGAGCAGCCAGTTCAACATTAAACACGCCAAATTGTGCGAAGTTTCAGTAACTGTTATCAGCCAGATCACACAGCAAAGACACAAACGATGTAAAGTTCTACAGAGAAGTTTGTGAACGTTTTTCGTGCGCCTGCTAACGGTTTGTAAAATGACCGGAGGGCCCAACATTATCGAGAAAACTTTTGCGCAATGATCTGAATTCTATGAATCTGAAGGAGTCGTGGCCATTCATAGAAATTGATAACAATAAAACCTCTAGAATGGAAGTAAAGTTTCATGCAATACACAATAATGGCACAAAAATCGCACGCATTTTCACTTAGATTCGCTTGTCAACGGCTGTATGATTGGGTTAGAATCAGTCACATGTGCGATTCTAAGCTTTTCATTGGTGGTTCATGCCCCAACTTAGTTCCCCGGATGTGCCGCGACCTTGAGTCAATTTCCATTCTAGTCAACTTCAGATAAACAACAATCTATTTCTATGTAGCCATCGCTGCATTTTGAAGGAATTCAGTATTTATAGTTGTCATTCTCTTTAGATACTTAATGCACTGCGATAGACCTTTGTTGTCAATCTACTGTGTGACGTAGTCGAATGACATGTTGATATGCTGTCTCGCTACAACATGAATGCTGGTAGCATTCTGTCAATAATAATAGGACAATACGATTTCATCTTGTCACATCAAACTTTGCATCAACTTGTTTGGATATCAACGCGACAGGCGATACAATGACATCCACTGAGCGACCAACAGGTCGAAGTGGACAGAATAAAACCATGCATTTTAGATTATGCTTGAAGCTCAACAAGTCAAAATCACGTATTTTGAAAATGCTTGTGACATAGAAATTTACATTCAACTTTGGCAAGCCGAAAGTGTTCACAAATAATGCCTTTTCCCATTCAATTTGGTCAGATTTCCATTGAAATTATTCACTTGAGAGGTCATGACTTCTGTTTTCCATATAATTTGGTTAACGAGACAAAAAATTTCCATTTAACTTGGTCGGTTGGATTTCTTTGGACTGAATAATATACGATATTCCATTGAATTTGATCTCATTTCCATTTAAATTGGTCATAGCTATACAACAATTTGAATGATATGAATTAAAGTCAAATTTCAGGATGATTGATGTTGAGATGCATATGAATGAATAGACAGAATTTTATTCATTCTACATCTGCAACTGAATTTCACAATATTTCGTGGCCATTAGCTACCCTAATGATAGACAACAATTGATTAATGCACTCATTGAATTAAAAGCCTGGATGGGGTTGACCTTTGCGGTTGACTCAGATGGTAGGCATTAAGAAACAGACCGTTAACAACCTCATCAAAAAGTTCAAAGAAAAAGGGCAAATCAAAGCATCGTCGTGAGGTGGACATCTTCCAAGGAAAATTAATGATAGAATGAAAAGCGAGCTATCGCGATGCGTAGAAGAAAAGCCTACCGCTCCAGAGATGCCAAGTGTATCGATACAGACCATTAGTAAGATGTTAGAGTGTGAACTAACATCCAATAAAGACATTCAAACCATTCCAGTACAGTGGAACAATACAACCACGTAGAGAATCATCTCAGTGGATGATGGCTCACGGCTCTCGAATAGGGAACTCTATTTTTGTGGATGAATTTGGTTTCAACATTTGTGGAACCAGGACCAAAGGGCGTTCAATTAAAATTGGGTTTCAGATCCCAGTATTCAAGTCTAGATACGGACTTCAGGTCCCGAGCTATCGTTGCATCGACATCGCTTGAATGTTCTTATGAGAGAAAAGAGTCGTTACCTGAAGTAACGAGAGAAAAGTGCTTGAAATGGTAAAATCATACATTTCGCTATTTCTCCAAAATGTCTTGATCTTGAGGACATTGATGACTGACATTTTTGCTGTGTTATTGATGAATCAGTTGTGTCTATGATTGTCGAATGACAGTCGTCATATACTGACAATTATATGATCGCATCAAAACAAGTCATTACCTTTCTAAACCGCTTACATAAGATGCTAAATAAAGTCGATCGACTGAACTTGAATTATTTGGGACTAGCTATGACCAATTTAAATGGAAATGAGACCGAATTCAATGGAATACCGTACTCATTCAGTTCAAAGATATCTGACTGAATAAATTAAATGGAAACGGAAGTTGTGATCTCTCAAGTGACTAATTTCAATGGCAACCTCCCCAAATTAAGTGGGAAATATTGGCTGCGTTCCTTAAAAAACAATACACAACCTGCATTTGATCGCCGATATTTGATATAGTATCTTGAAACAGCATTACTGTTGATATCTACGTGATCTGCAGAGATCGATTTCTCGAAACACAGATTTCAAAATTACGCGAGTTTGCCTTGTAAAATCAAATTGTCCACTACAAGTGCACCAGCTTCATCTTTTCATTCTGTTTCATAAAAAAGAATTATATCTTTCCTTACATAAAAAAGACTTTCTTTGACACTGATTGGTACGCGGCGAACGTGTAAGATCTCAAGTGATACTGCGACATTAAAAGGTTGGGAACCACTGCATTAGAACAAGATATTTTCTTCTCACAAAAAATATAGATGAAAGGCGTTGTTCCATATGCATTATAAATCAGCTGATTTATGCTCTACAAACGAACTTATCAATAAGGTTATAACTGAAATGAAGGATTTCATCTGCAATTCCGGAGGCAATTAAGTCACACGGAATTAATGAAAGTTCAGCAGGTAGATTGTTGTTGGTACATCACGCATGGCTGTTCACAACTTCATTTGAACGTAGCATGTCGTAGTTGATCAGATATGGCGTGCGCACTTACCATTTGAAGAACAAAGTGATATTGTCATGAACAATGTTATGATTCTACCTAAGTGCAACATCCTGTCGATTAAATTTCAACATATGGAGGCGGTTCATTACAAGTCTCACTATCTCTACCATCTGAGTCGTGTTCAATACTCACATTAATGGAATAATATTTCGATTTTAAAGGATGTCAACAATTTCTGTCTACGGCTGTCGGAAAATCAACCGCTTTCCTTTTCGTGGTGAGTATCAGAATGATGAGGAGACTGTTTAAATTGGTGGAAAATTTATAATCAGAAAGTGATGCTTTTGGTCTGACTTTGTCATTGACACGAAGACAAGAGCTAATTATTTCAGACCAGTGTTTCGTTTAGCCCATATCTGCATTACTGACAGGAAAAAGAAATGCGCAGTGTGTGAATTTCATCAGGGTAAAGAAGACAACATCGTAAAGGGAATTCATTGTTATATAAGTAACAATGGAATCGCACTGAAAAGGATGGAAAATGTAATAAAGAATTACAGTGAATGATGGAAGTCAATTGTCTTAGCATCCAGAAACTATTGTAAATAGTTTAAAGAACGAAAGAAAATGGAAATAGAGTTAATTAGAGATAGTTTAATTAATTGTTAATTAATTAGTTAGTGGGTTACTTAATCCGTGAGAAAGCGAAACGCGATAATTTAGTATCAGCAGGAAGAACATAGACAGAAATTGTGCAAAACCGGGTAGGACCAAAGTGATTGTTGAGACAATTAGTGGAAGTTAAGAGAGAAAAATCGTTGGACGACGATGAACTTATTCTGGAAGTAAAAAAGTCTTCCTTACAACATAATCCTTTGAGTTCAGTATCTTTGGCATTATTGCTTTATTAGGATAGTTCAGTGGCTATTAAGGTCTGCGCTTCGGTACAATTGTGTAGAATGTTTCTGCTTTAAATCTGCCCAGCCTATTATTCAAAAACTGTCAACAAGAAGACATTGATTTTGCAGTCTTAAAGTTCTAGCGATTGTTAGATAAATGTCTCAGGTGTCACAAATGCTTAACTTTGATTTAATGAAATTAAATGCATTAGTTTAACTTTGAATTTTGTCAATGCTACAACTGAAGCGGCCACACCGGTGAAATAGTCATTCTGTTTTGTTAGCTAGTGATTATTTTGCCTTTTCCATTACAGCTCCGCATAGAACTTATAGTACTAATAGGAGTAGTAGTAAGCGTTTATTACAGAAAAAATGAGAATCATAAAAGTCAAATAGATTAAGATAAAATAATTCGAGAAAAAGGATTGTCACTGATCCAAAAAACTTGCACTGAAATGGTACAGAGAATTGAACTGGTATGATTAATGGTACATAATTTTACGATTTCAAATTTCAGGTCAACGCCGAATCATGAGCTATCTGTGAGAGAACGAAGTGAGTGATTATACAGATGAGCAGACCATGGGAAAAATGAGTTTGACCGTTGAACACTGGATGCAGTGGGAATCCTTAAACATCTGGTGTTAGCTAATATACCAGGAACAAAAGTCCTTAATGGGTGCATGCATGGACTCCTAGATAATTAACAGCGCCTGGACGGATAGGTCAAATTCCGCCAATACCAACCACGGCGGACAAAGCTAAATCAGATTCACCGCAGTTACTGTCTTTTGTGCAGTGAAGTAAACTTAAAATGGTGAAAGTGATCTGCTATTTTGTAATTATCAGAGATCTTCACGGGTCATGAAAAGATATGATATTAAAGATAGATAGATACTAAAGATATGAAGCTGCGTTATGTTAATTATTCTCGATGAACACAGGGAATAGAATGTATAAATATTCCCAATGCTCTACTACTGAAAATATAGTGCTATGGAAAACAATTACGGAAGAACAAGTCATTTTCATCCAATCAGTTTCTTTTATTGCTCACTTTTGCAATTTTTCGGTCGGAACAAGTGGTCTTCTGTTTTACTGTTGAAGCATCAATCGTCAGATTCGTGGTCAATCCTTTCATCATGGTATTAAAAAATCTCTGTACAATATATGAAAACACCTTGTGACCATGGGTACACATGTCATGTCCAAATATCACTTCGGAGAAAAACGACTCATCCATGGCGTATTCTACAATTTGATGGAAGAGTTGCCGTTGCTTTGTGGACTGAAGCAAGGCAGTCCTCATCATGGCATTGCTTTGCAGTTCCTGAAAAACGCAGAAGGAAAAGAGACACACATTGAACGCGAAATCTGTTGGATTGATGAGACCTCCACGGTTAACAGTGTTGTAGAAATCATATGCAGACTCAGGAATATTAGCGGCACTCGACTCGACATCAACTATGAGCTTTCGGTTATCTCGGCACAAGATTGCTTTACACGATTCACATTTTGTTGTGTTCAATGTACTCCTGCAAATGGCAGCACAGACAAACATGACTGTGCTCTGCTCACTAGTGGTTGGATCATAATCCATTTCAAGCGCCTCTAAATTTCACTCGCCATTTTCAGCATGTCCTTGTCTTGTTCTTCACTCTGGTCCTGTAGGCGGCATCAATATCTTGTATGGTGACATTGGAGAACTTGAGAAGTGATAACGCGCGTATCTTGCACTCACTCTGCACAATGTCTCGGACCGAAATGAAATAATTGGCTCCAGAGAGCTGCCTGTAATTAGTCCGGGAGCTAGCGTGAAGTTGTGCAGGGAACGAGGTAGTACATAAAACTTTCACATAGCATAGTACACCTCTAACCTACTGCAAAACTTCGCGTCTGCCGGATCAGATCATTTGCTTTTCAGAAATAGAGATGATAACAAAATCCTATGTATTTCCAATGGTAAAATTGTGACATTTAAGGTGTTGACTCCGTTTTTTCGAATTTTTGCTCATAAAAGTTACACAAATTGGCATTTTGTTGAACTGGTTATTATAGAAATCATCTACAGATCATGATCTTTCAAATGAGTTATCATTCAGTGACAGAGGATGAAGTAAAGTGTGCAAGCAGACACTTTTCGTTGGTGTAACTGCAAATTTTAACATAGAAATTTCAGGAAAATTGTTGATATACTTTAACGAAAAGTGTCTGTTTGTACACTTTACTTCATCCTCTGTCACTGAATGATAACTCATTTGAAAGATCATGATCTGTAGATGATTTCTATAATAACCAGTTCAACAAAATACCAATTTGTGTAACTTCTATGAGCAAAAATTCGAAAAAACGGAGTCAACACCTTAAATGTCACAATTTGACCACTGGAAATACATAGGATTGTGTTATCCTCTCTATTTCTGAAAAGCAAATGATCTGATCCGGCAGACGCGAAGTTTTGCAGTAGGTCAGAGGTGTATTATGCCATGTGAAAGTTTTATGTACTACCTCGTTCCCTGCACAACTTCACGCTAGCTCCCGGACTAAATGTCCGAAGCGAGATTCAATGTTATCGGAATGCAGTTTTCCAAGAAGAATATATTCAAATTCGAAATTGGTAAGTCATCACCATCAGCTGAGACGAGTACGAAATTGCAAATTTACTTTTGTTCAAAAGCAAAACTTGCTCGATGAGAAAGTTGAGGCTTTCACTGAGTTGATCTGATTGAGAAGCACTTCGCCACTGCTCCAGTTTGCCAATCACTTCGTCGGCGTAATCGATGCAAATATCGCTCGAGTCAGATAAATGCTTTGCTCTCGACATCAAGTTCAAAACTTGAGATATCGAGGACACAGTCGAGTTCGCAGCAATGTCGCTGTAGTTATCTTCCAGGATGGCATGATCATCGACGAAAACTGCTACAGTCAAGTCACCATCAATCCGCAGACTCGCCTTGATGATGGGCACGTTTTCGGTGACAATATAAAAGAGGTAAACCGAATCTTCATCAAATTTCATCAAAAATCCAGATGGTATGGAGAGATCATTAGGTGACAGTCCCACTTTAAGATCAGCTAGGGAAGAAAGGCGATCGTTCTCCATGAATTCTTCTATTCTCACTTCCATCCGATCATTCGAAAGCTTCAATCTCTTGCTTGAGGTGGCTGATGTCATTCGTTCAATAGAAGGGGCGGTGGAGAGGTAAGACGGTGAATTTGGAAAAACACTGGGAACAGCCGTTTTTTTCAGTAACCTCAATTTTCGTTTTGAAGATCGGTTCTTCACACGGTTTTTCTTGGAATCCTGACGCTCTTCAGCGTAATCTGTGTGTATGAAATGTCGAGAACACAAGTAGGAATGCTTTGTGGGGGTAAAGTTTTTCCTGGGATTTCTGGATATCCACAGTCGGAGTCCCTCGGGTTCATTTAGGGGATAGGCATGATACGAAATTCCTTGCTCATTTTCTGGTGGATCGAGGCCACTGCGACAACCATATGCCGAGCATCTATTAGGCATGACTCTCTAAAAATATAACTCTTTGAACGAAACTTGCAATAGAAAAACGAGCAGTTAGCAAAATCCTTTCAACAGTCCGCCGTGGTTGCTATAACAAAGAGTGCAGTGATCATTGACTGACTAATAATGATGCGTTGACTGGTGACCATCACCACCTGCAGTGAAGATATCTGACGTCCGATCTACGCGGACACAACAAAGCAATGAATCAGTCCGCCGTGGTTGGTATAGCGCAGACAGCATAATTCATTGACCTATCCGTCCAGGTGCTGTTAACTATCTAGGAGTTGTTACGATCTCCCAAACCCGGTAGGTCGTAGCAGAAAAGAGGATTGGCTTCTTAATAATGCTTTATTGAGCGGCAAATGGTATGGGCCTTCTTGAGGACCTGGAGGGCAAGTCTCGAAAGTGGCCCCTAGAAGGACCAGTTAAGCGTTCACGTTAAAGTTAGTGCGCGTGATCAGCAGCAGCAGCGAGCGGGAACGGTCGGAGTTTGAACGGGCACGCTTGAGCTCCGCGGACAGGAATTGGGAGTGATTTGGTCGGTGCGGAGGTGTGAAGATGACGGCGCGCGCGGCAAGGTCTTGTCCTTCTTTCCGCGAGGCGAGAGCAAGAGGTCTTGACCCTCTTTCCACGAGATGAGAGTGAGAGATGGCGCGGGGCCACGGCAGCTGTTTATGAATGTCATTATGAGCCTGATTTCTCTCCTACGTTGCAGAGTGACGTCACTTGTCTTCTGCGCGATCAATGTAGAGGAAGGAGGAGAGGAAAGAGAAGTCATAGTCATCACATCCACCCGGACAAGAACGCCGATCGGTAGGAGGCGTGCAGTAGATTGATATACGTATCGCGTGGATATCGAGAAGTGTCTTGTGCTCAGGGTGGCTTCTGGTTTGGATCGTAGATACAGCTCGGAGATTGGTGCTCGACTTGCGTTGTGCGTTTCAGTCTACGCGGCCCGCCGTGTTCTGGAGATAGAATCAGCTAAAGGGGGCAGGACCGGGACAGCGCGTCAGCCCAAATGTTGTCCTTACCCTTTACATGACAAATTCGAAGATCAAACTCCTGAATAGTCAGACTCCATGAGAGGAGACGGCGGTTTTTGAATTTCATTTTGTTATGGAAGACTAAAGGATTGTGGTCAGTGTATACTATGACTTGTTCTATTGAAGATGAGATATATACCTCGAAATGCTTTATTGCTGCCAGTAACGCAAGAGTCTCTTTTTCTATTGTAGAATAGTTCACTTGATGTTTGTCTAATTTTTTAGAGTAGTAAGCTACTGAAATGGAGTACCGTCCGTTTCTTGCATTAGCACAGCCCCTACTCCTACATCGCTGGCATCTGTCATTATTTGAAAGGGTTTGTCCCATGCCGGTGCTTTTAGCACAGGGGGATTGCACATCATAGTTTTTAACTTATCAAAAGCGTCTTGACACTCTCTGTCCCAGATAAAGGGCGACCTTTTACTCAGTATGTTTGTGAGGGGTACTGCTACAGTTGCAAAATCTGGTAGAAATCTCCGATAGTATCCTAGCATTCCTAGAAAACGCATAATACCTTTCTTATCTGAAGGGGGTGGGAATTTTTCATGTGATTTATATGACTTTGAAGTGGCCTCACTTTCCCGTGCCCTACTACATGCCCTAAGTAGACCACATCCGCCTGGCAAAATACGCTTTTGGTTAAGTTTATAGTGAGATTGGCTGTTCGGAGCCTTTCAAACAATTTCCTAAGTGTCCGTTGGTGCTCCTCCCAAGTGTTGTTGTGAACAACTATATCATCAACATATGCTGTGACGTTCTCAAGGTCGCCTAACACTTTTGAAATCAGTCTTTGAAAAGTCGATTGGGAGTTTTTCATGCCAAAGGGCATAACTTTATATTGAAATAATCCGTCTGGAGTCACAAAGGCAGAGATTTTCTTTGCTCGGTCGGTTAACGGTATGCCCCAGTAGCCCTTAAGCAAGTCGCACTTAGAAATATATTTAGCTTCGCCAATATTGTCTATACAGTCGTCCAGTCTTTTAGTGGGGAAAGGGTCTGTCTTGCTTACTGCGTTTAACTTTCTGTAATCAGTGCAAAAACGGTAAGAATTATCTGATTTTTTTACTAAAACGCATGGTGATGCCCATTCACTGTCACTAGGTTCGATTATATTATTTTGCAACATGTATTCGACCTCCTCTCTGATGACTTTTTGTTTGTCAGGTCCCACTCTATAAGGTTGTGATTTTATTGGTGTGTCGTCCACCAGACATATATCGTGTTGAATCATTGACGTCTGGCTAGGGACATCCGTGAAAATGTCTCTAAAGTCCACTATTAAGCTGTCAAGAAATTCCTTTTCGCTCGGAGGTAGATGACCAGATATCAGGTCAATGTTATTTAGTATTTCTGAATTTGATAGTTTATGTGAAGGTAAGTCGTCCTTATCGTATTTTGCATGGTTACTGTCGTGGTCCTCTTTAATGATCATTATTCCATTTTGGGCTGACGGAGTGAAATATGCTTTGAGCATATTTACGTGACAGACTTGGGAATCTTTTCTTCTGTCAGGAGTAGCCACTACGTAATTATGATCGCTTATCTTCCTAGTGACCAAATATGGACCGTGGTATTTCGCTGTCATTGGGTTTTTTACTGTCGGTAAGAGGACTAGAACCTTGTCGCCTACGTTGAATTTACGGGCTTTTGTATTGTGGTGATGATCGTAATTTGATTTCATCTGACTTTGGGCGGATATGAGGTTCTCATGAGCCATTTCGATAGCTTGAAACAGTCTTTCTCTAAACATAGAGACGTACGATAAAAGATTCATTTCCGGTTGGCTTTGATTCAAAATGTTTTCTTTCAGAAGGCCCAGAGGACCTCTTACATCATGTCCGAAAATTAGTTCGAATGGGCTAAATCCTAGAGATTCCTGGTTTGCGTCTCTTGCCGCAAACAAAACGAAATGAATGCCTTTGTCCCAGTCGGTCTCATGTTGGATGCAATAGGCTCTCAACATGGACTTCAAAGTAGCGTGAAATCTTTCTAGCATTCCCTGTGACTGAGGGTGGTATGCGGATGCCAGTATCTGCTTGGCGCCGATGATGTCAACTACTTGTTGGAAAATACCTGAAGTAAAGGCTGAACCTTGATCTGACTGAATTTCTTTCGGAAGGCCAACAAATGTGAAGAACTTCAGAAGTGCATCTGCAATTTGTTTTGTATTTATTTTTTTGAGAGGGATTGCTTCCGGGAAGCGAGTGGCGGCACACATTATTGTAAGTAGGTATTGGTGCCCGCTTTTGGTTCTGGGCAAAGGACCTACACAATCGATAATGATTTTTGAGAAAGCGCTATCTATGATTGGTAATGGTTTTAGAGGGGCCTTCGGAATAGTCTGATTTGGTTTTCCGGCTATCTGACAAACGTGACATTCTTTGCAAAATGTCTTGATATCACTTCGTATGCCCGGCCAGTAGAAATGCTTAGTGACTCTGTCGATAGTTTTCCTGATTCCCAAGTGACCCGCGGTGGGTATTTCGTGTGCCAATTTTAAAATATCTACCCTGCATTGTTTCGGGGCGACAATCTGATCTAAGACGGACCAAACGTTGTTAGCTGGCAAACGAGGATCGCGCCATTTTCTCATTAATATGTCAGTGTCTGCTTTAGTGTAATAGCCGGTCGGTTGATTTTTTATCTCTCCTTCTGAAGATGCAAGTTTGAAGATTTCAGATAAGCTGTCGTCTTCTTTTTGTAGTTTAGCGATGTTAGCTACGTCGGAGGAGACGGCCGTGATATCACGTCGCATGTCAGACTCATCAGCTTCGCCTTTCGCTTGTGCACGTGTCAACACGTTACAGGTGGCACTTGGAGGTTCTATGAGTGGATTAATAACATCCGGCACATCGACAGATATGTTCTTTCTTATTTTTGACCCAACTAAATCGTTTCCCAATAAAAGTGAGATTCCTTTCGCAGGAATGTCATCTGTTTCTCCAATAATGACGTTATCATTAATTAGCTCACAATTCAGATGGATTTTGTGCAGAGGAAACGTGAGTTTGCTTCCTAAACCTCTGGCAGCGCGTGTTTCACCGGTATGGGACAAGTCCGGACGTGTTAAAACTTCCGACAAAATTACAGATCTGGCACTGCCAGAGTCTCTCAATATATTTATTGTGATCGGAGTTTCATTTCCAACGGAAACTTGGCCTTTGAAAGTGAAAGGCGCAAACATGGGATCGATTTCGTTATCGATATCCGTCACGGAATTTCCGATGACAGACACAGCTCTATTTTCGTCCTCTTTTTTCTTTTTTAATTTGAAGCAATCTGAAATCAGGTGTCCGGTCTTCTTGCAATAGTTGCATGTGATTGGTTTGAATACCTTTCCGGTGAATGGCTCAGGTCTGCTATCAGCCTGTTTCTTAATCATTTGATCTTGTGAGCCCTGATTTCCTGGGGTCTGTCTCTCGTCGGTCTGTTTCTAGATAAGGCGTATTCTTCCGCTAACAGGATCCACGTTTTAAAGTCCTGAGGGTCCTTGTCTTCGATAAAGACTTTCATACTGTCTGGCAAAGTTTGCTTAAATTCCTCAATTAGGACCAGCTCTCTTAATTGGTCAAAATTATCGACATCGAGGGAGCGACACCAGCGGTCAAATGCAACCTCCTTACTGTGTGCCAATTCGATGTATGTCATATTATCGGTCTTTCGGAGACTACGGAATTTTTGGCGATAGGCCTCTGGGACCATTTCAAAAGCTCTTAGAATCCTGTGTTTCACTATTTCGTAGTCCGAACTTTCTTCAAGTGACAGAGTGATATAGGCTTCTTGAGCTTTGCCGACTAAAACACTTTGGAGGAGCATTGGCCATGTAGTTTTAGGCCATTTCATCATTAGTGCTACTTTTTCAAAGTGAAGGAAGTAGCTATCTACCTCTGATTCCCTGAATGGGGGGACGAGTCTAATCACCTTGTTTACATCAAAATGACTGATATCAGCTGTACCATGACCGTTATTAAAAGTATGATTTGAATAGCGTAAACGTTCTCTTTCTGTGATCTCTCGTTCAATTTGAAGTTTGAGTTTAAGGGCTTCGATTTCTGAATTAATAACATATGCTGCTGGGTTAGTTTCAGTACCTTGACTAGAACTGTCTTCGCTGTCTATCTCGAAAAACTGAAAGATTTTTGAGCGTAATTCGGACTTATTTTGTGCCCTGTTGCAAGCGATACTGTGACGGGAAGCCAAATCCAATAAATCAGATTTTTTAAGAGACATAATATCCTCATAGGAGGGTTTAGTAACTTCAGAATCTGCCATAGCGATAAAGAAAATATCGAAGAAAAACTAGGCAGCAACCACAGACTAAACTAGAGTAATGAGGAGTATATTTCGAATATGTCGTGCAAAGGGAAAGACGCAGAACGGCTCACGGTCTATCCCGGCTGAGCCCCCACTTTCTGTTACGATCTCCCAAACCCGGTAGGTCGTAGCAGAAAAGAGGATTGGCTTCTTAATAATGCTTTATTGAGCGGCAAATGGTATGGGCCTTCTTGAGGACCTGGAGGGCAAGTCTCGAAAGTGGCCCCTAGAAGGACCAGTTAAGCGTTCACGTTAAAGTTAGTGCGCGAGATCAGCAGCAGCAGCGAGCGGGAACGGTCGGAGTTTGAACGGGCACGCTTGAGCTCCGCGGACAGGAATTGGGAGTGATTTGGTCGGTGCGGAGGTGTGAAGATGACGGCGCGCGCGGCAAGGTCTTGTCCTTCTTTCCGCGAGGCGAGAGCAAGAGGTCTTGACCCTCTTTCCACGAGATGAGAGTGAGAGATGGCGCGGGGCCACGGCAGCTGTTTATGAATGTCATTATGAGCCTGATTTCTCTCCTACGTTGCAGAGTGACGTCACTTGTCTTCTGCGCGATCAATGTAGAGGAAGGAGGAGAGGAAAGAGAAGTCATAGTCATCACAGAGTCCATGGTGCATGTCAGATTCACAAGATTTAGTCATCAATGTCAAAGACGCTTTCTCAAAAAAGTGATATGCAATCTAACTGCTTTTGCAATTCATACACATCTAACAATTTTGATTTCATAATATGATTTCCAAACAATGCCGTGAATATCACATGCATTGTGAAGCGGTTTCATAGATATTCTGCAACTCAATCGGTCTAAGGTAGACTTAATCAGTCATTCGATATTTCTTAGAGTCATTAAGTAATCAGGAATAAACATTAACATGCATTACATTATTGAAAATTAAACCCAGGTAAATTCAAAACTTTCTATTTCTATACTTTCTAAATTTTTTGAATGAAGTTAGATGATAGGTGTCCCCCTAACTTAAAATGCGAATCTAAGTCGTTTCATTGTACATTACATCAGCTATTGGATAATATTTCAAATTTCTTCAAGAGAGCAATGTTAAATTACAGTTTACAAATCTTATTTATTCACATCCCTTTTCTAATGTTTTTGAAGCCTCACTCAACAATGAGAAAACTATTTGAGAAAATAGCTTGGAACTGCGCTCAGCACACAAGCATTGTATAACATGAATTGTTGGCAATGGTTGTCATTGAAACGCATCTTTAACAACTCTTTCAACCATTCTGAAAAGTGGGACAAGTTTAAACTGACCAGTTATCGTCATGACATTTCACGGCAAGAGATTTATGAATGAAATGATCTGCAGGTAATTGCAGGAGGAGAAATTGCACCAAACAGAGATGGATTGCTTTTCAGTGCATATGAATCCATTCGTCGGTTACTCATTCACATAAGGAGGATTTGAGCTGTAGTGTTGCCACCTCATGTCCACAGCTTCAGCAAATAGAAAAAAATATGTGGGAATGTCACAAAGATGCACAATGGACTACCAAATCAAGGGTAACCAAACGGTCACAGGCCTAGTCCGGTCTTTAAAATACATCTTTCTGGTCTGTCAGCCATTTAAGAAAATCAAGTGACATGTAATACAACGAGACGTCGACATCTGAAGAGTAAATATTGACTTCTCAGTGTTTCTCAGAATTACCTGAGAATCGGTGCACAACATATTTATGATGTGCATCTCCCAGTAGAGAGAAGTTTAAGAGATGAATTATTGAAAACCGCACTTCTTTTCCGAGACTGATAGTGCTTATCCTCGTCGCACTTTATCAGCATCATTATTTAAATGACCTCAAACATTTTTGAGCACGATATTCTCTCAGTTCTTAGTTTTCCCCACTCGCCTCATGTGTGAGTCTCAGGACCTTCAGATGGCCAATTCTAAAATTCCGATGAGGAAGTATTGTATTATTCTTGGTTTTCCGATGTCCATGATACTCATGTTCCATGTGCTATGATCCCATCTGATTTCTTGTGATCTCCGTAAAGCAAGGCGTGCTATGGTACTGGCGCGAGGGGAGGGGGAAGGAAGCAGAAAAGAGCTATCTTCTCTTCATGTGTGATATTACATACAATGGATACATCCTATCACAATAGCAATATAAATATGAGGTTCAGCCTCGTGGAGCCGCAGATTCCGTCGGTCTATGTGGTGAGAAGTTATGATCATTTTGTGTGAGAGTGAAAAGATATCTCTTCCATTGAAATTGCTGGGAGCAAAAATCAACTTTTCAGTCCCACGGAATAACAAAGCTAACTTTTCCTGTGTCAGCTCCTGTGTAAAAAATCATATAAGTTTATAAACAAGTTATGACTAGCCAAAGACTACCAAGATATCGATTATAGTGTCTGGATTAGCTCATTTATAGATTTCGTTGTATGACCATCAATTTCATAATGAACAATAGACATCTTATAAGGCACAAAATGAAAAGTTACATTCTCTCGAGAGGAAAATCCTCGCTGCGCTCGGACTGTCCAACATAGCTGCGGGAGGAAAAGTTGAAGAAAATAGATCTTTCGTTCGGAAAAGAGAGAGAGAGAGAGAGAGAGAGAGAGAGAAAGAGAGAGAGAGAGAGAGAGAGAGAGAGAGAGAGAGAGAGAGAGAGAGAGATTTACATCGGAGAACGGTGACATAACTGGTGGTGCTGTTATCATTCCTCAACATTTTCTAACTACATTTCAGAATGTCTCTGGCAACCCCTGTAACTGTACAGCCCATCTCACCCAATCATCAATCATCCTCATCATCCTTGTTAAGTACATGGAATAATCAATTAAAAGACTCGTGTGGTTGGAAACTTTCCGTCTATTGAAACCACTGCTTCAATTACAACATAACATATACTTTACAATTAAATGGTGTATACAAACAAAATGTCTAGTTCGCAATTCATATTGTAGCGTTACTCTATGGTCACGTAACATCTTCCCCCGTTTGAAACGACTCGCACACACGGGCTGTCACTGAATGTATAAGTCCCTTTTTGAAATGACTCGCATGCATGGGCTGTGACTGAATGTTTATAAGTCTAGTCTCTGGGGAACTTTCACATTTCTTCCACTCCTTGTGGTGATCGGCACGCCCTCTTCCCTCGGTAGCGGCATCGAGCCGTTGGATGATCTCCTCCTCGCTGCTCGCATCGCGTCCGGTCCCCTCGTCTCCGCTTCCCTTGATTCGAAGGTCGGTTCGCAGGTCTCCTCGCACGGTGATTCGCTCACTTCGGCTGATCGTGTTCCAACGGCACTAGTTCTCGATTCTTCTCCTGCTCGGTCCGCCTTGGGTGTGGGGCTGTTGGTCTCACTCCGATTCCGTACCAGTTTCTCCATTCTTAAATCTTGCCTGTTCCTCCTTATCTGACTGTGTCCTACTGACACTTTGTAAGACCTGGGACCTTGTCTTTCATCTACAACCCCAGTCCGCCACTCCTTATTTTGTCCATTGGGACAGACTCGCACTCTATCGCCTGGGTGAAGTGGGGGCAAGTCCTTACGGTGGATGTACCTCTCTCCCTGCTTTTGTCTTTTGGACTCAATTCGTGCTTGGTCCTGACACATGTTGTGTCCTATCGGTGACAACGTGGTGAGAGCTGTGGGAATCAAGGATTTTGTTATCCTCCCCTTTAACCGCTGGGATGAAGTGGAGCCTATGCCTTCCTGAGGCGTGTTTCTCAGGTTGAGCAGACCTAACCTGAAGTCTTCGCTACCATGGTCACATTTTCTCATCAAATTTTTGCACACTTTCACAGCTGCTTCGGCTGCTCCATTGGAACAGCTGTGATATGGGCTACTCGTGAGGTGATTGATTTCCCATCTCTTAGTAAAATCCTGGAACGTGTGCGTGACAAATTGTGGACCGTTGTCCGAAATGAGTGTATCTGGGATACCATGACGTGCAAAATGTTCCTTCAATTTCGCGATTATCGTTTGTGACAAAGTATCACTCAACTCATCCACCTCGAAAAAATTGCTGTAGTAATCTACCGTGACCAGGAAGTCTTTTCCTTTGTAGTTGAACAAATCAGTTCCCACCTTTGCCCAAGGCCTCTCAGGGGTTTCGTGTAATATTGGAGTCTCTGCTGATTGCCGACTTTGGAAAGTGTTACATGAGTCACATGATTCAACCAACTGTCTGATTTCAGCCGACATGCCTGGCCAGTATACATATTGACGGGCTCGACGCAAACATGAATTAATCCCTGAGTGACCCGCATGCAACTTCTTTTTCATTTCGGATCTCATGGACACTGGAATCACTAGACGGGTCCCTCGAAGCACAATGCCATCTTGAACTGTCAGCTCATCGCGATAATCGAAAAAACGTGTGATGTCCCTGTGGACCTGACTCTTGTGGGATGGCCAGCCTTCCATGATCGTTGTCTTGAGCTCACTTAGTGCACTGTCAGATTCTGTAGCTGCACGGAGTTCTTGCAGTTTGTTCTGCGACATCGGAGATAGACTCAAGTTGTTCACGTTAAAATGTGTAGCTTCGTTGTTTTCGTTGATTGGGGCGCGTGAGAGGGTGTCAGCTAACATTAGAGATTTGCCCGGCTTGTGTATCAACTCGAAATCATACTCTTGGACTCTCAGCAGCATGGCTCTCAACCTTCTGGGTGCTTTGTCAAGAGGTTTTCGCACAATAGAGACAAGGGGTTGATGATCTGTAATTATCTTGACCTTTCGCCCGAAAGTGAATTGGTGGAATTTGACCAACCCAAAAACTAAAGCCAGCATTTCCTTTTCTATCTGGGCATAGTTTCGCTCTGTGGGTGTGAGAAGACGACTCGCAAAAGCTATCGGCTTGCCTTCCTGACTCATGGCGCTACCTAGCCCATATTCACACGCATCATTCTCGAGAACGAGCTCCTTTTCTTGATCAAAAATGGCTAGTGCTGTGCATTCACTGATCATTTGCTTGACTCTATCAAATGAAGCTTTCTGCGATTCGCTCCATGTCCACTCTGTATCTTTCTTTAATAAATTCTGTAGTGGGTATGCTATCGTGGCGACATCGGGTAAGTATCGCTGCAGGTAGTTCACCATGCCTAGAAAGCGCTTCAATTCCGTCACATTGGTTGGGACTGGAAATTCTGTGATGGCTTTCGTTTTCTCAGGATCAACCTCAAGTCCTCTACTGGATATCTGGTGCCCCATAAACGTGATCTGGTTGGCCGCTGTGATCATTTTTGTGTCATTCAACTCGATACCCCACGTTCTACACCTCTGTAAAAACCGCTCTAGCCTCATATTGTGCTGCTCTAGCGTTTTACCATGGATTATGATATCATCTGCGACGTTCACTACTCCCTCCAAACCGTCCAGTGCTTCATGTAACTTCTTCTGAAAAATCTCAGCCGATACTTTCAATCCAAATGGCAACCTAAGCCATCTATACCTGCCGAAACAAGTTTGGAAGGTCGTCAACATGCTTGATTGTTCGTCTAGCTGTACGTGCCAGTAACCATTTTTCAAATCTGCTTTCGAAAACACAGTGGATTCACTCAAATCGTGCAAAACATCTTCTAGGACCGGCAATTGGTACCGCTCTCTTTCTAAGACCTTGTTCAGTTCATGCGGGTCAAGACAGATGCGTAAGTTCTTGTCTTTCTTTTTCACTACTACAATTTGGCTCACCCACGGTGTTGGCTGTGAAACTGGTGCTATGATGTCCAAATCAGTTAATCTGTTGAGTTCCTCCTTCAATGCCGCCCTCAGCGCAATCGGAACTCTTCGATCCGGCATTATCTGACTTTGTGCTCCTTCCACTACTTTGAGCGTGTGAGCTCCTGGAAAAGTTCCTATGTCCTTTGTCTTTTTCGCTTCAGTTCTGATCTGATTCACTCTCTCAAATTTGTCTTCGCAAATTTTGATCAGACCCATCTCTAAACATGTCTTTAAGCCTAGAATTGGAAGGCGGTCATCTGGACAAACTACGAAATCAACGGAGTGCCACACTTTAGTCTTCCCGTTGAACACTTCTTCATGCCAAGGGTTTTCTCAACTGATTTGTTCCACGACGTCACGGTCTTCTCCGATGACGTCATCTGGGAACAGTAACGCTTTGGCAGAGCATTACAAGTCGCCCCGGAGTCGATGAGTAATGCAACATCCTGCTGGTTAATGCGCATTCGGCACTTGACATCCTTGCCATCATCCTCATTGCGGGTCGTGTTTACCACATTTGAATCTTGGCCTGAGTCAACTTGGCATCTGGCTTCTCTTCTCGCAGTATGGATTGTGTTGATAAAGTCACCATCATGATCTGAGTCCATAGGCCTATCCTGTATTTGACGGACCTGGTGTTTCGGAACCTTCGAGTTTTGTCCATGCACGTTGGGACATTTTCTGGCAAAGTGATGCAATTTGTGACATCTCATGCATTCTTTATTGTATGCGGGACATAGCTCCTTTTTAAAGACATGACGGGTCCCACAGAATCTACACTCCGCCAGAGTTCCCGACCTACTCCGTGAATTTGATGACTCCATTTGTGCACTATCCTTGAGGCTGCTGATATTTTCGTCAGGTCGCAACACTCTTTGCTGCAGTGATGCACTTTCAGCTGCCTTACACATGTCTATGCATTCTGTGAGTGAGAGCGATCGCCTTTTCAATAAATCTTGCTGCAGATTTGGATCCCTTATTCCTAGGACCAATCTGTCTCTGATGAGAGACTCAATGCACTTGTCACAAAACTGGCATTTGTTGGCGCGGTGCCGAACATTGGACAGAAATTTTTCAAAAGCATCACCATCATTCTGTGAGCACCTGTTGAAGAGAAACCTCTCATAAATTTCGTTGACTTCCCCTATGGCGAACTTGTCAAATTCATCAATGATCTCTTTTACTTCTCTATCTGCCTCACAAGACTTGAAACGAAAGCTATTGTAGACCTTCAAAGCGTCATCTGCCAAACAGTTCAGGAAAAGGGCAACCTGGATTTCCTTGTCGTGATCACCTATCTGTGCCAGGATAAAGTACGTATTCCAACGCTGCTTAAAGAGATTCCAGTTATCTGCTGTGTTCCCTTCAACACTAAAGGGGTTCGGTGGCCTAATGCCATGTAGCTTCAACTCGGGTGAACCTGACTTAGCCATCCCTGACTTTCTAGCTGTAGGGACTATGACAAATAATTCTTTTTATAATATATACACAAGCCGTGTTTTTATAAATATAGATCGTCAAAAATCTCAAATATTATAAAACCAGCTGCCACCATGTTAAGTACATGGAATAATCAATTAAAAGACTCGTGTGGTTGGAAACTTTCCGTCTATTGAAACCACTGCTTCAATTACAACATAACATATACTTTACAATTAAATGGTGTATACAAACAAAATGTCTAGTTCGCAATTCATATTGTAGCGTTACTCTATGGTCACGTAACAATCCTCATCTTCATCTCAAGGTTTTGTCACCTCCGAGAAGCAGTGCAAACGATGCAAGTTAGCAGTTGTCGACCAGTTCTACCTAACCTGCAAGAAATGCGAGAATGCCCGTCACTGCGGTTGTACCGAATTACCGAAATACGAACTAGTTAAGTACTACAAAGAAGGCATGTACAAGCGAAAGTATTTGTGTCACGAGTGCGTCAAGAAGGTGCATGAAAATGAATACAAAACAATCAATGACAACATCAAGACATACAATGGCAATGAACAACTGGCTCAGGAGTACAAAAGACGACACAGTGCAAAGGAAGAAGAACTCAATGAGCTGAAAAAAGCATTGCACCAAGTGACAATGAAGAAGAATGAAATCAACGAAGAATTGGAAGCTCGCAAAGCAGACTTCAACATTGTGCAGAGGAAGAACACAGATCTTTTGAAAACGTTGGCGACGTATGAGGGTCAGCTCCGAGAATACGAAGAAAAGAAGACAAACAGCCAAGGCAACAACAATGAAGAGGAAGAAGGCAATGACAACTTAAGAAGAGCAATTGAAATCCAAAAACAAAATACTGATTATGAAATTACGGTTTTTAAACACATGATAGAGGACATTTAAATCAACTGTGAACAACAATTCCAACCATCAACAAGACCATTACTCGACATCGAATCAACCGCCACCACAGCATCAAAGACGGCCTTACTACCAAAATCGGGGAAGACTACCGCCAATATGTCATTCTTGCGGACGAAGGGGCCACATAGCCAGAAATTGCTGGTCTCGACCAAGGTGGTATGCAAACCAGCAAAGAAATTTCCGAAGATCACAGCAGCAGCAATACAGACCACCGTATCAACGACACCAATTTCAAGAGCAGTATCAGCCCTAACAACAACCTCAACAACCAATGTACCCTACCATGAATCAACAGGGGTCATACCAACAACAATGGAATCAGCAGGGGCCATACCAACAACAACAGTGGAATCATTTTGGAGCGAATGGAGGTTTTAACGAAAATGAAGGAGGAGAGAAGACGGTAACATCTGAGGCAGAAAGTGAGACTAAAAACCAAACAATCCGATTATTTTATGCTAACATCAATAGATTAAACATTAATAAAATTAAAGACATTAATATGATCAAAGATACATGTGATGCCGATATAATATGTTACACTGAAACACACATAACTGAATATGATAACCTAACAATTGACCAATTCGACTTAATAAAAACGTTCAGCAAAACTAAGAATAATCTTGGCCGACAGATCAAGGGAATTAATCTGTATCATAAAAGTGAGGGAGTAAGTATCGAAAACTTAATTATCGAAAATGGAGATAATAGTAGAAATGAAAAACAAAAAGTGGAAAGATGTTAAAAAAAATACATTTGATATTTTGTTATAGAGAATCCAAATATGCCGACAAAGATTACCTTTATAAATTAAAAAAATACATTGAAAAATTCAAAATGCATCATATAATCATGTTGGGAGATCTAAATAGCAGAATTGGTAAAATTAATGATAACGAACATTTAAATCTCCCAATAAGAAGCTCTAAAGATTTAATTATAAATAAGCAAGGTCGGGAGCTAATTAACTTTTGTAATGAAACATCGCTTATTATAGCTAACGGACGATATGAAAACGGCAAACATACTTTCTGCAGGCTCCAAAACGACAACTGTTGTAAATCTGTTATAGACTACCTGATACTTTCTGAATCTATGTTGAAGTATTTAGAAGCCTTCAGAATAATGGAGCCAACAGTATACACTGATCATAGGCCAATGGAAATTGATATAAAAATTGCGTTAAAATCAACCGCAACTAAGTTTCCTGATAAGAATTTCAATTTACAAAATAATCCTAACAAGCGCATCGCTCTCTTCAAATGGAAGACGAACTATAATTTAGTTAGTATAGTTAAGTATAATTTAGTTAAGTATAGCCAAGCTATTTCAAACAAAGGATTAAAACTTTTAGAGGAGGTTGCAAGTAAACAATTAGATAAAACGGAGATTTATGATAAGTTAGTCATGGCTAATAAGGAATCATTGCAAGCGACAGTGATCGCTAATGGCAAAGCAATATATACTGAGGAAACAAGATGTCTTAGAATCAGACATAAACAAAATGTTGAAATGCATAAATCAGATCAATCAGAAACAAATTTAAGCTTATTAATGCAAACGAAACGGGAACTTAACAAAAACATGAAAAAGGAAAAGCGAAAGCTACAACGAGTGAAGCTAAATGAATTAAGTGAAGCAAGAGCAAATAACGACCTCAAAAAATATTGGGAATTACTTAATAAAAACAAACCTAATAGAAGCGCAAAGCATAAAACTATACTTAAATCTCTATCGTTTAAAGAAATATAGAGAAAAGAGATAAAGAAATCAAAACTCTTAATTTTGATCGAAATAGAGACTCTTTTCATAATCAAAAGAACTCACTTAGAGACGATGAAAATTTAAATATGGATATTACGACAGCGGAAGTAGAAAATGCGATAAAAAATTCAAAAATTCAAGATCCAGTGGCCCAGATGGGGTAGTGTACGAAATGCTAAAGAATGACCCGAACCAATCACAAATTTTGCATGCTCTATATAATCAAATAATAAACGACTATGCTTTTCCATGGCATTGTAGCTGGATCACCCCCATTTATAAGAAAGGTGATAAAAATAATGCCAACTCTTATCGATATCTAAATTTGTCCTCATGCATCGAAAAGTTATTGACAAGAATATTGAATGATAGATTAAATTCATGGATTGACAAGTATAAAATATTGCATGAATCCCAAACTGATTTCAGAAAAGGGCATTCTACTGTTGACAATATCTGGGTTCTTCAACAAACTGTCCAAATATGCAAGAATGAAAAGAAGCCACTGTATGCATGCTTTGTAGACCTTTCAAAAGCTTTTGACACTGTAAAAAAGAGGAAATTTTATAGAAAAGTTGAAATACATCATACCCAAAGGTAAATATTTATCAATATCAGAAAGTATTATAAGAGACAAAGAATATGAAATTCTCTTCAATGGGGAAGAAAGTGTCAAGTTTCATTTAGAACATGGCATTCCTCAAGGAGATAGTCTATCTCCCACCTTCTTTTGCATATACATGAATGATTTTTTAAATGAATTGTACAAAAATATTTATGAATTTGACCCAGCAAAGATTACTAATATAAATTTAGCTGCACTTATATATGCTGATGATATTTTGTTGCTGAGTGAATCACAAGCTGGCATTATTAAACAAATAAAATTTCTCCATAAATTTTGTGAAACAAACAGTTTGAAAATTAATTATGATAAGACAAAAATAATGATATTTAATGAGGCAAAAGATTATGATAAGCTAATTTTGAACGATTGCATCACGCAAATTGAAGTTGTAAAGACATACAAATATTTGGGTGTTTGGATTTCAAAATCCGATAGAATACATATTGAAGATTTAGCAAAAAAAGGAAAAGCATCGTCATACGTAACCGCCAAAACTCTGAAAGAATGCAATACTGTTGATGGCAAAATATTGACGGAAACATTAGAAATGTTGACTATATCGAAAATGGGATACGGAAGTGAATTGTTTTTTGACAAAAATTTAAGTGACCTACATCGTGTGATTATACAGTTTTACAAAAAATATCATCATTTGCGAATAACAACTCCTAATTATTGTATTATTGGTGATTTTGGTGTTAAACCAATAGAATATTATTACTATAAATCGGCTTTAAATTACTTTCTCAAATTAAATAAAAATGATGATGATAGGCTAATCACACGAATATTCAGAACCATTAATGAAAATAGAGACCATGCATTATTTCGCAATACTTGGTGCAATAGAATACATAAATTGTTTCAAAAGATTAACCTGCAAGAAATGCAAAAACATGGAATGCAGTGGAAAGTCCAAAAAAATGATTGAAAATACATTGAAAGAATATTTTAGGAAAGAATGGATTGATAGCGCTAAACATAGTGAGAAAGGATTAGGCTATTTAAAATTGTGCAGATTTCAGTGCGAATTAAAAACATACTTAGCAGTAAGTAAAAGCAAAACTAAAATAGAAAATATCCTCAGATTAAGAACTGGAAACCACACCCTGGCAGCAGAAATTGGAATGTATCAAAATCGTAGCACTTATAAAGATTGTGTTTGTAAATTGTGTGATCTGAATAAGACTGAAGATATATATCATTTCGTTGTTGAATGTCCTTGCTATGACAATGAAAGAAATGCTTTAATTCCACACCTGAAAAATGCTATGCGATCAGATTTCTATGCGTACATGGATTCTCTAACGATAAGAGGGATCAGAACGGCAGACGAATATATCGAAAAAGCAATGTATATTAGAACCATAGAAATTGACAACAATAAAAGCTCTAGAATGGAAATTAAGCTTCATGCAATACACAATAACGGCACATAAATCGCACGCATTTTCACTTAGATGCACCTGCCAACGTCTGTATCATTGGGTTAGAATCACTCACATGTGTAAATCGAAGCTTTTAATTGGTGCTTCATGCCCCAACTTAGTTCCCCCGGATGTGTCGCGACCTTGAGTCAATTTTCATTCTAGCGAACTTCAGATAAACAGTTTATTTCTGTTATTAGAACCATAGATAGCTGAGTTAGACCAACCGATCTCAGAAAGTCAACACGATTGTTAAAGGACTTTCATCAGAAAGCATTTATGGAAAGATGAAATTGAACCTGAAATCATAGATAGCGGAATGTAGACATTACTGTTCGCATGACTTCATCCATTGCGGTGGACATGATTGACCTATCTGATCAATATGAGCAACGTGATTGTATCGGAGACAATAGAAATCAAATGCATTACTTTATCAGATTGCTATGATCATGTGAAATGACCAAATGAGACAATACATTGATGACACGAATGTCCTGCACTTTGTCTCTTATGAGTCTTAATCAGATGCAACTGTAGCAGAACAGTCAGCTGTATCAGTCACTCGTGACAAATTTACATCGGAGAACGGTGACATAACTGGTGGTGCTGTTATCATTCCTCAACATTTTCTAACTACATTTCAGGTATGTATACTGAATGTGATCCACTATAAATGATACATGAACGATATCAATTGTTATTAAAAAACCGTTCTCCGATTAAATAACAAGACGTTAGAGTTAATAATCTGCTGCTGGGTGTGATGTGCAAATAATACCGCTTGATAATTGTGATTAATATCCTGAAGTATTGCTCTGAATTATATCAACGAATCCATTGACAACAAAGTGATGCATATTTTGTCTCCTCTCCTCCATGTGTATTGAACTTTCATCTTTTTTGTGCATGATTCATCGACACATCTAAGTCTCATCGTTAACCTCATTTATAAATATCTCAGTACTTTTTCAGACATTCATCGTTGTATTTTATGGATATCAACGGCGATAGTGGTGCAGTTGTTTTTAACTTTCATCTCACATCCCCATTGTCATCTTTCATCTTCTGCCGCTCAACTTAATAAATGTAATATGTAATAATGTAAATGTATTTGTTTGCCCCACCTGTTGAGCAATAAACATTTTTGAATTTTGAGAGAGAGATTAATTTATTTCAAAATCAAAATTACAAAGTAATAGAGATTACATCGTTCAGTAACATAGCTCTCAGTACTAAGTATGTTACTGTAACATAACTGGGTACCCTTGAGACAGTCTTTAAGACGAAGCGCGTCGGGTCATTTTATTTTATTTTCAATAAAACCTCGTGACATAAAAAGGGAGAGATTTTTTTTTTGATTTCGATCAAGTAATGGTGAATTTAAAAAACCTCCCGTTCAGTCACCTAATGAAGTACAGGCGTTCAGTAACGGTGCACATGTACAGACTATTATGTGCGGTTCATCTCCTTCATACAGTGTAGTCAATCCATCTCTAAAAAGGACCTCAAAATATATTCGCTGACCTTCAGCTAAGAATCCAGGCGGGACGCATCCCCCCACAACGAAATAATTGCAAATGAAAATATTCAATATTCCAAATATCTATCTCTACATCGAAGCAGATGTCTCCCGTCATTAATTTCGATCATTTTGATGTCATGACCATTTGTGACGCTTCAAAACTGCCCAGTGTCAATACGAACGAAGGTTAAGCCTTTAACCACACAAGTCCCTTGGAATCTGTGGCTTTCTTAGGTCTTGACATAATAGGTGTTAATCAGCTGATCAAAGATTATAAGATGAGCATCTTAACAACACAACAATTGAAGCCGGCAGTTGCCGTGAAAGATGTTAGGATTATTTGGTAGACTTGCGAGACAATACTTAAATGGAATTCTGTGTAGACTTTTAGATCATCTACGAATTTAATCAGAAAACTGCGAGCAGGAATTTCACTGATGCTGTAATCATTCAAGTAATTCTTTTATGACGAAATAAAGTGCAAGAAGAAATGCAGTGAAGCAATTTCATTAGTTTTCTATTCTGGAGAGGTCTACAAGCTATGCACAAGATTCTTGAAGGTATACTTCAAAGTATACGGTCACAATACTACTCGCACGCGAATGATACGTTCCAGGGAAACTTTAGCGAGTCTGCGCAAGCTTATATCGTGACTAAGAGCCAATGGGAAAGCTAGGAGATGCTCTCCTGAACTGGTGAATTAAGTGTCGTGTTTTTCTTTTAAATATTCGCCTTTTACATGTATTTAGTTCCGTTTCATAAAAAGTGGATCATCCTAAAATTTGACTAAATAAAACATAAGTATGATACAGAAAGCATTTTTCATGTTATTTCATGTCCCTAATATATTTAAATGTCCTTATATAATCTGATAAGCTATGATACAGTAACGGTTCTTAAGAAGCTAATATTTTGTGGCCCCACTCTTATTGTCAATGACATTACCAATTCCTCTAGGCATTGATTCGATGATATCGTTGATTTTTGACTGATCTAACTTTCTCCACTCTCTTTTTAACAGTGACGTAAGTTGTGATACGCCATCTGTAGGTAGCAGTGAACGACGAACGTTACGTTTTAGAATACTCCATACATTTTCTATGATATTCAGATCAGGAGAACGAGCTGGCCAAGATAATGTCCTAAGCCCTAATTGAGACTTGCATAAGTTGACTCTACTGCTCCTGTGACACGTAGCATTATCATCCATAAATAACCAAGTCGATGGATCACCAAGTTGATCTGTCATTTGGCCAATCTTCATTCGTAAAACATTCACATAGCGTTCAGAATTCATGGTTCCTTGCTGTATGTGAAGTCTTCTACGAATAGTGGACTTAGAAATAGACGAGTCTAGTGCAGCCATCTCAGTTAACGAGAGACTTGGATCAACTTTAACAAATCTCAAAATTAGGCGGTCTCTACGTTTGGATGTTTTGCGTGGACTGCCAGAGCCCTCTTTACGACAGAGTCGAAAATAATCATTATGCCATCGATGCACATTTGTGTAAGGGACATTTAGTCGCTTGCTTGTAGCTCGCAAAGAAAACCCTGACACTTTGCCTTTTGTGAATGCGATCTCGTTATTGTTCATTTGTGCTTTGTATTGTTTTCAACCGGTAAGAGATAGATTTCTAGCTGAAAACAATCAGGAGTGCTGCCAACACCACCGCAACGAAGTCAGGAAGCTATAGAACATGAAGTCCAGTTAATCACATGTAGCAGTTACATTATTGTTGATGAATAATGGTGCTATACTGGCTCTGATTGACCAATTTTCTTTATTTTTGTTTTGCTTGATAGCTTTTGGCTTGTAGAACAACATATTACATAACAAAGGAAACAAATGTAATTTTATAAGAGTGAGGTATGATTTTGTGTAACATTGCTAAATGAAGATCAAATTATCTACTACTTTTTTTATCTATAACAGGAAAACAACTCAATATTCATGCTTGAAATTTCCAACAATTATATTAGTAAGCACAACTGACATATCTTCTAAATTTCAGAGAAATTCGTTCAAGTTTGGCGGAGTTAGACAAAGTTGAAATTAAGGCGATGTTTAAGGGTGATCCATTTTTTATGAAACAATCTGTACTTTTATAACTTAGAATTAAAAGATAGCAATAATGTTCTGTATATCTTTGTGATATTTTCATCCTGCAAAATCTACTATCGTACACAAATTTTTGGATTTCATTGTTTTCTTAAAAAGCTGTCTGGTTTTATATTCTTGTCTTTGAACTATTAGAAAACCAATAACTGTTTTCCCTGATGAATTTTTGCAATTCTCATTCACAGGGAAAATAATTATGTGTTTTCGCTAGAATTCAACGAAAGACCAGTTTTGCGAATTTTTAAGATTACTTTCTCCCTTTCTACAAATGTGGGAGTCTATCGAAATTTTAATGGAAGTTTCCATTAATCAAACTTGTGACAAGAAACTCAAAGTATTTTGGTAGAATTTCTACAGATTTATTTCTTCTCGTCGACTTTCAATCACAATAAAAGCTAAAAGCAAACCGTTGCTTTATGATATAGGAAAGGTAAATGTGTAAATGATATTTTAATGGAACAGAAAAGTGTTTGCATTTACCAGTGCCGTGTGGGTTATGCATCTCAGAAAATTTCGTCTCTGAATGTCAAGACAAAGATGTATAAAATCCGAACATATGAAATAGAATGACATTGATACATTTCTATAATTCTGTGGTATCGATGAAATGTGGGGATATGAGTAACTGAAGTCCTGAGGCACTAATGCTCCGAGATGGTCCATAACTCACTTAGCTGTGCATTTAGACAAAATTTGCTGGGACGGAGTTGATTTTGATTATCCGTCAGATTTCTGTTTCTGACTTTCTAGAATTAAACAGTGTGGCATATATCCCACGTGGGGATTCCTTGTAAATTTCCTCACAAAACTAAGCAGAACTGATGGATCGAAGCACTAAGCCATTGAATTCGCCACACTGGAAATTCAAATTCATGACCAACGGTGTATGTTGAAAAGAACTTTTTTGAAAGTCTGAAAATTGCAATTATCCGCAAGCATTTTGTGTCATTACTTTCACGAAGGCATCCATTTTCAATGTGAATGCACCATATGAGTCTGTGAGTCATATCATGACCAATAGGGTCGTTTTTGTTCTCAATAAACGCCTATTTACTTGCTTGTCTGTTATACCACAGATATCATGGAGGATTGGAAATTCAAATGCTATGTAAACACTACTTATTAAAAGTTTTGGTGGCAATATATATAGAAGAAAACAGTATTCTGCAAAAATTCCTTGAGTATCTGCAAATCGCCTGTCTTCTTGATATTTACCTTTGAACTAACTTTGAAGTTTGAAGTTTTGAAGTTTACGTTTGAAGAATTTGTTTTCACAGATACATTGGAAAAAGCTATATTTGGATGAAAAGCCTCCACAATTGATGTGCGCATATCTGAGTTGCATTGAGCCAATTTTGCATCGCAAGAAGCAACAAGACTGGTGATGGATGGCCAACAATCAGAGAAAATCAAAATTTTCAAAAATGGCCAAAATAGTACGAATATAGAGCGACACGTGATTAGATTAATCTGCGCGTGCGTCTTTGGTTTCCCAGAATGGAAGGATTGTATTTAACCTTAATATCGAAATGGCACATCACAGAATTAGACAACTTGCTCCTTCTTGAATGGATAATTCGTGTATCGCTTGCTATTGGAAATGGCAAACAATCAGCTGTCAGCAGAGGACACCAGACCCAGTGAGAGATGCGTGCGTGCTGTGATATCACTTCGCACACACCAAAACACACATCGATATCTTGACTTCGATTGAATGTATACACTATGCAGTGAGCAATGCCGAGGAGAGGATGTGAAATCATCAAATGAACTAATTTTCGTACGCCTGCTACTTTCTTTAATAATGATCGGAATTCTTCGAATCTGAAGGAATTGTGGCAAATGAAGCACTTTGCTAGAACTCACAGTAATCCGCAAGCGACGCACGACTTTTTTTCTTATCTCTGGAAGGTATTAGGAATTCCTTTTTGCCCACTTACTAAGTTCCGCAATGTGCCATCAAATTCGAATAAATCACACTTTTAGCAAACCGAAGCAAATAAACAAAACATTTATTTCTGCGTAGTACGATGACATTGGACAAATGAGATATTCCCCTGGATATAGATCATTCAGATCATGGTAGTCACTTATCTAGTGCTATGGTCGAACCTTGATTATCACTTAAAACCCGTTTCATCAAGTGCTCTGTGAAAATCGACTTCAGTTGCAGGTGCAGAAGACCTTTGTCGCAGATATCCATTCATTCTTCAAATAAACAGCGACTGCCTTTGCGTCGTTGACACTGTAAAACTCGAACAATGAAGGAAACTCGAGTTTTCATCACGAAATACTCGCTTTTTCATTTCAAGATATTCGCTCAGCTTTACACTTATCTGACTGCGGCTGTGATATCTTTTGCATGTTCTTTGAAATCCCACGGTTTCTGAATCTATTTCATCAAGCTGGGCATTCGGATTTTTTTTATTTTATCAATGCCGATGGGGATGATGTTGACTTTCAATCTTGGTATGGGAACATAGAGCAAGTATTGTGGGTCGACTAAAAAAAAGTGTCAGCATGCAGTGAAATTTTTTATATCAAATAATTCAGTATTTGTTATAGATTGCATTAAGCTGTCTTTAAGCTTTTCGTTTGTAGAGAAGAATGAAAATTTGATAGCAGGTATCATAATTAAATGGAAGTTAAGCTGATTATCAAGGAAATTTCATCAACCATATTATAATGCAAATCTTCATAGAAAGGATCTCATTGTACTTCTTGGCTGAAATTTCATGTTTTCAACTCAATTTTCATTGGCATGATTTTATGATTCACTAAATTTATGTTATATTTCTTGAATCTGAATTGTAATGTGGATCTATTAACATATTTTAAAGCTAATTAATATAATTGTCTTTGATTATAATATTTTGCCCTTTCAGTGGCAGGCAGTTTGTGATACAATCAAGCTTAAGAAAACAGTCTTATTAATAAGACTGAGTAGTCACCCATCGAATTGCCAATTCAATAAACATGACCTGTCCAAGGTTGTCATGACACGGAGGATTTGTAAAATACCATTCTTCCTCCTGTATTGGTATCCTGATCAGTTAAATCCGCGGTGATTTCTTCAAAACTGCAAAAATTTGCTTATTTCACATTTGGTAGGTACTAAGTCTCAACTCGAGTTAATTTAATAAAAGAGAAGCTGCATACTCATTGGGGATTTAATCAATTCTGAGCTCCTACTCAACTTAATATATTAACTCTATGATATAGGATATCATGAAATCTTGGAATTTATTGCGTTGCAAAATGTTTACAATGCGCAAATAATTTCGTCTGTGTACCCAGCAAAAGGCCTGAGTTGATCTTCACTTTAAATTTTTTGCGTAGTTTTCCTGAATTTGCAAGAACTGTCTTCACACGTGTTCTTCCTTCCCCTTTTGTCAGATGACCTGATGTGGTTAATCACTGTTCCTTAATTAATTCAAACTTTGTTTTATTAGCATGCTTTGTTTTAATTTGTGCACTCATGAGTGTGCTGACTTGAAACTTTGATACATTTACCTTCGTTAATATTCAACACTTCGTCAGTTTTTGTACATCTTTGACACACCCAAATAATGAAACTGATTGAAATAGGAATATGTTTATGATAGTGATCATCTAATGGATAACTTTGCCCGAAGATTGCAGAACACAATTCTCAGAACTCACAATGAAACAAAATCATAATGAATGTGAGAGAAATAATTAACAGTGATATTTGATGATGCATTTTAGGGGCCATCCAATAGGTTTTCCCGATCAAATATAACACTTGTTTTGACCAAATGTAATATAGATAAAAGCAAATGTAACACGTCAAAATTAGGGCAGTTATCAAATATAACCTGTCAAATCAAATGTAACATTAGGGCAGTTATCAAATATAACCTGTCAAATCAAATGTAACATTAGGGCAGTTATCAAATATAACCTGTCAAATCAAATGTAGCATAAGGCTGTTATCAAATGTAATAATGATGATTAGTCAAAAGCAAATTTAACAATGACAGATCAAATATAATAAAAGAATCATATAGTGTCATACAGATCTTATTGAATTGATATGCTACGAAGAATGCAATTAACTTCACATTTGAACATCAACCATTAATTGAATGTCATACTGGTGAATGTCCGCAACATACAAGATGTGAAAACGATTAATTTACTCATGCCTAAGAATAGAATAAGAATTGATAACATATATGAATGATCAGGAATTTTTGAGTACCCCACTTTTCTTAGGTCAATATCTGAAGCCGAAAAATATTTGAATGTGAGAACAACTTGATAATCCATGTGCATAAATTATCAAATCAAATTTACATCAAAATGTTCTGCTTTAATAAACACGCTGGCAAATACCGCTGCAAATGTCTAAAGTAGCTGCCACATTCCTCTGGGGTGATGACCGACACACTCTGCTCCGCAAGTTGACATAAAGTGGCTTCTCTCTCCTGAGGAGCTTGATCATGAAGCTGATCTCTTACTTCCGCTAAACCTCGCTTTACGGAGGCCTTCCACTGAGAGAAGCAGTTCTCCACAATATTCAACATGGGTGAGTACGGTGGAAGCCACTCGAGTGTGACTGTCTGCGGAAGACTGACATCACCAGCACTTCGATGAGCAGGCGCGTTGTCGAAAATAAGGACTTTCTCCACTCCATCGTCGGGAAAATGCTCTACCACTTCTCGCAGAAATTCTTTGAACCGTTCGCCATTCATTCCTCCACTGATCAGATCATGGTGAATTAGACCGTTAGTAGCACTAACAGCAAGTGTCATAGTGAAATTCCGTCCTCTTGTACCACCAACTACTCGTACAGCTCGCTCGCCTACCCGTGCGCGTCCTCTGGTTCTCCTCGTCCACAGATTGATGCCGGCTTCATCTATGAAGATGAGCTCTTTGTTCATCAGCTGCATGATCAATTCTGCAAATTCTTTACGTCTTTGCTTTACCACCTCCGAATTTCGTTGACCAGGCGCATCCTCTAATTTCTTCATTACGATTAGCTCCCCATGCAGCATGTTCGAAAGCGTTGATCTTCCGATCGGCGCATGTGTCGGAAGAGCTACGCGTAATTCAGAGTTTATCTGATCCAGAGTGAAGTCTGGATGTTGCTCCACAATGGCTACTGCGGCCTCCCTCAGAGCAGGTGTCACACGAGTCCGTTGCGGACGAGCTCCACCTCGAGGAAAGGCAACGATGCCGTAATTGTCATTGGCTCTTCGAATGATGGCGTACGCTGTGGACCTCTTGATCCCAAGTTGGCGGGCGAGTGCAACATAACCCTCGCCATGACTATGAGCGTCTACCAAGCGCTGCTTGTCAATGACGGAAATTCTTTGATATTGCATCATTGATAGCGTCCGATGGTAACAACATATATTTGGTCTGTATCTGCCACTTATAAAGAGACTAGTTTGATATTTGTTCTACCTATGGTGCACAATAGAACGATAGAGAATGAATAGAATTCAACACTTGATCTGACAGATTATATTTGATCTACCAACAATTAGATTTGCAATCGATGCGCTGCATTGAATCTACATTTGGTCTGACATGCTACAAAGCGATTGTCTAGTGTTACATTTGGTTTGACAGGGTGTTATATTTGATCGGGAAAACCTATATTTGATCCAATGAATATTAAGGATGGCAGGGATTCACGAAAAGAAAAATGATTCCGGAATTGTTGCACGACTCTTTTGATAATTCAAAAAAAAATGATGAACATTGACTTTTGAACTTTTGCTACTATAGAGTTATGAAATAAATGAAAGCCAAGGCTGCATATATACGTATTATTCGCTGTATTCTTGAAGATAGCGATTGCATGATGTTCCGGTTGTCACAGCCAGCGATCAAAGGCTAGTCCAAACTCTCTCCTAAAATTCAAGAATGGCGTAATTTACAGAAATTAAAAATTCAACAAAAAACTTTTCAAACGTGATTACAAAGAAGAAGGACGACTTGCAGTACCGGATATTTCAATTGATTAGAGGAGTTCACACAATTGACTACACTTTTAGGCAAAATGGTATTTATCAAGGGTATGAAAGGGTCCATAAGGCAAGGGTCCAAAATTTTTCAGACAAATTTTCTAAACTGCATATTCTTTGTGAGTGATTTGTCCAGATACGACCGGAAAATAACTGATTATGAAGGGCAATGTAAAAAATATTGATAGAAGAATGCATTTTCGTGATATGGTTTCGGATGAGGTCCGCATTTATATGCAAATGGCACAAAATGTAATGGGCACGTATTTGAGGTACAAAAGAGAAAACGGGTCCGATGAACTTATAAGTATTGTTGTGAGCATGTCTCACAGGTGACAAAATCCTCTTTTGAAAATTGAAATGACCGACAAGGTTATCTACGGTTCACTTTATCAATCTAAATATCAATCGATTATAAGAATTGGAAAAATCAGGAGAAAAAATATAAAGTTATTATTTTCATCGGTAATTTTAGTTGCAAGCATTATCCTAGGCATTTTGAATAAATTGACAAATCGGCCGAGGACTTGTAAGACAACTACAGATTGTTTCATAAAAAATGGATCACCCTTAAACATCGCCTTAACTTCAACTTTGTCTAACTCCACCAAACTTGAACGAATTTCTCTGAAATTTGGAAGATATGTCAGTTGTGCTTACTAATATCATTGTTGGAAATTTCAAGCATGAATATTGAGTTGTTTTCCTGTTATAGATAAAAAAGTAGTAGATAATTTGATCTTCATTTAGCAATGTTACACAAAATCATACCTCACTCTTATAAAATTACATCTGTTTCCTTTGTTATGTAATATGTTGTTCTACAAGCCAAAAGCTATCAAGCAAGACAAAAATAAAGAAAATCGGTCAATCAGAGTCAGTATAGCACCATTATTCATCAACAATAATGTAACTGCTACATGTGATTAACTGGACTTCATGTTCCATAGCTTCCTGACTTCGTTGCGGTGGTGTTGGCAGCACTCCTGATTGCTTTCAGCTAGAAATCTATCTCTTACCGGTTGAAAACAATACAAAGCACAAATGAACAATAACGAGATCGCATTCACAAAAGTAAAAGTGTCAGCCTTGCTAGAACTACTTCACATATAGCAAGGAAACATGAATTCTGAACGCTATGTGAATGTTTTACGAATGAAGATTGGCCAAATGACAGATCAACTTGGTGATCCATCGACTTGGTTATTTATGGATGATAATGCTACGTGTCTCAGGAGTAGTAGAGTCAACTTATGCAAGTCTCAATTAGGGCTTAGGACATTATCTTGGCCAGCTCGTTCTCCTGATCTGAATCCCAGTATTCTAAAACATAACGTTCGTTGTTCACTGCTACCTACAGATGGCGTATCACAACTTACGTCACTGCTAAAAAGAGAGTGGAGAAAGTTAGATCAGTCAAAAATCAACGATATCATCGAATCAATGCCTAGACGAATTGGTAATGTCATTGACAATAAGGGTAGGGCCACAAAATATTAGCTTCTTAAGAAGCGTTACTGTATCATAGCTTATCAGATTATATAAGGACATTTAAGTATACAGTGGAACCTCCAATTGCGGACATTCTATACAGCGGACACCTCCGTATTACGGACAGTTAAGCTCAGTCCCGAATAATGTTCGTATCATCACCGGTAACTCCATATTGCGGACATCTCTAAAATGCGGACACTTAGGCGCAGTCCCGACGGTGTCCGTAATATGGAGGTTCTACTGTATTAGGGACATGAAGTAACATGAAAAATGCTTTCTGTATCATACAGTGCGTTCATAAAGTCACTGTGCACCTCTTCTAACTTTGTTTTGCCAAAGAAAACAGTCGTAATCTTACAATTGTAGATATCTATCACATGCACAGAGTCACTGGCTCGTGTGACATTCAACATGATCTAGAATTTGAATTTAACTTCACATTTGTCAACTACTAACTCGGTGAAGATCAGTACGTTGCATTTCGAAGCTAAGCATGGTATGCTGTCAATGCGAGAGAAGAACTTCTTGGTCGAAAATGTTTTTCGCGCCAATGGGGAATATAATATTGAGGTGAAGAAGGGGTTTTTAGAAAGACTTCCTGCATTTGATTTGCCTCATCGAAATGTTGATTGGAGTCCAATCAGTGAGTTCAGAAAAGCTGACTCGGTGCACGATCCATCACGCTCAGATCGACCATTAGGCCCTAATCTTAAGTGATGAAAAAGTTATTCCTGAAAATGTTATTTCTGAAGCTATGACTCATTGCCCAAACAAGTCGATGCGTCGCTTATGTACTTATGTTTTATTTAGTCAAATTTTAGGATGATCCACTTTTTATGAAACGGACTGTAGTCCTTCTGGTAAATTGTTAGAAGTGAAGAGTGAGTTAAGTACAGCATGGGTCGGCATCTGAAGGTCAGTAGAAAATAGTAGGACCTTTTAATCGGTCCATAATACTTAAAGTCACTTTAGCTTATACGGTCACCATGCGGACCCCCCTTGTACCTTCAAAACGGAACCCATGGTAATATGGACCCTTTCTAAATAGCATATAGTGACTCTCCGCACCTATGGATACGGACCATTTCGTAACTTCAAAACGAATCATTTTGCTTAATAGTGTACTTTATTGAAATTACCATTGCTAAAAGCTTTAATGACCAGCATTTACATAAAAGTTGAATTTCAAGAATTAGGCTATATGTAAGCTTGTATAAAGCAGCTCAATGTGCTTTCGAAAAAGATATGAGATATACCTGTACATACTCGTATGGCACATCATTTGTGTGATAGAGAACCCAAGGAAAATGATGTGTTTCTTGATGGCCGTCTATAATATCGAGGGCCCTTTATCCCTGCAAGTGCAAGTCATAATCACAATATGCTCGTAAAGCACACGTACAGCATAGCATGTAAAGCATATGTACATATAAGAGTATACATTGACAACAAAGGTCTATCGTAGTACATTGAATATCTGAAGAGAATGACAACTATTAAGTCAATACAAGATGCTAATACTCTTGATTCCCCGACCGCACTCGCCCGACCTAGGAATCTAACCGAAATCCGCGGTGGAGACGAGCTCGCACCTTCTTCACTAGGCCACGCTGACGGTTCAAAAGGAATGCGAATGAAGGCAGAAGTCATCTCCAAGTGATATCGACAGCTTATTGTCCTATTGTTATCGACAGAATTAGTCGAATGACATGCTGATATGCTGTCTCGCTACAACATGAATGCTGGTAGCATTCTGTCAATAATAATAGGACAATAGGCTGTCGAGGAATAGGCTTAGAGATGACTTTTGCCTTCTCTCGCATTCCTTTTGAACCGTCAGCGTGGCCTAGTGAAGAAGGCACGAGCTCGTATCCACCGCGGAAATTGGTTCGATTCCTAGGTCGGGCGAGTTCGGTCGGGGAATCAAGGGTGTTGGTGTCTTGTATTGACTTCATAGTTGTCATTCTCTTCAGATATTCATAGAGTACACATATACAGTCAGTTTCATAAAAAGTGGATCATCATAAAATTTGACTAAATAAAACATAAGTACATGGATGATACAGAAAGCATTTTTCATGTTATTTCATGTCCCTAATATATTTAAATGTCCTTATATAATCTGATAAGCTATGATACAGTAACGGTTCTTAAGAACCTAATATTTTGTGGCCCCACTCTTATTGTCAATGACATTACCAATTCGTCTAGGCATTGATTCGATGATATCGTTGATTTTTGACTGATCTAACTTTCTCCACTCTCTTTTTAACAGTGACGTAAGTTGTGATGCGCCATCTGTAGGTAGCAGTGAACGACGAACGTTACGTTTTAGAATACTCCATACATTTTCTATGGGATTCAGATCAGGAGAACGAGCTGGCCAAGATAATGTCCTAAGCCCTAATTGAGACTTGCACAAGTTGACTCTACTACTCCTGTGACACGTAGCATTATCATCCATAAATAACCAAGTCGATGGATCACCAAGTTGATCTGTCATTTGGCCAATCTTCATTCGTAAAACATTCACACAGCGTTCAGAATTCATGGTTCCTTGCTGTATGTGAAGTTCAGAGCGGCCATTGGTCCAAATGCCAGCCAAAATCAGTAGAGTCGCACCACCTTGTACCCGAGGACGATGTAAATGTCTAGTGTAAAAGTCTAGTGCAGCCATCTCAGTTAACGAGAGACTTGGATCAACTTTAACAAATCTCAAAATTAGGCGGTCTCTACTTTTGGATGTTTTGGGTGGACGGCCAGAGCCCTCTTTTGTGAATTGCCTTTTGTGAATGCGATCTCGTTATTGTTCATTTGTGCTTTGTATTGTTTTCAACCGGTAAGAGATAGATTTCTAGCTGAAAGCAATCAGGAGTGCTGCCAACACCACCGCAACGAAGTCAGGAAGCTATGAAACATGAAGTCCAGTTAATCACATGTAGCAGTTACATTATTGTTGATGAATAATGGTGCTATACTGACTCTGATTGACCGATTTTCTTTATTTTTGTCTTGCTTGATAGCTTTTGGCTTGTAGAACAACATATTACATAACAAAGGAAACAAATGTAATTTTATAAGAGTGAGGTATGATTTTGTGTAACATTGCTAAATGAAGATCAAATTATCTACTACTTTTTTATCTATAACAGGAAAACAACTCAATATTCATGCTTGAAATTTCCAACAATGATATTAGTAAGCACAACTAACATATCTTCCAAATTTTAGAGAATTTCGTCCAAGTTTGGCGGAGTTAGACAAAGTTGAAGTTAAGGCGATGTTTAAGGGTGATCCATTTTTTATGAAACAATCTGTGCAATAGATTAGATTAACGGTGCTTGCGGAGGTATTCGTACAAGCATCTACTTAACATAGTTTTACTAATCAACGATAAAATATAAACTCTTGTTTTATGGATGTAAATAAGTACATACATGCATAAGTAATGCGCATTAACATTTATAGGCCCTGAAGGTAGAACTACAAATGATTCATTCAAAACATAATAATTCAAGTAATTCTATAATTGGTGCCGCCGAAATAAGACGCGAGCAAGGATGCCGCGATGTGAGAAAAGTTGAGAAACACCGGATAGACGTCATCTCTGCACAGTCAGGCGAAAGACACAAGTAATCTATTCTCTCTGACAGTCCAGCAATGACTTTATCAAATGCAACTCTAAATCATGCTTAGCACAAATAGTTATGAAGATTTGTCGCAATGCATACTAAAATAGAATCTCATTTTCGGTTGATTCACACAAAGATGTGACATAAAAATAATGCAATAGCAAGGGAAGATTAATAATCAAGAACTGAGTGCTAATAAAAATTGCCTTGATAGCTTAATCTAGATGATTTCATTTACCCTCTATACTTGTGTTAATTTGTCCTAATTTGACTTCGGGTCTTTACTATTGCCGTTTTTTACGGGAATATTTTCGTTCTTTGCCTGTAGTGAAAGACTAAAATATCTTTGTCACATTGACGCGGACGAATAAAAGAAGTAATAAAGAAAGTGTAATAAACGTTAAGGAGAAAGCATCAACCCTGGTGATAATGTGAAGGCAAAGAATATTCCTCGCAAAGTTTAGGAGATCGAAGTCGTGAAAAGTTCTTCAGGTATTAATATTTATGCATTTTCGATCAAAGATAACAAAGCCAGAATTCTATTGTCCAAAGAAATGAGTCAACAGTGTCACTTTCTCAAGCGATAGAAGCAAGTGTTGAATTTATCATCAACGCGGGGCATTGGGAGTAGCTTTCAACTAGCAATAACCACGCCTCGGATTAACCTCATCGGCTATGTTAATGCCTCTGCGCAAAACCATTATGTTTTATGTAAATATATCAAGTAATATTAACTTGAAAGAAAAGCCAAGACATTATCCATGGACGTATTTATTGAACGGAGCACATTATGTGCAAAGGCTCGTAACTTTACACTTGCAAAAAGTTCACTTATTTAACGTTTTTTATTTACTTTATTAACGTTCAAAAAGACTAGCACTGTTGATATATGTATGATGCACAACTTATGCAAAGTGGCTTGTCACACGACTTACAACGCTGAGCTGTCTTATTCGTTGTGCTCGTCTGACACTTAGATCTTGTGCCTGGCCTCATCGGAAGTTTGATCATGACTGAATTAAGCAAACGTTTCCGAGCGAATCTATGTGACTTCCGCAATTTTCAATAATTGTCTTCTCTTGATCTTTGGGAAAGTAGCAGTGAGTTATTTGGGCTAACATTTGGTAGATCTAATAACCATGCAATCCGAGCCATGGGACAATGTCACGTAGGCCCGCATGTAGCTTTGCTATTGGATCGAGCTATGATGGAACTAACATGTGAAAATGTTTACATGCGTTTAGTTAGGCACTAACATTGATATGGGGATTAGTCTTTTCATTTCAGATTGTAAGGTTGGCTGAATTGGATGAATTTCATCCTGACTGTCGCTCTCTTCATTGTTATATATGTCGAAGTTTTTAGCTGGGGCCCCATCTTGTTGGAAGTAAGACGGAAATTCTCCATCCTCCGTCATAAGGGACGGAATGACATCTTCGGACAGCAAATTCAAATATTTCTCGGCATTCAAGTTCCCTTCGATGAAAAAAGGACCGATTACTCTTGTGTTCCGTGTTCCACACCACACCATCAACTTTTCAGGTCCTTGCATTCGCGATGGGTCCATCCAGTGTGGGTAGGCGTCACTCCAGTATCGCATGTTTTGGCGGTTTATTTCGCCATTGATGTAAAACTTTGCCTTGTCAGTGAAAAGAATAGACGACGAAAAGTTCGGGTCTATCTGGTTAATGGCCCATTCGCAAAGCTCCATGCGCCGGTCAGGGTCGTCTTCGCTAAGATGTTGCAACAGTTAAATTTTGTATTGTGCCATCTGTTTTCTTTTGTAATGCGGATGATACTGGCTTGACTGACTCCCATTTCTGCAGATAATCTTCGAGTGCTTTTCTTTGGGCCTTTAGCTAAAGCAGCTAGCACATTCGTAGATGTTTCTTCGTCTGTTGATGTTCGTGGCCGACCACCTCTTTGTTTATTTTCAACACTCCCAATTTCCTTGAATTTCTTGACGAGTTTCGCAGCAGTATCATGAGTGATCTGTGTTCCACCGCAGTGCCTTTATTAAATTCGGCAGCAACTTTCCGACAGCTTCCAGAACCACTTAGAAGGATGATTTCAATGCGCTCTTCTAAAGATGATGGCATCGCAGCCTGTTAGACTTGTGGATCGCAGCAAATCAGCAACGTGTTGGAATCAACATCAGAACAATTTCTTTAGACGGCTGGCAAGACCTGTCGTTAAAGTGAACTCGTCTCCACGGCCGCCACACAATGTTCAATATTGATTGTTCGTATCAAGATGACATCACACTACACTGTACATTGGAAGTTCGAAAATCGCGATCAACATCCAATTTCATACATCAAAAATGGAGTCTTGTTGGATGTATAAAAAGCGGATTTGCCTATGAATGGAGACTTTTGATTCACCCTGTATATAACGAAGAACTGCAGTCACTCACTCGTAGTCACGGCTCTGACGTAAATCAGCATCAGTCATTCACACAAGCGTCATACTGGCTTCGTGCGTTAGAAAACAGATGAACCCAAAGTAATAAAGTTGAATTTAATTACTTTGGCAGAGACTAATTTCCCATGATTACATGATATGGGGATTAGCAAAAAGTCAAATGGATAGTACGATGAAAATAAAATCAATGCTGGCGTTCACAGGTAATCTCATTCAAATTCATTTGAATTCAAAAATTCATTCATGGGTCAAATCGGGCGTTAATGTAATTGTAGTTGACCAGGTGACGGGAGATCATCTTTCTATGAATCTCTCTTTTCTGTGAATCATCTTTCTGCCTATCCAAACATCGACCGTTGAAGGCGCTGGACGCCGAAAACCTGTCTTTGATATACTTTTAACTTTTACTTTATTACATCGGCCTATAAACTGAAAAAAGGGAGTTTTGATTGCTTTTATATAACTTTCTCAGTTAATGTAATTGTTATTTTTTGGTGTTCAAGGGTTAACTGTTTCTGCAATAGCAGCCTTTGTGTATTATAAGCAAGTTTCAACCTCATGATAATTGATTGAGTTCTGAGGAATTTCGAGATCTCGGTTTGAGAAGCTCATTCGCCTTTAATTTACTCCTAAAGAATTATTCCGAATTACATGTAAAGTCTCGGCAGACCATGCTTGGCGCGCGAGTGTTCTATTCTGGTCCGTTCAAATATTTTCAAATGTTAAAAACCATCGTCATCAACTTTTGTTCGATCAATTCGTTAAGAAGTGGATTGATTTTTCAGAACTTTAGCTTTTCCGCTTTTTAACAGGAATTTTTCAGTTTTAGCTACCTAAATGCCAACTCGGATGTGAGCATGTTTAACCCATTTTTTCTCTGTTCCCACTATGGAAACAATTAGAAAAGCTTGACTTGAGAGAAGTGTAGTCTTCTTGTCTGCAACTATTCATACTTGCATGAATTTGTATATTTTTATCTAACACTGATCAATGAAAGTTTGCAAACTTTCACTGATCAGTGTTACATAAAAATATAATATTCACTGAAAAGCATTTTTTAGGATATTTTGATGGGAATGAAATTCAAGAAGTTCATCACTTTAGTTTTTGGTGAAGCTGCATAAAGGAAGGTGAGTCTTGGGATTTTACTTATGTCTTTGAAATTTAAACAGTGAGCTTAAATGACATTTTATTGAAGATAAGATACCGAAAGCAGTAAAATTTGAAGCCAAACACCATTTTGTGAAAATTGGCAATTGACGACTGTTTTTGCAGCTGTCACAATGAGAACGAATGCCTGCATGGTTATGTATATTAGGCATCTTATGCAATTGTGTTCAGAGCAATGAGTAACTGCACTGAACGATGCTGCCATACGAAGCTGGTGGACGGAGCTAGGCTCTCTCCTATGATTAGATGGGTTGGCGATACTGGCGACACACTGGCAAATATTTGATGGAACCTGATCCATCGTGTGAAATCCAATTGTAAGGGGTGTGATTATTCATCCAATTGTAGCAATTTCTTCAGAAGCATCTCACTGATAGGCATGTATTTTCCAATTTTCTTGAGATGTATTTGTTTGCTGAGAATATCTAGGCACGGGCGGCAGCTCCCAAGCACGACAGATAGCGCTAATTAATGTCTGATGGATTGAACTCTTTTGATAACGTATTCACAAAGGGTACATTTAGTCTTTGTACAGCTCGTTTACCGTCCACCATTCCGGTGGTTGCAAGGTTCCTTAAAATTTTTCTCACAACAAGTGACGTGTTTTGAAGTGAAATTCCACGTGACGTCTTTTGATATCAATTAACTCTGTCTATCTGTTGCAAGACTTCTTCGTTACTCATGTTAGGAATTCACGAGATCTTCAAGATCTTCTGGCTAAGCAACTTAAAGCAAAGAGCTGAAGTAAGTGTAGGCTAATTTTCAATGATTTGATTCGAGATTCGATTCGTGAATCATGATGACCGCATTCGATTCGAGATACAATTCGATTCAAAGTGGGCCAATTCGCTGGTCCCTAGGGAAAATCCTATATCATGAAAAATACAAAATAGCAATTGATATTTCAATATCAAATACTATTCCTGTTTTCACACACCAAGGGACAACATATTTTGAATGATAAAGCTGCTGTTATATACAACGGACAAACTGGGTTAGCAGTGCGTAAATCGAGTAATTCATTTATGTGGCGTGTGGGAATTCCCACAGGATTCCCTTCTGTGATGTGAGGCAATCGAGGGAGTGAAAACTCGCGCCCTCTGGAAACTGTGGAGAATACTTCGTTGCAATTCCAATATGACACAATGCGAATAAGATAATTGTTAGAGGATGGATAGCTGCCTCTTCTGACTTTTTGTCGACACTCAGCACAAAAGAAAGACTAAAACTCGGTCAAATGGAAGGAAAGCGGGTCTCCGAACGTGTTATCGAGTATATGCAAGGTTTGTCTATTTTCGTTGCAAATGTTAGCAGCAACAAGTCATCAAAAGCGGAATTATCTCGTCATTCTTCGCATTGTGCATTACAGCAGTGGCTGATATTACAATAATTATGAAGAATTTCCGCAGTTACCAGAGTGACAAGATAATTCTGCTCCTGATGATTTGTTGTTATTAAAAGTTATAAACAAATTAATAAACCTCGTCTGTTCTCGGAAGCACATCATTCTGCTCTCATTCGTTTGTTCTGAGAGTCTTACAAGAATGCAATGTATCTTTAAAGATCATAAGCTTAACCGGATCAGGGATCGAACTCATGTCATCCGCACGCTGAGCGAGCACTGTACCCCAAGGTCATTGCGCCAGTTATAACTCAATGCATTTCGAATTGCATTTGTGCTTCGTGTAGCAAATGAGGGAGGTAATGTTAATTTGAAAGCAGATGGCAAGGGCAACATTCCATCGTCTTTGTAGCGCATGAGTGTCGATGATTTCACAAAGCTGCTCTGAGCATCAGATGAAATCCCAAGATAGATCGAAAGGTTTCATGCTGAATAACGATTGACGACCCTGCGTAGCAATTAAATGGTAATGTAGCGACTTGATATGAGCAATAAATCACCAGGAAACTGCCATGTATCGATTCTTCCATTCATTCACTTGTACATTGTCAGTTAGATAGAATGTCAATTTTTAACACTATTTTTTTCATTTCTCTTCTTGATATCTGACTTAAAACGACATGCACATATTTCCTTTCCAAATTTTGGTGCTCATTGCCAATACTATTAATGATATTATTGATTAACATTCCATGCCTTGCTCTGAACGCATCGCGTCTAAAGCCACAGAGGGGAGCAATGGGGGGACGATTCGGCTCCCTCAATGACTTCTAAAGTATTGCTTCGAATGACAGAATTTCACAGCAGGTCTAGAGCAGGGGTGCCAAACCTCTTGAAGCAAGAGTACAACAGAAAGAAAAGTCGAAAGCTATCGGGCCGCACCTCAGAATTTTTTTAAAAATACAATTGTCACTAAGAAAACACAATTTACAGTATGAAATCAATCAGTGTGAAACTTGATGCTGCCTTTGCCTGCGTCATCCAAATGACCATCTGTGAGCCGGGTCCTATACTTCGCGAACTTTATGCGGGAGAGTAGCTGCTCACAGCAATAGGTATAGCCGAACGAAGGGTAGAGGGAGACGTGTTGAGTAAAACCAAGGAATCGGCTATGAAGTTGAATTCATGTGGATAGTAAGGGCCGCGCACCACTGTAAGTGAGAGTCGGAGTCGAGGGCAGCAGCCTCGAACCAAAAGTTCGCCACGCGTTGGGCACCGCTGGTCTAGAGCATTATTTCGTATGTGAATGTTCCAATGGCAACATTCATTCTCTTCAACGCTCTCATCTTCCTGCTACAAAAGCAATGCAAAATTTAACATCACCTTCTTTGACCGCTACTGAAATGACCGCTTTGCCGAAAACTGGTTTTGAATCTGCTTCAGAATTGCTATTTAAATGTCAAACTGGTTGAATGAACTGAAGATTTGCTCATGAGAACAAGGCAGCTTGATAAGAGTGATTTGTGCACGGAATACGGCTATATACAACATAAACTGTAAGCAACCATTCACCAGACAATTTATCAACCAAATCAGTATTTTGCCTGATGCTACGTGCATGTATTATCAGACAAATTTCCTGCTTATCAGAAAATTTTTGTCTCATCGCACGGACTAATCCGTATTGTTATCGTTTTTTATCGTGTGCCTCTGAAGTGTGATGACAACACTTAAGCTATTTATGAAAAAAAGTTAGACAAACTGGTTCATCGTCTTCGTTGTAATAATGTCTTTGAAAATGATTCTAAAGACACTAGTCAGAGCAAGAAGTTGAATATTCCGTTAAAGAAAAATAATGCTTAACTTTCCCTTAAATTCAGTGAGGAAAAGGAAAATAATCTAAAACTTTTCAAAACATAAGTCCTTAATGTCATAAGGTCTAAGATCGGTTCGAGCGCAAAACCAGGTAAAGAAAAAAAGATCCAAAATAACATGAAAAAGACTAAACGTTTCTTGGAATCTAACAACCTTACTGTTGTCCCTACCGACACAAGGAATAAACTTATAATAATGAATAAGAATAAGTTGACATGCGAAACAGAAAAGATTCTACAAGTCAAAGAAACGTATGTTTCTCGATCGTTCTCGAACTTGCAACATAGAAAATCAAGGAAATAAATTTCTGAACTCCGTCTGCAAAAACAAATGAATCGTAATGAATTTATGAATTTGAAAAACTTCTAAGCTGCGGTAGCACCCCGGCTGACCTTTCAGTCGAAGTCAATGATCATAAGGAAATGACTGACGGATTCTACCCACTTCTCCCAATCGCTTCATGTTGCAATAATCCTACTGTAAAATTGACTGGTTGATTTCGAGGTTTCTGCTACAATTGATTCAATTTGTTCCATTTAACATAAAAAATGCAGATCTTATCATAAAACTGGAAGAAGTCAAAGTTAAAAATCACAATAGTACATTCATTTCATTGGATGTAAAAAATTTATATCCCAGTATTCCTTTGCAGGATGCAATTATAGAAATAACTCATTTTTCAAAAATCCAGTGTACACCTGAACACATAGAAAAAAATGTTGTATTTCATATGCTATAATTATATAATAGAGTTCAACGATGAATTTTATCTACAAATGAAAGGCTGTCCTATGGGAGTTCATTTCAGCCCACCTTTCGCAACTATTTACTTACATATCCTCAAGGCGAAAGCTTTAAAATGTCTCGGAGAAGAATTTCAAATTATCCCACAACTAGGTTGTAGATACATTGATGACATCATGGTAAGTCCATTTTCTAAGAACACCACAAATTTCAATGTCTTATCATGCGTTTTTAGCAAAATCAGTGACAGTATTCAATTTCCTGCAGAGATCCCAGATAATAATGCGCTTGATTTCTTGGATATCACCATCATCATCGAAGGGTAGTACATTCATTATGACTGGTTTGAAAAGCTCCAACATTCTGATATCTCTCTGTCGCGTGATAGCTACGTACCTCAACATATGAAAACTAATTACCTCAAAAATAGCAATGAATACGTTAGAAGGCGCTGTACTAATTAAAATTTTATTGAAATCTCTGAGAAAAAGCTGCACAATAGGTATAGGAAAAAATGGGTTTCACCAAAAAGATTGGGAATATACGTGCAAACGTAAAGCGAGTAAAATAAAAACTGAAAAAGGAAACTAGTCTACTACATTTCAATTTCATTAATGACCGTGCGGACAGAAAAATCTGTAAATTAGTTGATAAGTACAATTTCCCAGTCAGCCAAACAGCAAACCAAATAAAACTGTATATAATAGTATAAGAAATAAAAAGACAAAACATGCGAACTGTGACTTATGTAATTACTTGCCAGAAAGCTTGAACTGTATGAGCCGTCATATCAATTACAATTTACATGCAATTTGTGTAAGCAATTTTATATTGGCATGAGTAACAGGCCATTTATTAATATTCGCTTTATGGAGCATAAAACGTAGTCGTAGTTTGCATAATAGAAACTCCAGTAGTGCTCTGACTGATCATGTTCTTCACAAGCACCAAGCACGTGACTTGACTATCAATGATTTTGATTTGACTGTCCTTGAAAAGTGCTCTGACCCTCTGGATACTCGCTTGATGGAAGCGAGTTACATTAAACGTCTTTCTTCGCAAATCAATCGCAAATATGAACTAATCGATTTTTGAATCTTGTTCACATCATCCTCAGTCTTCATTTACTTCATTCACCTTTACCGCTGATGCCCTTGAGGACGGGTTAATACCCGAAACGTTGGGTTGTACATATGTTTTTACCTTTGACTTTTAAACTTTACGCGAAAAAAAAGAGAGAAAACTTCACACATTTTCATTCAACAAAGATGAATCCGTGTTGTTGCATATCATACTACTTATGACTAGGATATGCACTTTTATCAAAATTGGATGGCACCCTTGATGATTTTCAAATATATGAATATAGAATGCATCACATAAGTAGGGTCCTTTTTAGACCCAGAGTCATGGCAATTGCAGCTCTGGATTTTTGACGTATTGATGCCATATTTTAATTCAGTTTCTACTATGTTCTTCACAATTTTTAAGGATATAAATGTTTCCCTAAAGTCGTCATTAAATGGATGAAAGACAACTTGTGAGGCATCGGAGTGATTAATGATAATGCTTCAAAGAGTGTGGTTTGGAGTGTCTAGATATAATTAGCTGGTATAAAATCGTTTCTATGACAATATTATAGGAAAAGTAGACAGCATTGTCTGATTTGCATTGGCAGCATTGGCTGGTAATTGTTTCACATTGTCTGCTCTGAGCATCCACTTTTGGCTGCCCGTTGTCTCATGTTGTCTGTTGCAATTGTCTGATCATTATGGCTGATAAATTGCCTGGTATTTGGTTGATTACAGTTTACAATGTGCATGTACTCTTGTGAAAATATCTGTGAATTGTTATTCCTCTTTTCTAAGTGACTTCAAATGTCTTTGTGAACATGAAGAACCACCCGAAGATATTAGAGGATTACTAATAATTATCAAAATATAACAAAAGTGACTTCATAATTAAGCCATCATTAAAAAAATTGATAAGTAGTGTTTTCACTGCATGTTTCAATACTTTATTCGATGTCTATGGTAAAATAGATGTTCATGACATCATTCATGGACTCATGTTAACAAGGCGTTCTGTTGAACGTGTTCATACAAACTGTTTGCAAAAAGTGGCAAAATTCAATCCCTCGAAAAGAACTTTTCAAAATTGGTCACATAACTGACCTTCCACTCAACCAAATTTAGCGATTTTCGGGCCCATCTTTGAAAAGATTGAAATGCTCCAAAACTTTAAGTCACAGACGTATGACCACAGCAATAATGCAGCACGGCGGAACCTGCCCTCCGGTGAGGATTGTAAACATATATTGCGGCCTAGCTCATTGCTACAGAAGTCTCAAGCTATTCCATGATTGAGGAAATCAGCTGGGCCAATTGTCTCTTTTTATTGCATTTCTTGCGGTAAAGTTGATGACGTTGCTGTAGTGCGTTATAGAACAATTAGACTGCCACGTACAAAGTAGAATATTGTCAATTGTCGAGAAAAGCGCTTAAAGTTGTCAGATGAATGTGTTACAGATATGCAACTAACCCCATTATATATACAGTGTACATATATATTGCTTTCACGATAGTCACATTGAACTTCATCCTTGACTAACAGTAAAAGTTCAATTAAATTAACATTAGAAATAATACAGATTGTTTCATAAAAAATGGATCACCCTTAAACATCGCCTTAACTTCAACTTTGTCTAACTCCGCCACACTTAAACGAATTTCTCTGAAATTTGGAAGATATGTTAGTTGTGCTTACTAATATCATTGTTGGAAATTTCAAGCATGAATATTGAGTTGTTTTCCTGTTATAGATAAAAAGGTAGTAGATAATTTGATCTTCATTTAGCAATGTTACACAAAATCATACCTCACTCTTATAAAATTACATTTGTTTCCTTTGTTATGTAATATGTTGTTCTACAAGCCAAAAGCTATCAAGCAAAACAAAAATAAAGAAAATCGGTCAATCAGAGTCAGTATAGCACCATTATTCATCAACAATAATGTAACTGCTACATGTGATTAACTGGACTTCATGTTCTATAGCTTCCTGACTTCGTTGCGGTGGTGTTGGCAGCACTCCTGATTGCTTTCAGCTAGAAATCTATCTCTTACCGGTTGAAAACAACACAAAGTACAAATGAACAATAACGAGATCACATTCACAAAAGGCAAAGTGTCAACCTTGCTAGTACTAGGGTTTTCTTTGCGAGCTACAAGCAAGCGACTAAATGTCCCTTACACAAATGTGCATCGATGGCATAATCATGATTTTCGACTCTGTCGTAAAGAGGGCTCTGGCCGTCCACGCAAAACATCCAAACGTAGAGACCGCCTAATTTTGAGATTTGTTAAAGTTGATCCAAGTCTCTCGTTAACTGAGATGGCTGCACTAGACTCGTCTATTTCTAAGTCTACTATTCGTAGAAGACTTATTGAGTCGAATTTCAAGAGCTGTAAGAGGCCCTCTCAGATCGGATTATCAGATTAGCATACAAAAAGACGTCTCAGATGGGCAATGAGTCATTGTCACTGGCGAAATCAATGGGATCGGGTTGTCTGGTCTGATGAGGCATCAGTCCGTCTGAAGGATAGTGATGGTCGATTGAGATTATGGATAAAATCTGATCAGGAAATTCCGAGACATTTACATCGTCCTCGGGTACAAGGTGGTGCGACTCTACTGATTTGGACTGGCATTTGGACCAATGGCCGCTCTGAACTTCACATACAGCAAGGAACCATGAATTCTGAACGCTATGTGAATGTTTTACGAATGAACATTGGCCAAATGACAGATCAACTTGGTGATCCATCGACTTGGTTATTTATGGATGATAATGCTACTTGTCTCAGGAGTAGTAGAGTCAACTTATGCAAGTCTCAATTAGGGCTTAGGACATTATCTTGGCCAGCTCGTTCTCCTGATCTGAATCCCATAGAAAATGTATGGAGTATTCTAAAACGTAAAGTTCGTCGTTCACTGCTACCTACAGATGGCGTATCACAACTTACGTCACTGTTAAAAAGAGAGTGGAGAAAGTTAGATCAGTCGAAAATCAACGATATCATTGAATCAATGCCTAGACGAATTGGTAATGTCATTGACAATAAGGGTAGGGCCACAAAATATTAGCTTCTTAAGAACCGTTACTGTATCATAGCTTATCAGATTATATAAGGACATTTAAGTATATTAGGGACATGAAATAACATTAAAAGTGCTTTCTGTATCATACTTATGTTTTATTTAGTCAAATTTTAGGATGATCCACTTTTTATGAAACGGACTGTATCTGCAATATCTATAGTTGAAAACTCAGCCTATGAAAATATTTGCACTGATTTGATATTGGTTCATCTTGAAACACAGATGTTGTAGTAGTCATTGTCTGATGTAAACTGTAAAGATAATTGCGGATGAAATTCATGGCATCTATTCATCTGCATGTGTAACTACGAAAAAGTCGCATCGGGTAAAATGACAGGCCCATATGGCTGGTGTTGGCTATACATGAAAAAGTTATTTAGTCGCAGCACTTTGAATATTATTTTCTGTGTGGCAATGAGATGCTTCAGAGTTCCAATCTCAATAATTAGCGACGAACATTGAATTAATAAATTGATCATTGTATTGAGTCAAAAAGGAAACATTGCGCATTATTATGCTACAGTGAATTTTACAAAATGTATTCATGGATGCATATGGGTCAGACATCACGAGCGGTATCACTGGTCAGTGGCGCTACTTAGCTACGTGAGTCATGTAATCAACAAATTAATTGGAATTTCAAAATATCACTAATAATCAAGTAAAATTTTTTATTGAATTAGGAAATACAGAGCTGATCATGAAAAACCGACCACCTAAATTTCGCTGAATTCAATCGATTCGCTTCCCTTTCAATCATGTCGCACTTCAACGTGCCACAAATCATTGAAGAGCTTGCGGTTTATAGTTGGAAAGAGTCAGAAGTACTTTGCGATGTTATTATAATTAGTTTTGAATGTTTCTACAAAAATTTTCGACTGCAATCAACAATTATTGCTTTGTACCTGAAGATGATTCGAAAACTTTTGTACAAACATTCAAAACTAATTATAATAACATCGCAAAGTACCTCTGATTCTTTCCAACTATAAACCTAAAAGTGACTAGTCAGGGCCTCTTTCAAACAATCAAGAGCTTGCATTTTTAGCTTTAGAATGAGCTAAGATAGACTTGCTACGTTGTTGTATTTGCTGAGCAGTGCTCAAAATATGAGAATCACTCAATTTACAAATCGCAATTTTTCAATAAGAAGACATGTGAGTATGATAATGAATCAGGCACGAGGAGAACGAGCATTTTCTGAGCACTTCAACATTTTCTCTCATTATGCAAAAGTGCACAAGTACCATGAAATGTGAACGAAGGCTCAACACAAAACAATTAGCGATGTCATGCCTTTGTTCTCTCTCAGTGCCTGCAGGTTGTTTGCCTTGTATGTTTGTGCACGTACTTTTACGGTAATGAGAAAAAGTATTGAAGAAGTTTGAAAAAGAACCAATGAAGTTATTTGAATAAAACTTGCATACTTACACTCCAAACATCTCAAGAATTCTGAAGATACCAAACATGAACATTTTTGATCAAAAAAGTGAGAATACAACATTTTCAGTCAAAAGGGTCATGAGTTTCCTAATTTCCAATGTTTTCCTAGTTCACTGATTTTTATGACCAGTATATCAAAATGGAGCTCTAGAAAGTGCTCTCTCTCCCCGTGCCTGATTCATTATTATGCTCACATGTTTTCTTATTGAAGCATCGCAATTTGTAAATTTAGTGAATTTCATATTTTGAGCACTGCTCAGCAAATGCAACAGCGGATAGAAGTCTATCATTGCTCATTCTGTACCTTCGTGTCAAAGTGACCTAAGCGCCATTTTTTCGAAAATTCAACTAATACTATTTTTGTATACAACAGTATCCTAGTTTGCTTTGGGGAAATTGTCAACAATGAATTCCATTTTCATTCATCGGTATACAGTTGTGTCATTTCAACCTAAGTGCATAACCTCCAATTTCTTTTTTTGTCAAAACAACCTATCCGACAAATGAAAAAAATAAACGTTTAATTTAAGCAAAATATTCGACCAAAAAGTAAGTCAAAGTGAATGCAGGACTTTGCTTATGTGAAATGACTCATCTATGTGAAAAGAAAACAAGAGATGGAAAGATCATGGGATGGAGTATACCAATAGGAATGGTGAGAAAAGATGACTGCAATCATAAGATATCTGAAATCCAACGTGAAAATATTTTGGTCAATTTTATGAGTTAAATGCCAACGAACAAGATCAATTTATATCGGGATGTATTATTTGAAATGAAAGTTAGGAGAAGAAGGACGGAAAATAAAGAAAATTCGAAGGCACTTGCAGCAGGAAATATTTCTTTTCAACAGATTCAGGGCGCCATAGCATTTGCAGATCGTTCCTTCTTAGTACACTTGCAATAAGGGATTCCAGAATTCATACAATATCAAGAAAACGCAGAGAAAATGAAACAAGTATTATAAAAATCGATTAGCGTGGACGGCATCCAAGCCTTAGGCGGGGTTCCTGATGAAGAAAGACAGAAAATCAGAGATCATACATTGAAACTTTTCCTTTATACCGAAGTCACTACAGCAGAGAAAGGAGGGATAACCTATTTCTTTCACCTGAATTGAATATCAGTAAGAAGTACTCTTTGTATAAGGAGGTTGCTTCTAGAAAAAGTGAACAGCCTCAAAAAAGTGGCTATATTATGAAGTGTTCAAAGAATACTCTTATCTATCGTTCACGAAGTTGAAATAAGAAACTTGCAATAAGTGTGACAAGTTTAAAGCAACCGGCGACAGCCGATCTGAGGAACATTTACTTCACCTAAACGAAGCTGAAGCTGTTTATGAGCAAAAAAGGAATGACAAACAGCGGTGTTCTAATGAAAGGGATTTTGGGATGATAGGTTATGACCTTCAAAAGTGCCCTCCTACCCAGAACTTAAGCTGTTCTGAAAGCTTCTACAAACGACAACTCTAGGTATGCAACCTGACAATATATGACTTCAAATATGGTCCACCCTGTTGCTACATGTGGTCAGAACATGTTGCCAAGAGGGGTGGAAATGAGATAGCATCTTGCCTATATGATTTTATTTGCACCAAGTTAAAGGATGATCCAGAAATCAAAGAATTTAAATTGTATTCATATTCATGTGCTGGACAGAATAAAAATTGACATGTTCTTGCAATGCTCAAATTTCTGGCGGAGACAACATCTTTGTGCAAGGTAACTCATACATTTATGGTACCTGGATACACACACATGGAGTGTGATTCCGTTCATGCCATTATTGAAAAAGCGAAAAAGAGAATGGATGTGATCGTACCAAATGATTGGTTCAATCTTGTTAGAATGGCCAAATCCTCTTCGCCTTTCCTCAATGCAATTCCAATCAGTCAAAGTAGCTTCTACAAGTGGGATAAAGTATCAGAGGAAATATTGAAATTGCTGAAAGCTGGAGAATTCAATTTTTGATGCATCAGAAATTAGTCCACTGAAATTGAAGCCCCGAATTTGATGATTTGCAACCACAATATGCATGATGAATATGAAAGGGTGGCATCAATGGAAGAAGCACAAAAAAAGCTGATGAGATACGTTTAGAACAAGTAGGTTCCAAATATATTCATAAGTGCATGTACATGATGGCTCAAATAATTTTTCTATTTTTAGTGCTACTCAACGCCTCTCGCCATTTTGTAGAAGAGGAAAGCAGATCTCCTCAGTTTGCGACCCTTCATCCCTACTACATACCACCCATATTATGAAGGTTTGAAATCGACCTCAGAAAAGGATGAACACTATGACTTTATTTAGTGACAGCTGCAACATTATAAGCTTCATTGTGTCTTAGATACTGTAATTACCAACCTATTGTTCAGATTTTTGATAAATGTTGATTTTCCAAACAATGTCATTTTGACCTTACCGCAATCATACGAAAGAAAATCGTGTCAAATCAACCTAAATCCATAATAGTACATGACAAAGGTCATAGTGTCAATACAGATGTAATCGATTAAGAAGTATGAACACAAGAGTCAAATCTGTTCAATAAAATGAATGCCTTCATTCGATAATAGAAATTTAGAAATTTTTTTTCGTCTCCTGTAAAATTCAGATTTTGTCGGTTAGGTCACTTTGACACCAAGGTACAGCAATGTAAAGCTGAGAATGCAGGCTCTCTAATTATTTATGACACACTTTTGTGAGACATGATTGGAGGGCATGATAATCGATTGAATTTCAGCGAAATTTAGGTGGTCCGTTTTTTATGATCAGATCTGTAGTTATTTATGCAACTAGTTCATGATTGCTTCTTTACATCATTTCACGAGTTACATATCTTAAATGCCCGAACTTGTACGATGAGGTAGGTGAGGGCCATTTAAGTTCGAGGAGCCCGAATGCTATGATGAAGCAATCTCATGCACGAGTTGCGTGGACAATTTTATTTGACAACGTGCTATGATGACCAAGGACAGGTTATGACTGATATGTCTGTGATTATCAAGAGTATTTGAATAGAAATTTTGACTGATCAATAGGAAAAATATCTATTCACGTATATAATCTGTACTAAAGCAGTACAAGAGTACTCATAATTGGCATAGATTGCGCTCCTTCCAGTGCATTGCAGTGCCTTCCTGCGTGTGCAAGAATCTGCATTACAGGTCAAATAAAGGGATAGGATATCTACAATACATGCACGGAGACAAGTAAAGACTTTTACTGCCGGGATGATTTTCCTATACTCATTGACAACATTTTTGAAACATTTACTTCTTTAACTTCTTTCTTTTTGACTGGCATATATGCATGTATGTATGATACCTTGATAATTTAGTCACAATCTCCACCAAGTTGCTAGCACAGAAATACAACGCATGTAGCAGATTCAACTTTAGTAGCACGTGTGCCCCCTCTAGCTCCAATACATTCAGTATTCCGAGATGGCATGGATTCACAAAGTTTCTGAATGAAGGATGTTTCAAGGAGAAGCCACTGCTCTGTCAGTCTTTCAGAGAGAATCTTCAGGGACACTGGTGGAAGTGAATAGCGGTCTCTCACTCGCCGCCCAAGCTCGTCCCATACTTGTTCAATGGGTGACAAGTCAGGTGAGCGTGCAGGCCAGTCAAGGGTTTGAATGTTCAATCTCCTAACAGTGGCAATGACAGCACAGGAGCGTTATGGTCTTGCGTTGTCGTCTTGGAAGACGAGATCCTCCACCCTGACCACTGGGGCAACAACAGGAAGCACAATTTCAATGAGATACCTCTCTCCAGTCAACGTGCCTTTGATAATGACTGCTGTCGTTCGTCCGCCATGCCAAATACCACCCCACAGCATAACACTTCCACCACCATGTCTGTTGTGTTCTTTAATACAGCATGGGGCAAAGCGTTCACCTGGAAGACGATGCACTCTGACACGACCGTCATTGAAATCCAGAGTGAATCTCGATTCATCGGTCCACAAGACTTTCTGCCAGTGATGTTCATTCCATGAGCGATGGGCATCACAACAGGCAACTCGTCTTCTGCGGTGCTCAAAACTCAATGCAATTAGGACAGCTGGTCGTCGCGATTGAATTCCAGCTTCTCGCAATCTTCGGTAAGCCGTTCGAACGCTATAGTCTATATTTGAGGCATTCTTCCAGTGTACAACTAGCTTTGGGACTGACACAAATCTATTCCTCTTTGCAGCTAAAACTAGACGTGCGTCTGTCCTTCCTGCAGACTTTCTTGGTCGACCAGATCCCTTCTTCTTTTTAAAATCTCCTTCTGCTTTCCATCGACACCACCACCTCCAAGCAAAGACTCTCGATAGTTGCAGCTCTTCGGCAACACTCACACAACTTCTACTACAACGAATCATTCCAATAGCTATACCTCTGGTAAACTGATCGTGTGCCATTTTATTTTACAAAAGCTGGATTTCAGTTCACGTTTATGTTCAATTTGTAAAAGCAATTGTGACAGTTGTATCGATATCAAAATTTGAAATTTGACCACCATAGATCTTTCTCCATTCTCTAATGTGTTGAATGGTAATACTTAGAAAGCGAGATATTGCATCATACCTGAGAAAAAAATGAAACAAACTTCAATTCAAGCCAATGATAGTTTGCTTCATTAATTATGTCAATGAGTATATTTTCACGACTGAGATAATTAATTATACAATTATCCTCAGGAGGTAAACATAGTTTTCGAGGGATTATTTCTGGAAAAGAAATGCTGTAAGAGGTTACAGAATTCACAGAAAAGCTATAGCACATTCGTTCTGCATTTCTTCCTTACATTCCTACATGACAAGTTGATAGAGTATTCTCACGGAACATTGTCTTGCTCAATTTGAATTTCTCATAACTTGTTGGCTGTTATTCCAATAATCAGTAAGCAAACAAAAAGAATATCAAGTGCCAAATGTCGGTAGGAATTCATAAGATTGACTTTCTCATTTCATTTCACTGCCACGAAAGTGTCTTCTCTAAACAGGTGTCACGGAGCCAACGGCAAAAACAGCTGATGGTTGAAGATGATATTTGCTTATTAAACAGTCTCTACTCATTACCAAATTTAAACAACAATGGCCTTATGATCCACCTTTGAACTGTGAAATCCTTTAATCAAATTTGAATTGAGGAGAGGATTGAAAATGAAAACGTTGGAAGTAGCAATTGGATAGGACAAATAGAAATTAAGTAATATTACAAATAATCATTTAGACTTCTCTCGTCGATAAAGGATGTTTTTTTAAATTATATTGATGACTGTGAAAAAACCAATGAAGGGAGCGTTGTATCAGCTCTATATTTCCCTTATCTCATTATCCTTACATTACAAACATCAATGAATTGTTAGGGTAGGGGAGAATCCATATCGTAGGGGAATCGGCATCTGTTAAATTTTTTGTTACCTTTTTCAAACTAATATCAATGACGTGGGACCGTTTTACTGTCGACTATATGCATGTACTTTAAAATTTTGCTTCAAAATCGCTGGCTTGGCTCACTGGAATTTCAATTCATCTCCTGCATGCACCTCGAAATTATTATTCGGAAAATACATAATTTTGATACTTTTTGCAAACGTTCTGCAATTTGTGATTTTCGATGTATTTTCAGCGCATAGATTTTCAAAGTAGGCACTCTTTTGTGAGATTTTAATGATGATATTCCATTTCGTAAAATAGTGCGCATTTATAGGAAAACTATCTTAAAGTTAAAAAACTCAACCAATTGATACTAAGCGTAATGCAGTACATTGTTGCGTTATTCAGAGCCATTAAATATCTATGTATGCAAAACACATACTGTGCATGTAAAATTGAAATTTGAATTTGGCTGACCTGACCGTCCAGCAGTGAAGCAGTCATTGCTTCTGATTCCTTACCTTAAGTCTACTATGATGACAGTATGACACTTGGTCCATCAATGTCTAATTTCTATGTACTCGTTCCCTGAGCCGCTATAACGCATGGCAATGCCATTGATGGACTTTTCTCCGTGGTATCGCTATTTATACTCGCAAATTTCACCACAGATAATCACTTACTAGGTCTACAGTATTTACAGAAAGATTCCAACTTGCTGAATTGTTAGCAGATGATGACTTTAAATGAAGACCTTATCTTGGTTAACTATCCATGAAAAAATAACTTGATAGAAAGATGTCTTCCCATCAATCACAGATCCTACAAATTCAAATGTATATTTTCAATATCCTGCAGGCTGAAAAGAATGACATTCTAACTTCTAATGTCATCCAACAATTTCTATAAATAGACATTATACAAGCAAATATGCCAAATTGTAGGATTATTTGCCTTCCTTCGCTTTCACCTGCGATTCTTTCGATTTTTTCAAGGAGATCATAAATAAATCATTTCCATATTTCGCATCATGTGCAGTAAAGTATTTGTGCAATGATCTGTCACTTTGAAGTCATAATTTTCATTTAAATGAACTATTCATGTGGATAATCATCATTGAGAATATTTAATTGATTCCTTGACAAAAGACTTAATTCAGTATATTATTGCGCTCATTAATTAATTATGTAACAATTGCACGTTGTAACATGTACACTCTAAACCAGCGTCTCCTAAATCACACACTAAAACGAAACTATTCGCAACTAATAAAAAGATCCTATAGCAAAGTGTTTAGGAGGCCAGCGCACTAGGGCTATTGCTCTCTTTAGTGATGTATGTCAACACTCTATTTCACGCAAACTCCTAAAATTCTAGTGTGTGGCGTCTTAGGATGCAGGCTTCTTCGATTTTAGGAGGTGCTGGTTTACAGTGTGATACATTAACCAGCAAGCAAGTATTTAGTATCATCACGGTCTTCTTTGCAAACATCTTGAAATGTCACTTCATCGCTATGGTACATTTGGCTAACATCTTGAGCAATTACCAATCTATCCTTGACACTGTCTGTGAATAGAAGATACGCATCGGGTGAATTTGATATTTGTACTATACCATACACGGACATAGAACTGGGAGAGAACCTGCATTTTTCTATTTCATCATGACTGACACTTGCGCCGACAACAGGCATGAGCGTCTTACCCATCGTCTTTAGTAACTTCGCTTTGAAATCCTAGATTTTTGACATAATTGAACTTGTACTTACATGTACATGCCTATCCCAGAAGAAGCATTGTACAAGTGGTTTATAAATAAAGGAATTATCATTGCCATGATGAGCAAATTCTTATTTAAAATCAGCTGTTTTTGATCTTTTGAAAGCTCCTTCTATTTTGCAAATATCCATTCTTGACTGATATCTTTAAAGGATTTCATCAGAACGTACAGTGGCATTTTTCAATATTTTTCCAGCCAGAGGCATGACGCCTGACTAGTGGGTTGGAAGTTGTGCAGCCTTCATAGTTTTGCTTGACATGGTGAAAAGTGTCCCGTTTCACTCAGGCAAAGACAGAGTTGAGATTGAGACAAAGTCAAAAAATTCGACGAAACTGCAACTTTAAGCAGTGATGCATCAATCAACGAGTAATGTGCAATACATTTCGATTTTTTCATGCAATAAAATTACATGTAAATTAAGTGAGAGCTAAAGTACATACATGCATACCTGATGCATGTAATATATTTATATTTATTTCAAACATAATTAACCCAACTTCATAATTGTGTGAAGGAAAAACAAAGTTTTCTCTCAGCCGAACATGTTTCGGAATGTGCGAGTATATTCATTCCATCATCAGCGGCAAATAGCCTATAAGTAAAGGTAAAATCGCGAGTTTATATACAGAATTTATAGCGAATTTATTATTCTGTTTTTACAAATACAGTGCAATGTATAAGCTTTCGAGACAAAACTGCAGAGAAAGAGCATCAGGGTGATAAATTCAGATAACTACAAGGGTACTGATCTGTTCCTTTCATCAGATAGCCAATCCGACTTTTCTTTCATTATAATAGATTCCAGTATCAATGGATGTCTACATGATATCTATAAAATGTATATCTCATTTTTCCTTAATTGAGATGATATTAACGCTGAAATGAATATATACATGAAGACTCCTTATATTTTCTTTCATTTTCTAGGTGTGATTCTGAAAAAATACCTGTAGTTGTCCAAAGGAAATAGATACCTTGGCAATGGAATTCAAATTGCTCCACTTTCATGTTTTCAGAGCAAGGATTCGAGCTCTGACCCTATTCTCCGTTACGCTTACCTGCTTCTGTATAGGAGCAGTGAATCGGATTTTTGGTCCCCTAGCAGGAGCCCGCTAGCGAAAACGTACAGCAAGCGGGCGATCAAAAGTGGCGACAGTAAAATTGCCGACGGGTGACGTCGCAGCGAGACATCGTCGTCTCTAGGATAACGTTGCCGACGCGTTGACTTTTGCCAGTGGGCAAGGGCTAATGAAATGCAAAACTAATTTCCTGTATACACGGTAATACACAATTTTACAAAATGTACATTCATATTGTCTCTCGTTTACTAGACTGAACAAAAGGGAGTAAGGCTTCTTTCTCAGAGCAGATTAAATGAACAATGAGCAGCACGTAAGACAATGTGGTAGCTGGAAACGGCTGTTGACAAGTTTAGTTAAGAGGATTTATCTCCACCTATTTGTATTAGACGTTTGAGGGTTGACTTTATAGCTTCGTGGAAGTTGGACTGCGTCAATCAACATTTTCCTCTGTGTAAATGCGGAATATTATTGCCAAATGTTAAAGTGATCGATTAAAAACTCTCGCTGAGTTATGTTTACAAAATTATTTGCTAAGCTAGGTCTGCTAATTCAACTAGTGATTTTTGTGATTCTTTTAGATCTACTTCAATTTATTGATTCATTAATTGATAATACTATTCATTTATTAGACGTATTTCAGCTTTTCGCAAAAAAGTTTAAGCTGGAAGAAAGGACATTGAAAACCAGGTGCGTGCTGTTTCATATTTCACCGGCTCATTTAGGCACTGACTTAAGGTCAAGGCTTCTCGATTTTAAGGAATTAATAAAGCACACCGGTATCTATTGTGGATTCATGTCTTATGACCGATGTTTTACCTGTTTAAAGCAATTTTATATTTAAAAGAAGTTAAAAATCGTGGTTGCTTTGCCTGTTATCTCAGCGAAGTACGCTGACAAGGGACCGGCAACCAGTTATTGACAGTCATCGTTTAAGTTCCGTTGTCAAAACAGCGCATGTCCACAACTTAGCGCTTCTTTTTAATGTGCATGTCCGTCTAAGTCGCTCAAATGACCTGAGTGCCAGAAATCTATTTGGAGAGCCATCAAGAAATGTCACACAGCCAAGTTCGACTATATCTACACCTTTCATATCCTCTTCATTATTGACGAAGTTCTTGTAGGAATGAAGGTGCTTTTATCCGGAATCTGATTTTCACATTTTGTGAAATCACTTGTTCAGAAAAAAATTCTACAATTCTTCGTAATTCTGCAACTTTAGAAAGCTAATAAAGTGCAATTATTGTAGTAATTTACAAAGACCAGAATTGCTAATGGCGTTGGAAGTACACTTAAACCGTTGACTGACAATTGGCAGACATTTATCCTACAAAATCTATTTTGTCGGTCATTGTTAGTTCTTGTAGGATAATTGCCGCTGAACACCTACAATATCTGACAAAAAGCGGCAAAATGAATAGCAATGAATTATAGCTTAAATTTTGTCAAAAACGTAGGTAATTAATTAAATTATATCAAGATAAATCATGGTTTTGCCACACAATAATACAGATTGTCCAAAAGTCAAGCGATCACTAATCGAAAAAATCAATCTACATTCTGCAGTTTTTGTTCAGTTACTTTATACAAAGCATCTGTTTCGATGTCGGTGGAGAACCTACAAATTCGTCGGATATCGCAGGATATTGGAGGTGACAATCGTCGGTTGATTTTGTTTGTAATTTTGTAGGATAATTGTCGGTCTACGGTTTACAGTGTAGGTGTAGTGTCGGGTTCGTATTTGATAAATAGTTTCGAGAACGATGCAGCTAACTTTTGCATGCAAATGTCAGTATTACACAGTATACTGAAACTTCAGTATTTCCAATTCTAATTCGCCTTAACCCAATTTTGTTCGGGTCATTACTCCTATGATTTAATCATTCCCAAAATTGCTGCACAACCGAAGCAGTGTACACTGTGTGCTTCAACCAGCCAAATACCATTTTTTTGGCCATTATAATCAGACAATAGCAATAGACAATGGGCAGAACAGACAATCAAACAATTACCAGCAAAAATATCAGACAGTACTGTCTGCTTTTCTAAAGATATTGTCTCTGAAGCGATTCAACACCAGCGAATTGCATCTGTAGACTCCTAGCCACATTCGCACTCATTCTGCATCACTCACTCACCCTCGCAAACTTACATGCTTATCATGAATTACACTGATGTCTTGTCAGTTATCTTCCACTCAATTAATAGCGACTTTAGGGAAATCATATAACCTTAAAAATTGTAAAGAACACTGCAAAAACTAAATTGACCCTTCTATAGCGCACATAGGGACGCAGTGTCCCACTCAACCTAAAATGTCATCATTCTTAATGAATAGCCAAATTAAAGCAAAATCCCTCCGTGACATCTATTTTATCAATATGTATAATGTTTCCATGAATTATTAAGTCGTTATCTATTTTACCTTTAGTTTTGCATCGATTTCATTAGATGTTACCGTCGACGAAAGATTGATTGGTTTTAGTGGTAAATGAGCATTTCGGGTATACATGCCATCGAAGCCACAAGAGTATGGAATCAAATTGTTCGAACCGCCTATTTTTTCAATGCACAAGTGTATCTTGGAAGACAAGGTAATTTGTCCGAATGTGGTCTTGCTCTCTGCGTGATGTGATTCATTTGATGCAACCGCTTTTCAAATCTGTGCGAAATGTGACAGTAGATAGCTTTTTCGTCTGTCAGTTTGGCTACTACACTTCTAGACCAAGATCTCACAATGGTTGGGACCGTCCGTGCAAACAAATCTTTTCTTCCTCTACAAAAGAATAAGAAGAATCACTCTCGTCGTGAAGTGAATAGCTCTATTTTTGATTTACGCACCCATTTTACATTATGTTCATACGTCCCGAAGAAAGGAAAGGTCGTGAACCTTTTATCTTTTGTCCATCATGATGCAAATGTCTCCATTGAAGAACATCAAAAACTCGATATTATACTGGACTTCAACGCTACAAAAGGATCAGTCGATGCCGTCGATCAGATGGTCAGTTATTATTCTAACAAGACGCTGGACCAATAAATTGTTTTTCAATATATTGGATCTGGCTGCATATAATGGCTACATCATTCGGATTCTGCAGCATCCTCAATGAAACCCCGGGAAGAATCGCCCCCGACGATTGCGCATTCGAGAAGTTGCTCAAAGACTCATTGATTCTCATTTGCAGCAAAGAGCCGAAATACCCCCAACATCGTGATAGTGTGCCCAGAGACATGCACGCGGCTGGAATTGAACGACCCCAATTTGTCTCATAATAATCGGAAACGGGAGATCGAGGTAGGAGTTTTCTTTGTACTGAGAGCACTCGAGTAGGACAAATATGCAGTTCGTGTGACATGTTTGTGTGTGAAAATCATTCATCAACCAAAACTGTGTGTGACAACTGTTGACAACACAAATTGGCAAAATCTTCATCAAGAAATATTATATATACATTTTATTTTTGTAAACATCTCTTCTAATATTGAATAAATACAATTATGTTTAAAATAATTTCCCATTAACATACTGGAGCATTTCTGGTGTAATAGTTAGACTTACTAATCATCTTAAAACAAAAATAAGTTGAGTTGAAGACAAAATATCGACATGAGACACTGTGTCCCTATGTGCGCAAAAGAAGGGTTCAAATATTGCGTATTGAGGTCAAACATCCAGAACTGCTGTCGTCAGGACTCTAGGTCTGAAAAAGAACCCTACTTATTCCTATTTATTGAAAATTATCAAGGATACCATCCGATTTTGATAAAAGAAAGTAGTGTGATACGCAGCAAATGCAATAATATAAATTAGTCCGTGCGATGAAACAAAAATTGTCTGATAATACGTAGCATCAGCCAAACTACTGATTTGGCTGATAAATTATCTGGTATGTGACTGTCCAATTTACAGTGCGCAATTATTTCTGTGATGTTATCGGTTGTAACAAATTTGCTCATCTTGTTTCTTATGTAAATAGCGGTTAAAGCTTTGAATTCCACATTTAACAAAAACACATTTTTGGATATATGTTGGAAATTGATGGCATATTGCATTATTAAGCGATATAAAAAGTCCTAAGACAATGTCAGGAGCATATTTGATTGCAGTGGAAGAATTAGGATGCACTAAAAGCAACTCAAATAGAGATTTTTGAAAATATGAAATAATTTAAAATAAAAAATTATGAATAACCCACTAGTTTCATATTGAGCACAAAACTACAGCAGCTGCTCATCCAAGTATATAAATGCATCAAAAATCGTGTGAAATGTGTCCAATTTGAGACTTGGGATGCACTATTTGTAGCAGAAAACTGACAGTATTACTCATGAGTTGCTTAAAGTCTATTGGCGATGTTACTGCAACAATTGCTTAGATGCATTTGTGAATGAATGAGCATGTTGGTCATAACTTCATATGCCTGTATTTATGATGCTTAATTAATTAATTAACTTATTAATTAAGTTGCTGCCGTCAAACATAAGTAGGGTGAAATAAACATGCAATTCAGCAAGCAAGCAAATAGCATGTTATCGACAACACAAGTACTTCATTTCACTCATCAAAATAGCCTAGAGGTTGCAAACGCATTCATCAGCTCTTTCAGTTTAAAAAAAAGTATGAGGAAAATGCTGGGATTAAAGAACAATCAAAACAAAATTATGAAAAAGCAAGAAAAAATCAAATTTATTTTAAAACATTCTAAAAAGCATGGTTTTTAACATTCTAGTCAAGACCAACAGGCTCTAGAACTACAGGAAGTCCAGGCCTATCAAAAATGTGTTGAAAAGTTTACATTGTGTGCAACCTTAGAAATCCAAAAACTCTTATAATATTAGTGGATTAGAACGGACATGGATGTTGAAAAAATCAGTTGTCATGACAATGTTTAATGGCGGCTTCCAGTGATTGACAATGGTGAAGTGCCGGCAGCTTATTAGTGCACTTTGTAAATATCTGCGGCCATTGTCATTTCTCTTTATGTAAAATGACTTAAAATAGATCGCCTTGCGGCAAGATTCTGCAACTATTGCATGTTTCATTAATTTTTCTTCTAAAAATGTCGCAATCTGTCAGTGTTGTACGCGTCAATGAAAAAAATTGATTGTCAGCGTCAGCGTTAATTTCTTAAATTGATGGCGTCATTGACGGCGTCAACGTACAGCACTGCAATAGCCGAAGGGCTGAAATTATCATCCAAAAAGAGTTGGCAGCTCCAAATCTTGGCAGAAATAACATTCATAAAATGTCAGTCAGAATGCTTGATAAAAACATGCTGACTAAATATTAATATTCAGTGTAGTGCAACCGAAGTGCCACCTCTGTGCCAGAAGTGCAAGCTGATTCAAAACGATGGCAGATGCAGGAACTTATTAAGTGGTCAAAAAAGAAATGCTTAATGCCTTACAACGATAAGAAAAATAATCGTGCGCCGCTTGCGGATTGCTGTGAATTCCTTCAACATGCTCCGATCGCCACATTTCCTTCAGATTCTAGAATTCAGATCATTGCGCAGACATTTTCTGGATAATGTTGGTCTTTCTGATCATTATTAAAAAAGTTAGCAGGCGCACCGAAAACGTTCACAAACTTCTCTGTAGAACTTGACATCGACTGGATTTTTTTGCTGTGTGATCCGGTTGATAGCAGTCACTGAAACTTCGCACAATCTGACGTGTTTAATGTTGTTGAACTAGCTGCGTATTGTTTGATTGCTATGGCATAATGTCAGCAGATTGTGCCATTTCATTAGCGTTACATGTTCCAATGTTTCTTTTCTAGTCAAACAGAGGAAGAGACGACCTGCCTAATTCTGTGAATACGACAGACCTTTGTTGTCAATCTACTGTATGACGTAGTCGAATGACATGCTGATTTGCTGTCCAGCTACAACATGAATGCTGGTAGCATTCTGTCAATGATGATAGGACAATGTACTGTCCATATCACTTGGAGATGACTGCTGCCTTCACTCACATTCCTTTTGTACCGTCAGTGTGAAGAAGGTGCGAGCTCGTCTCCACCGCGGACTTCGGCTCTATTCCTGGTTCGGGTGAGTGCAGTCGGTGAATCAAGGGTGTTGGTGTCTTTTATTGACTTACTCGTCGTCATTCTCTTTAGATAATCAGTATACTACGACAGAGTTATGCTGTCAACATGCTGACTATTTCGCTCATTTCTGCGAGTAACGAGCACATGTAACTTGTAATGTAATCATAATGTAACTTGTAATGTTAATGTAACTCACATTAACGAATGTGAGTAAATTTGTACAACTTTAACTTTCAAATTGACGGCGATAAAATTTTGCATCACATGCCTCCAATACAGTAGGTATGGGAATCGAATTTGCCATGAATAAATTGCAAATGCATTTCACTCAGTTAAGGCAAATCTTCGATCGAAAAAAATTTGAAAACGCACTTTCATCCAATTTCCATCATCACGATATTCAAATTAGTTTTGTATACCTACGATACATGGATGGTTTTCGAAAAGTAAAGCTAATTTACTTACGTGCATTATGCTACCAACTCATTAAACAGCATTTGACTTTCAAACTAATGTGTTACGTTTTGCTTAAGCAAAACTAATGTAAATTGCAAATAGCATCGATAAAGTCTATTAAGACTAAAGCAAAGAAATGACCGGACATTTAGAATCCAAAGAAGCACTCGTCAGAGAAGGCTTGCGTCCATCTGGCCGATTAGCAAGTGCCATCGGTCGTTTGCAGCGATCCTTGAAGAAAGGAAGATGGTGAGAGAGTTGATGATGATGCCCGGTTGTTTGTCAAAGTGATGATATTTGTTTGCTCTAACTCAATCATTTTCGTAATATACAACAAAAATCATATATACAAAGAAATTGTGTTAAATTCAAAGTTCGACTGCTTTTATGATGCACGGATGCTTCAATGTGACAAAAAGTAAAAAAATAATAGATTAAATAACACTGATTTGTCCAACTTTAGCCAGTACATCTGAAATGTGGACCATGTTCTTTCAAAAGTTACCGTTCTAATAGGACGCACAAGACCCTAAAGAATTCTACAATATCTTAAGATGTGACAAAAAAAGGATAGCTGAAAAACCCCGAATATTTAAGTCGTTGGAAAAAGGAACAGACTGACTACTCAATTATACCACCACTGATCAAGGCTGTTGTAAATAGTGCTTTTGAATTTCCAGTACTCTTCGACATCCACAGATTAATTGAGGACCGCAATATGATTTGAAAAAATATTTTGATAAAATATTTTGCTCATATTGAAAATTGATGCGTTTCACTAAAAATTGTCACAGTAAATGTTTGCAGAAAGTGGCAAAATTAAGGCATTCGAAAAAATACATTGTAAACCATTGAGCTGCTAAATGAGATAGAATTCGTTGTTAAGCCTACTCAAAAGTAAGTTGCTAAAAGTAACGAACATCTTTTTCCAAATGAAGTTGGTTTGACTTTCATGGCTACCAGACCGCGTAAGCATCTGGAGCCAACAAACATCTATATAGTAGCGGACGCTCGCTCGCAAGACTTTTTGAGATCTGAGGACATCATTTAAAGCATCATAGATCTTCTGGATGTCAGACACATATGTTTATATTAGTTAGTCATGCCATAGAAATATTTGCTCGAAATTTTTACTACAGTCAATATGAGAACCCAAAAAATAAGCGCTACTGACGTTCGCGGAGAAAACATAATTTTGATTTTTTAATTTTCATCTGCAAAACTCAGCGAAATGACTGGGAGTTACACTTTCAAGTAATGTTTTCCTAAAACTAGAGACATATTATTTCAAGAAAATGATATTCATTAAGCACACAATTGCTTTCATAATTAAAGTTCAACGTTACGGACGCTCGCGTACCGGACGTTCGTTCTGTTTACTTGCTAATTTATGCTTGTAAATCAATCTTGTGCTCATTTCTTCCGGGCCTTGTTTACACATTAATGACACATTTATATTTTAATCAATTTCCCTTTGTAGTTCTGCGTCATAAAATTTTATGCTCTACTAGTATGTCGTCGTTGCTACTTGGCTAGTAACATTGACAGGACGCTTGGCTAGTTCTACTTTATGAACCAAGTTGATTGATATCAATTCATTCAAACGATATCTTTCGTGCAGCCATGTTGACTTAAAACAACTCTTAAACATAACTATTTTTGCGTTGATGAATTATAATGTGCTTTTATTTAGGATTGATAATTAAATTCAAAATTACATAATGCATTATTGTTGATGGTTGAATGCTTATTGATTATTTATGAAATGCCTTAGACTTACATGTATTAAAATCGAATTCAGTATTGAAAGTTTGACTCCTGAATGTCATTATCTCACTACTTGCAAAACAGTAGTAACATAAGTGTGAAAGACTTTAAATCAACATACTTTAGACATTATTCATGCTTTCTTTGAACATGGTGCTGGTATGGCTTTCGTATGTAAAGCATACCACACTTGAAATAACATAGAAAAACGCACCAAATTATACCAAAAAATATTTTAGCATGCATCCTTCGTATCTGATTGGTATTGAGCGATTTACAATGTAGCTGTTGTCATCTTACTACATATGACTCTGTCAAAGGTACCATGCAACGCTTGACATATTTCTGTGATTGGAAGAAAAATAGTCATCTGGTAGACACTATACAGCTTTGTCAACAGCAACAACCGTGCCAAATCAATGTAAATAAAGCATTTGGTAGCAAGCATGTCATCGGTTTTGGTAGCGTTCGATTTACAGTGTAGATTTCACAATAAGCATTCAGATTGACTTTCCAGGGAGTCAAGCCAACACCTCTTGGGAAGAGTTTGATAATTCGCTGACATTTACGGCATGCTACATTTCCCTCAATTATCAATTTCAGGATTCAATTTTCAATTGAATAGTTGTGTTGCCAAAGGAACAAAAATAAGGTTTTACGCAATGTCATATTTAAGATAAGATTCGTAAATTGCTTTTAAAGCAGGATGGATATGGGTTCAAAAATGGTTTTAGAGCCCCACTTTTGAAAATGATTATTTGATCGTACTTTGTTTAGTATGCTTGTAAAACATTTCTCCAAAAAATGTTTTTTTTTAATTCCGTGCGCTAAAACATGCTTTTCATGGTTTTGAACATATTTTTAAATAGTAATTCTATACACGCTTTTAAATGCATGTTTTAATGCTTGATGCATTATTCAAAGCGATAGGAGATTTATGCAAGTGAACCGATTGTCCCACTATCCATCATTGACTTATCAGAGAAGCGAATGCGACGTTTCAAAATGCTCTCAAGAAATTGAATAGTTGTCAGCAATTATAAGCAGTAATAACCAAGTAAGCAACTTAATAAGCTTACTAAAGACATATTATTGACATAAGAGATGACGTGTTTCACTTATTTCACACACGAAGACAGCCTTGAGGCTCTTGGTAGCTGCCCAATTGAAAAGAAGCGATAGAAACTGGTGGAATAATAAAATTCAATAATAACGAAAGAACTATATAAACAAAGAAAACATGATTTCAAGAAGCATTTCCAGAAAGCATGGTTTCTTAGACCTTAGTCAGACCGGTGTTACCATTCATATCCTAAAACGTGGCTTTTGTGCTTTTATTGATCCTGTAACCACAAAAGATAAACACATTGAACTTAGGCCCTGTTTGGAGCACAAACCTTTAATAAGGTCCAGAATGAGTCCAAACTTTCTATCGAAAATGCAAGTTTGATTTTATAGAGTTGATACGATGGTATTTTAGATATTCTATCTGAACATCTCGAAGCAAAGGCACTCAATAAAAAGAGAAATGCAAGAGATCAGAGGATATTTTCATAGTGGTTGACCTTGTTTGGATCACCCGCCTTTTATCTGGTTGAAAGTCAAACAGTTCTGAAAACCGAAATTAATGATAAAAATGCGGCAATATTCACAAGGCATCCATGATGAAGAGAAAGTCACGGCTAGCATAAGAGCTACTGACATTTTTCTCTTGAATTCGCACACGAGCTTCTTATTAATCTTAACTTGTAGACTGTCACCCAACATCAGTAAAACGACAATTTTGAAGTTGTGACTCCATTCGCCTTGGAAGTCACGGAGCGTCAAGCGTCACAAAATTCCATTTCTTTATGTCGATTCATGTACTTCCGAGTTTGGTACACTGAATAGCGTAATGATCCAACATGCATTCAAAAACTCAGACAGACTGTTTGTTTATCTGTAGCAATAACATCGGCTGTCATTACGTTTTCATTATCTTTAAGAGCAAATTGGCCAATCTACCGCTCATGAAGAATGTCGTATTTCTGCCTGCTGTGGGAGGATTCTGCCCTAAGAGTGCAATCATAATCATAAAAATGACTAATCTCATTTTGATTTTTATATGAAGGTTGTATCAATACGTTATTGAGTGTACCAAACTCGGAGGTAGGTACCTGAATCTACATTAACAATTGGAATTTTATGATGTTTAACGCTCCGTAACTTGCAAGACAATTAGAATCACAACATCAGAATTGTCGTTTTGCTAATATTGGGTGACAATCTACAAACTGAAGTTAATGAGAAGCTCGTGAGCAAATTTACGAATTAAGGAAGAAAATTTCAGTAGTTCTCGGACTAACGGTAAAAATGAGCTTAATAAATTTGAAGGACTGGACAGAATATTTCCAGTAATCCGCAGTTGAAATCAATAATGTCTCCGACCCCACGTTTCGGTAGAAATCATCGCAAACTGACAGGTTTGTGAATATTTTCACTGCCTGTCAGAAATGATTTGTCGTCAAGAATAGTTCCGGAATACATTCTCATCATTTTTCTTATTCCATTTTTAGTAGCATTTCATGTTGCCGACGCTCTTCAAACTACTACGCGTCAGACTGAACAACTTTCAGATATCGGCTGCAATGTTGAAAGTAGTTCTGATCAAACTGTGTGAATTAAACAAACTTTACAAGACATGAAGAGCGCATCGATATTTTCTTTTTGCGGTTTCACCATGATACAAATATTTGGTCTGCATGCATTTGATGTATTGAAAATGACTGAAATTATTGAGAAAAGTCGATAAAATCTTCCTGTAATAGCATCATTTTCATATTTCTAGGAAAAATTGCTTTTCTGTGTGGAAATAGTCGATAAACAATTACCGGTACGGTTTGCTTTACCGGGATGCAATAAAAATGACAAAGCATTGAAGTCAGTTGTACCGTCCTGCTAGCAGCCACAAGACTGCAGCCTGCTTTACTGGTAATAAATAAGCACGCAATTTCTAACAGAATATTTCTGGACGTATCGAATGACTGATTCTTGACATCATTGTGTAATGAATGATGACTAACCTGAACAGTAGCTCATCATCAAACCTCAATCTAGTCATGGAAGGCAGATTAAATAGAAGAAACAGATGAATTATTTGTCATAAATGTTATAGGCCTACCCTCAATTTATCAAATGCTTTGACAGGTGTGTTTCGCAACGAATGAAAAAGAACGTAAAGAAAAGGTTCGAAAGATATTCGGGTATCATGGGTGAAGTCATGTAAACACGTGCTCGATTGAATGTTAACACTTACATATATGGACGACGTTTAATTCACGAACCACGACATCGATTTTCATTGAATGAAAACATATCTCTCTCTCTCGCACAAAAATTACTGGATGATAGTGCTCGCCATTTTGCTTAGTATTTTGATGATGCGTCAATATCATAAAATTATTCATCACACATGAATGGATATCAATACTGAAATTCACTTAAGCGACACTAGAAAATATGCACATATTTGGTGACTTGGTTTTAAGAGATTCACAATAGAAATGTGACAAGAGGGCCGAGTTCTCCTCTCCTCCGCCATAGATAGGGATAATGGAGGAATCTATGTGATAGAATCTATGTACTAACCAAGTTGCACACTGTCTCCTGAGCAACTGTCAGATAAAGATCTTACCCGAAATATCAACACGGACCTCAAATCCGCGTGGCACGCTCCGTCCGTCGATCTAGATCTATGCCGAAGTTTCACGGAAAAGAAGTGCATGATGCGCTAGGCTGTAACAAAAGTGGGAAAAGTCCAAGACCGGACAACTTCCATTCTAACAACCAAAATCTCCCAGACTCCCGCATCACCTGGCTGGCTTTATTCTACACAACCAGCTTCAATGTACAGAAGACCCCGAAGATTTACAAAAACTGCTACGGTCACTGCCATCCTCAAACTGAATAAACCAGAAGACTACCATTCGAGCTACAGACCAATCAGCCTCCTGTGTATTGCTTTCAAGATTCTGGAGCGTCTGATCTACAATCGTATCAACCCAGTTGTAGAATCTATTCTTCCTCATGGACAGGCTAGTTTCCGCTCAAATCGAAGCACTGCTGATCAAGTTGCTTTACTGACTGAGGACATTGAGGACGCTTTTGAGGAGAATGTTTATGTTGAAGCTTTCTTAATCGATCTTTCGGCTGCCTACGACGCTGTATGGCTTCGTTGTCTCACCCTCAAGCTGTTGGAAACGATCCTTCGAAGGACATGGTGAAGATCATCATGGTGCTAATCAGTGAGAGAAGCTTCTTCGTCAATCTTCGTGACCACCTGTCTCAGCGACGCCTTCTTCGGAACGGTCTCCCGCAAGGCATCGTACTGGCGCCAGTCCTGTTCAACATCTACACTCACGATCTTCCAACTACAACTACCAGAAAGTACATCTGCGATGATGATATAACCCTTTCGAACAAAGGGAAAGCTACTACAGAAATTAAACACGCACTAAGCCAAGATCTTGACATCCTTGCCACGTATTTTAATCATAGAGACTAAAATTCAATGTTGCGAAAACAGTTTGTAGTCTTTTCCACCTCAAGAATCGATATGCCAATCTGAGGCTTAACGTCAATCTCGAAGGGAGACCCATTAATTTCATCAGCTGTCCGAAGTACGAGTATCTCGGAATAATACTCGATCGCTCACTAACATATAGAGAGCATCTACAGCAAGTCGCAGCCAAGATCAACGCTCTCAGTTCCCTTCTTAGCCGCCTCGCTGGAAGCCGGTGCTTAGTTCGACGTCCCTACGCAGCTCTTCTCTTACCCTGTGCTACTCCTGTGCGGAGTATTGTTCACCAGTCTGGTCACACAGTGCCCACACCAAGAAAATTGATTGTGCTCCAGTTGAAACAATGCGGCTTATAACTGGATGTATCCGTTCGATACCAACAGATGTCCTAACTGTCCTGAGCGGTATTGAACCACCGGACATCCGTCCCGAGAGGTTGGCCATGCGGCTCCGTCAAATGACCACTGCAACTGATCATCTGCTTCGAAACTTTTCGACACACCACAAGCACAAAGACGAGTCGCTTAATCCGTTATCAAAGAGACACAATGGACCGATCTCGCTATCCCCAGCATCTACACTTGGGTCGAAGGCACTAGGAAAATGAGATGGTCCCAGTCAAGCCATAGACTGCGGTGCTTCATTTCGGCACCGAAAACACATCCTACCGGTTGTGACCTGTAGGATCTTGCTATGGAAGATTTGCAGTGTTTATGAAACGTATCGCACTGTCAGCTACCGACTCCTGCAGATGTGGTGCCGAAAAAACAATTGACCATGAGCTCCAATGTCCTACAATTGGAATTCGTGGGGACTGGGCATCTGTGAAGGAAGAACTACGTGACTGGCTAAGCAGGACTGAACACCGTTTTTAACTTTTATTTCCATGTGTACATTTCATACGAATATATATGTGATAGAATACAATTAATTAATTACAGAATTAGTTATAGAGTAAGTATTGGGTAGAGTGTCGACTCAAAAATTGTCTGCATGGTGAAAGTTTTTCGTTCAACAGATTCCGTTTTTTGCGAAGATTACTTTCCTGTGGTCTAAAAAATATTTGATCACTCTTTAATAAGCTAAATTTTTGCATATTATTTCTGTATTTCTATCATATCGACGTGAACCGACTATTCAAATACGTAGCATAACACTTATTAGATTTCAAGCGAAATGTAAATTTACTAACAGGTAGGTTAATGGAGCGGAAATTGAGCTGATCATCTAGGACATTTTATGAACCGCATTATAATGCAAGTCTTTATGGAGAAGTTCAGATCTTATTGTGCGTCTTTGCTGAAATTTCATGTTTTATTACAATTTTCATCGGCACAATTTTATGATTCAATAAATTTATGTTTCATTTCTTGAATCTGAACAATGTGGACCATTTACATCTTTCAAAGTTACTTATGATCATTGTCTTTGATTGTGATATTTTGCTTCTTCAGTGGCAAGTAGTCTGTGACATGATGACGCTTAATCAAAAAAGACTCTTATGTATAAGGCTGAGCATTAAAGTGAAACATGTGCTAACCCATCGATTTTGCTAATTTAACAAACATTACTTCTACAAGGTTGCCATGACACGGAGGATTTGTAAAATACTGTTCTTTCTTCTGTATTGGTGTAATCATCAGTCAATTCCGTGGTAATTTCTTCAAAACTGAAAAAATTTGCATATCTTACATGTAGTAGTGGGTCTCAATTCGAGTTCATTTAATAAATCGAAACTGCATGCACATTGAGGATTTCATTAATGCTGAGTTGCTACTCAACCCAATATACTTACTCTATGGAATTAGTATTTCGATATCAGTTGCTCGTTATTGGTGATGATTTCCGCGGTTGAACTCCAATATTTGGCTTCGTATGCAATTTACAAAACTGAAAGATGGGAAAAACAAAGACTGCGGTATATTTGCTATTGCGTATACACATTTGACCATTTTCACATACATTAAATTCAGGTGTTTTCCAGCACGTCTCATTTTCGCACGGTTCGGTAATTGGGTTTTTGAATAAGTATCGTTGTACTTCGCTTGATAGTGTCCGTTTATGTTTCATGCAACCATTGAGAAATTGAAGGCAAATTCACGATGATTCCATGCGCTTACAGTTATATTCATGATCCTTTTTGTAAGTCTAATTTTCCTCTTCAAATTAAAATCTTGTTCAACATGTTTACCTCGCACGATTTGAATTTGCATAATTGATGAAAAACTGTCATTCTAATACAAATATTCCGATTTTGTAATGGAAATCGAATTGCAAAGACGAAAGCTTTAATTTGCATAAATTTGAAATTAATTTAAACCATTGAGATATCCTAAGGATCGTGGTACTAATGATGTCGTATCATTCTGGCATTAACAGGACGTATCTAAAATAGCAAACGGAAAATAATTGATAATCCAGTCTAAAATCCGTTAGATGATCAATTCTATGGAGGTACTAATGCGAGAGAAAACAAGACATTAGACAATGCATCTCGTTATGATGAGCGGTGCATAATCTGTCCTTGTTAGCCTCTAAATTGACTATGGTCGAACGGTCGTTACAATTAGCGTCGTGCATGGTAGCATGATCATTATCTCATGTTTACACGTACCTTTGTCTATGAACCTAGGCATTCAAAATGTCTGTTGATACTTCGACAAGTATATTCTCAATATAATTTTTTAATAAAATATACAAGCTTTTAGACTTCCTAAGTCCGTCGTCAGGTGATGAACAAGAAGAAAGGAATTGCCCCTTAACAACGTCTAGCCTTAAGTTTGCAATTATCATCGATCAGGACTTGTTATTTGCATGAAAGCACATGTACATGATAGCAAAAAATGAGGAAACTCCTTGCCAAAAATTATTTCTGTATGCGGAGTACTTTTCACCTAATCAGAGAAAACAAAAGTTGGAAATCTGCTTTCCATACGTGCACGTGCACGTGCTTTTCTTTGATCCTGTTTGATAACAATAAGAACCGGATAGAATGGGCCACGGGCGTCGATTAGTAGCAGAAGCTCCTTCTGACTGCCGGACTAGCTCCAGTTCATACACTTTGCCATAGAGGAAGTATATCGTAGGTAGAGTGTCGAGCATACAGTGAAAATTTCTGAATTAAAAGACCCGGTTTTTGGCGAGATTACGTTCCTGTGGTCATAGAATATCAATTTTTAAGAAGATTAATTTTTGCAAATTATTCCTTTGTTTATGCATATCAATTGGGTACATCTTCATAAGTGGATAGAAACTTATTGGATATCAAAGTGAATGAACATTTGCTGACAGGTATCTTGATTAAGCGGAAATGGAGCTGATTATCAAGGACAATTCATGAACCGCATTGCAATGCAAGTCTTCATGGTAAAGTTGAGATCTTATAGTACTTTTTGCCTGAAATTTCATGTTTTTAATTCAATTTTCATCGGCACAATTTTATGATTCACTGAATTTATGTTTTATTTCTTGAATCTGAATAGTTGTGTGAACCCATTAACATCTCTCTAAGATACCTATGATCATTGTCTTTGATCATGATATTTTGCTCTTTTACTGCCAGGTAGTTTGCGATATGATCACGTTAAAAAGGATGAGCATTAAGTTAATCTTCAATAGTAAACCATCAAATTGCTAATTTGACAAGCATCACCTCTCCAATGTTCTCATGACACGCAGTGTTTGTGAAATACTATTCTTTTTTTTCTATTGCTGTAATCATCAGTCAATGCCGCGCTAATTTCTCCAAAGCTGCAAACATTTGTTTATCTCACATTTGGTACTTGGTCTTAACTCGAGTGCATTTTGCAATATTGAAAATGCATGCACGCAGAGGCGTCGCTAAGGAAACATCATTGGGGGGTGTGTTTGCTAAATTTTACCTGATTTACAACCAAGAACCAACATTTATCTGATTATTACACACACGCATACTCACACACATTCCAACATGTTTCATGTTTATATCCTACAGAAGAGGTACATAGTCATCTAATCGGTCGGAAATGACGCCTATAAATGAAAAATAATTTGATTTGTGGTTCATGCGAATATTATTCATATTGAGACTGAATAAAAACGACAATTAATTTTTTTCAACTATGTAATACAAAGTTCACTATTGAAATTGTAAGAAGTCACTCAGTTTTTTCTCTTCGATTCTTGAGTATTGACCATAGAAATAAACTGTTTATCTGAAGCTCGCTAGAATGGAAATTGACTCAAGGTCGCGGCACGTATGGGGGAACTAAGTTGGGGTATGAAGAACCAATTAAAGGCTTCGATTTACTCATGTGACTGATTCTAACCCAATGATACAGACGTTGGCAGGTGCATCTAAGTGAAAATGCGTGCGATTTATGTGCCGTTATTGTGCATTGCATGAAGCTTAATTTCCATTCTAGAGGTTTCATTGTTGTCAATTTCTATGGTATTGACCATTTTCTAGACAACTTCAGTAAGTCTATTTGCCGATGACGTTAAGTTAATTTGTGCGCAATTGGATCCCGTAGTATCGACTGTTAAGGAATTTTTCGATAGTGTTTGCATCGAGAAAGTTAACACGCTGTTAACAATAAGCTTCTACGCACAGAGAAGACGGTGTGCCTTATTCATACCGTGCGCTTTCCGCGGTGCGCGTGTGACTGACGCGGTATGAGGAAGGTTCGATGAAATCCACCGTAACAATGACGTCATCTCCTCAAGGGACAACGCAATAGCCAGAGCTTATATCAATCAACGGTTAAATATACACTACCCAGCTAGGCAGAATGAGTTGCAGGCGTTTCAGCGTTAGGTGATTCAGTGCCAATATTCACTGGCCACATTATAGGTAGGGTACTGGAATTACATTTCAATTCCACTTAGATATTTTAAATTTAGAAGAGCTAACTCACATCGCCTTATGTTCCAATTTTCAAGAAAATGCGAGGCGACTGTTCCTCCTGCTCGCATATACAGGCATCCCCGGTGCAGGTCGTTTTCAGCGCGCTATGTCTGACCGCTTTCGCGTGACAAATCAATATCATTAACAACAACTAACCATATACTTTCTGGTGTCTAGAAAGGGTGAGAATTTCCCGACATTACGACGTGTTTTTGTGGCTAAGAACAACGTCAGTGAATATTGGAGCTGAATCGCCGGCAGACCGGCGGTTTGCCTGAAATTTCTCATTTTACCTGAATCTTTTAATAATTTCATATTGGGGGGGGTGGGGGTGTTGCGGTCCCCCACACGCTGAGTTGCTTCTCTGCGTAATATATTTACTCTATGTTCCAGTCATATTACAATATCGTATTTCTGTGAATTACTCGGCCTCTCTAATCATGTCTCCTCCTCGTCCCCTTTTTGCAGGAAGTTGATCATTTTCTCTCTATAGTTGTTTATGTACAGATAGCTATGGAAAATTTGAATAATCTCCTCATTTTCCGTATTCCATCACCACGCCCTGTTCCCCATCATAGCGCCGTATTGTCCGAGGTGCTCGATCTGATAGCTTTCGATACATCCCTGCTCAACGACGGTGAATCCTTTGGGAGCTGTAGACTTTTGTATCTGGCCCGATAATCGGAATTGTGATTGCCTCAGTGAGCACCGCTCACCGTGGGAAAGACATGAAGACTTTAACTGATTATCGGTCTTTTCATGCATGTTCGAGTCACACAAATGTTTGTACTAATTAACTTCCGTGCCCAAATTAGTTTTTCTCACATGTCTAGATTGATAGGGAGAGCCTTATGTGCATTTTCATTTGCAACAATTGCATGCGATAAGTGTAGGAAGTTGTGGATCAACTAATTTAATCCGAACCGCTTTGCTTGATGTTTTCTTGAGATCTCTGAAAATGCACGCGAGAGGGATTTACCGGCAAACTGAACTAATGCATTGAGGTAAGCCCTACTGGACACAATCAAAAAGATGAGTTCTTTCAAAAGATCTTTGAATCGAAAAATGATTGTGATTTCAAGTTGAAAGCGGTTCGGCAGAAGTATCAAGATCTTCTATTCGACCTCGTCAGCGCTCTCTGCATGAAGAATCGGGAGCAACTACAGAAATAGGAATTGATTGTCCAGCACACTCTTCAGAATCTGATTTCTTTCTTGCTTTCCTCATATTGCTTTGTAAGTCGATGACGACAGAGGCCAGCTTTGAAGTTCGCATTTGCATTCTGTCTACAGGGTCATCAACAGACAACCTCCAGTCAGATTAGTCAATAGAAACCACTTGAATCAATGAGCGCAATTTTGAGGTGTTCTTTGTCATAATATTAATCAATACGTAGAAGTCTGTTTTATCGATCACAGCTGTTGATGATGTTTTTAAAGGACTACCACAGATATCAATTGGCTTATTAGGAGTTTAAAGCAATTTGTGTTTGTCGATTTAATGAGTAGAATCCAAGTCCCTGCATTTTACGGTGTCTATCGCCTTATAAACATCTAATAATGTCTAGCAGCTCGTGTATTATTTTCTACACCTTCAAATGGTCATTGAATGTTTCTGTTCTATTATCTAGCGATTGTGTATGCAGACATGCTTCACCCGATGTGTGGCGTCTTCTGCTTGTGTTCCCCTTCCATTGTTGCCTCTGTCGTGACCACTTCTGTTGTGACTTCATTTTTGTGCCTTTCATGATCGCCACTTCTCTGTCCCTGGCTCTGCAAATGACGTCATAATTCATAGGAAGATGACAATGTAGCTGAGGCTCGTGCTTCCTTTGACTGACTGCGCTTATGCAACGAATAAAGAATCGGCAAGACACACTGTGTATTTTTCCTCTAAACCGTACACTTTGTTTCTATCCACTCCATGAATCTGACAACGATCTTCTGTTTTTCCATTTCCACAGTCCCTCTTTTTCGTGTTCTCGTCATGGTGACTCATTTCGCTAATGGGACCGCTGTTAGATGTCCTTCACGTCATTTTCAAGAGAAGTGAAGACCTTTTGAAACTGATTTTCACCTAAAATGATGGCTCTTGACTTCCAATTGAGGATTTCAGTTCAGCACTGCACTTTGTACCGCTGTCGTTCATGCGAGTATCGAAGCGTAGCCAGAATTTGTGTTATCACCTGTCCATCAAGACAATGAACCACCATAGCTGCAGAAAAGGCTTTTGACACATGCCTTAGCCAATGTATAGCTTGCATTATCCCAGATTCCTTTCTACTTGAACAAGTCTACAATAGTTTCCGAAATAATATCCAGTTTATCTCTGATCTAACTAGAAATATACACTGTACGTCATAAATTTTGAAGCAACTGAAAATCTATTGAAACGGATAGGATTCAACTTATATTTATAGCATCCAGGAAACCCCTACCTTGCTAGACATCATAAGAGTCCATTATAACGTTGTAAGATGAATATCTAGAAGCTTTCTAAATGAATTATGCATGTTAGCGTTATTCGTTTCCTACGCTCAATTGTTTGTACAACAATCTTTTATGTCCGCAGCCCTGCAGTCTGTTTCATCCAAAGTAAGTATATAAGGGAAGTATGGAATCAATAGTTGATTTGTGGCGATAACTATGATATTGGTTTCAGCCAGCGCTTATAAGCAGTTTTATTTGATATCGCAATTGACAAACAAGGTAAACTTTTTATTTAGAACAACAGGAAAATAGGATGGTACAAAAGTAAAAAATAAACGTATAAAAGAAAGTCATAAAATTATTAAAAAGTAACGCCTTACTGCATGGCGCCTTTTACGGCAAGCCCGAAAATTTCAATTCACCGGCTCCGATCACGCCTGACGATCTCAATAGGAGAGCCCTTGCATTTGCGCGTTGTGTAGGGTTAGGCTAAGACGACCAAGACTACCATTTTCGATTCCATCGTAAGGGTGCGGAGGGATAAGCGAGATGAAATGCGCTTCAAAGTGCTCTTAGCCACATTTGCCCAAGTTCCGTACGTACTGACGGCGATTGGAGTACAACTTCAGCCCAACTGCGTACATTTGTCACTGTTGTCAGCGAACTTCCGGATCTCAACAGAGGCGGCTACAGATCCCACGGCAACCCTCGCTTCCAATTGACAATAGAATATTATTGAAAAATGGAAGGGAAGGTAATGAGTAGCTATGTCAAACTATGAATCAACGAAAAATGACAGGTATCCGTACAAATGTGGAAGACAAATACATAGATGAAGGTCCATTTCTTTGGTGAGTCGAATGTTGCATGGATGAATGTTGATACAAGGTTGATGGTTGATTTGACATGGAAATAATTTGATCTGGGCTAAAAAGATTGTCGCCACTAAGAGTAATGGGGATTTTCTACATTTGATATACAGGGTGTTTGCGATCTTCTGGCGGATTTTCATAAGTCATTATGGGGTTCTAGTTCTTATGCTTTTACACTTTAGCGATCAAAAGTCAAATACTGAGTTGCAATATTATTTAAAAATCTATAAAAGGTGTTCATATGACCTCCACCACAGCATATGCAAAGATGGCAACGCTTGATAAATGATTGATGAGCACGAGAAATGTCATCTGTGGTTATGTTGTCCAATAGAAAGATCAGCTTCTGTCGTAATTAGTTCAAAGTTTTTGGACGGGGCTTTTGTAGAGATCATTTCGTATTTAACCCCACAGACAAAAATTCAACACTGACAAGTCTGGACTTCTTGGGGGTCAGGGAATATGCCCACCCCGACCAATCCAGCGATTATCTAATTTCTAATTGAGGAGTTGTCGTACTTCAAGTGCCCTATGTGGTAGTGTCCCGTCTTGTTGATACCACCGAGTTCGACTTTGTCGCTGTGTCATAATTGGCAGCACTTTGCTGAGCAGGATGTCTTTGTACTGTTTTACATTTACTGTTCCTTGCATCACTTGGCAAGTAATCCCATCGTCAGGTGAGACCATGGCGCAACAGACTATGGAAGGTGACCGCATCGGTCTCATCAATCAAATGAGGGTTTTTGCGAGCATGCACGAAACGGTTGTGTCGGTTGACACTCCCATTAAGATGGAATGTTGCCTTATCACTGAAATTGATATTAGAGATGAAATTAGGATCCTGGATGTCTCGTTCAATCATCAAGGGACAAAATTGAAGTCGATTAGGATTATCTACTGGCTTCAATTCTTGTACAAATGTATGCTTCCAATCAGTGGCGTCTTCTCCGTACCTGCGAGGGCTTCGGCGCATCCTCAAAAGTAATTTTCCAGCAATTATAAAAATTAAAAGTGTCATCATTCATTAGATTTCTTTTAAATTAGATAGCTTCTCATGATAGCTCTGCACAGCCTTCCGTCTTATAATCAGACTCTCAACCTCAGAGTGAACAGTTTTGCAGCATGTGCTCGAATCACAGCTGTTTTCTTCGAACAATTAGACACACATGCTAGTCGCGTGTTCAGACGGAGCATTGATGCTCACACAGAGCGAAAGAGACTTGTGTGCGTGTGAGACAGTAAGCGCACGCGCCCGCGCCAATGTTGGCTTTCCCAATAGACATAATGCTTTGCCTTCTCTAATTTTTGCATTGAAATTCTACGCAATTCTTGATCGAGGCGCGGTACCTAAATATAGCAAGGGAAGCACAACCCAATTGTTCCTGGCTTCGTTTCATGTAAGAGAGGCCACTACGTCAACAGTAGCAGATGGTTGACGTTCAGACGAGACTGAGATCAGATGATGAGGGTTCTCCAATAATGCATCTGACACGAACACCCAGATTCGGTAGAATTACATAATTTGTTTTTACGTGATTGATGTGACGCTATGCTTAGTACTGCAGCTGGGATCATAACCACGCATTTCGTCGGAAAGGAATATGCTGAGAAGATGACAGTCGTCAAGCAAGGTAGGTCAACACCTGAGATCAAAATTGAAAGTACTCACAGAGAAAGAAATAAGAAATGCACAAGACATTTTAATGCATCAAAGTTTGAACACATGATTTGCTGACTAGCCGTGAGAGACGCAAGAAACTGTTTCCCTTCCTCCTTTTTTCTCGAGAAAATGTGGTCTGGACAGAGGGGATATAGTAATCTCAGCTCCTTGGGTAAGGCGGTTAGGCGACATGAGTAATCACTTCTCATGTGCACATTCACTTGGCCTTAAAAAATGTTCGAGCAATTGTTATAAGAAATTCATCTTTTATGAAAATCAATGTAGCATAAAAATTTCTGACATAGAAATAGTATTCCAATGCCGAGCTAAGGCCTATGGTCTGGGAGCACAAGAAGCCACTGCTTCCAATGCTTGATGCCCTCTTCCTTGAGCACTTCGCTCACGGATGACAGAGCAAGTCCGACTTCTTGTGCAACCTTTCTTTGCGAATTACTTGGATCATCTTCGAAGGCTGCAATGACCGCTGCCCTCTTGTTAACAGAAAGTCTCCGCGCACTGTGATCACCTATTCGTTTCTGCGGAGCAATAGAGAGGGTTCCCATGAATCTCATTTTCCAATGAAGCATTGTTCTTGCTAGAGGGGGTTCTTTGTCGAACTGTTTGCCAAGCAGACGTCTAGCCATCTGGACTACAGCCATAGACTACAGAAGCCATCTGGTCGTTTGTCAAGTCTTAATACTCTATAGTGAGATCGAATCATAAAAAAGACAGTTTTGGCAAACTTCCAACAAGGTGCACAGGTTTGTTTCATATCATTGATTTTCGCATACTCAATGAAATCAATGCTTTCCATAATCTATGTACATATTTGCATAGTTAAGGTGTAGATAGTTCGAATGACTTAGTGCAAAACGGTGTTGTATGTGTACCAAAACTGTGACAAAAATCCGACAGAGGATCGCGAACACCCTGTATATAAACACTTTGGTTTCATCCATAGTCATAAATCGTTGCGAGTTTAGGATTTTCCATCGCCGCCTGGGTCAATCACCTTTTCTAAACGCAGCCAAAATAAAGCAGAAATTTATTATTCACAAGAAGTCACAGGATTCAACCGATCATACATGAAAGCCAAGTTAAGCTGTTCACATCCTCACTTACACTGGCAATTTTATTGCCATATTTATTGAAATAACTCCTTCAAATCTATTCAAATCCTCTAATAGTATATTCCCTACCAACTCAAGTACAGAAATTAGCCAAGACTTGTGTGTTATTGAGCAGGTCATTGGAAAAAACAGGCTTCATTTCTAGGTCAACACATCAGTTTTCTTATTCCTCGATCATTTTAAATCCATTTTAAAATTCCATCTCATGAAATAGATTTCAACAAAATCTCATCAAATTCCAAAAATATTTTTATATCAAGCTATAGGGAGTGCAGTTGTTTAATTAGAGACTTGCTAGATGGGATGGTGAATGAAATTGCCTCTACTACCGTCCACAAATTTTACGCAACGGTTACTGAAATTTGCACTTAATAGTCTTCTTTGTTTATTTAGCGTTAGATCACCGAATGAAATCAAATTGTAGCATTTTCCTTTCAGTGCATTAGGGAATGCATTGTTTTCGTTTTTCAATCAAAATTTCATCAATCTTTCGGTTTAGAATTTCAAATAATTTCTGTTTGAAAGAATGAATGTTGATTTTTTGGATTAAAATAAATATACTCAGTTTGGCTCTCAATATGACAAAATCAGTGATGACCTTGGCATTCCTTTCTGGATAAATATTCCCATTCTCGCAATGCTATTTGTTGATCTCAGAGGAGGTAAACGGATAAGCAAACACTTATTTCAAGCATTTGAGTGAGCGGGTAGGCAATGAGATATTCAAATTACATCTCTGTTAACTCAAGCTGACTTGAATTTGGCGCAAAGTTCGTGTTTACATCCGTCTGTTCAATCTGCTATTTACACAGTCTGCTCTTGCAGCATTTCACTATTTAATTCAAAACTAAGCATCACTTTTGATTGAAAATTTTCATCTGCTGATGTAATTAGTTTTTATTTGAAAACACACAAATATGCGAAAGGGTAGAATATCCGGAATGATGTTTGACAACATGCAAATAATGATAATCACATCAATATGAGTAATGAAGGAGTGGAGACGCAGCATGACACTATTGAAGGACGTTTGATTAGCATGCAGTTTGTTCCGTATTTATTGACAGTTTTGCACCTTGATGTCCGGGAAGTCGAAATACTGAGCAGCACGCATGCGGCAGATAAAGGCCAGGCAAGCATTGGGCTCAACTTTGCTGTTATTTCATACCGCACATGACATCGACAAAGAACACACAGGAACGCAGTTCAAAATTGCACTTTTGCATAATAAATGCGTTGCACCACGAGCGACTACATGAGCGCGAAGCGCGAGTTCAATCGATGTGGTGTAACCCATAGAAATTGACAACAATAAAACCCCGAGAATGGAAATTAAACTTCATGCAATGCACAATAACGGCACATATATCGCACGCATTTTCACTTAGATGCACCTGCCAACGTCTGTATCATTGGGTTAGAATCAGTCACATGAGTAAATCTAAACTTTTAATTGGTTCTTCATGCCCCAACTTAGTTCCCTCGGATGTGCCGCGACCTTGAGTCAATTTCCATTCTAGTAAACTTCAGTTAAACAATCTATTTCTATGATCGAGAGACAGAATTTTATTGTCTAATTTGCTTGACGGTTTGTCAGACTCATAGTGCTCAATATCTAATCATGATTGCTGCATTTGGACATAAATCCATGACTAGGGGCTGTTTCACAGATGAGACGTTTTGCAACCCGAAGTCACGCTGGCGTTCGTTTGACATTACAGCCTATGGAGCCGTTCACACATGTCGCGCGTTTTCATTTTGCCGCGAGTAAATCGCACGATTTTGGTTTTTGACCTACAAATGATCTTTAACTTCATGTGAATCTGAGAACATTTCTGAGTTCAGCATGATATGGCAATTAAAACGCATTTCGTTCAATAGCACCGATTCTATCAGGTATAATGTCTTTGATTTCCAAAGTGTTGATATTCTCGAACTTCGTGCAAATCAGTCAATGCTGTAGCCAATGCGCGTGCTAACGACAATGACTGAAGTCAGTCATTGTCACCAATTCAGTCGTCAGTGGTCAGATTTCGGGGATCCACACCCCAAACTGATCCCCAGAGTATAGAGAAGTTGATGGTGCTCATGGCGTCCACCATGGAGAGAAATTCTTGATTCGCAATAATATTTTCATATGGCCTCAGCCACACTGAAAGCAAAGGAGACACGAGCGTACCGAGCGTATCGAGCAAACGTATGTCCATAAGGTATTAATCGCCCTCGTTTGCTTTGCTCGCAGTGTGGCAGTCTACAACTGCTGCCATGGTGACTTCATATTTGCTGCAAAACGCTTTGCTCTGAAACGCTTGGAAAAGCTCGCAGTGTGGCTGAGGCCGAACATGCAGGACTCCCAGAGGTCCCTGCAAATGCACAATGCTCTATTGATTGACTAGACTGGAACACTTGCAAAAGCAGCGGATATTGACAATCTATGCAGTAGATTGTGAAAGATGTTACTTTTCTTAATGATATTATGAAAGTGGTCGCTTCGTGAAAATCTGTTGAATAGATGACGCAGTCGACCACTTTAATCGACAAACTGATTGAATAGGTTGCTGAGATTTCTATGTCTTTCAAATGATATTCAATCATAGATGTCCCTGTCTATTACACAGAGCAGACGGTGAGACAAAATTGCTGAAGTATGAATATCTTATGCTGATTTTGAATATTATAACGAACTATGTAATAAATTTTAAATATTCTGACAGCAAATTTCCAGATTTCGATGATTATGTGTAGAATAATATAACTAAAGTCTGCCTTCACAGTAATTTTGGTTCAAATCTTTCTCCAATAGGCTAAGACAAATCCACTTTCTATGTCACATGAAATCGAGAGATCGAGGTTGTTTTCTACGATGATTAACAGTCACAGTAATAGAACTCCAATGTGAAAAACCAATTAAAGTCGCATGTGTGAAACAGCGCATCACCTACGTGTTACGTGTTGCGTTAGTAAACTACATGTATTCATATCAATGGTGAAATTTCAACCGCAAAAGGTAACAGGTAAACACGTACATGAACATGGAACACGATGAGAGGAATGAAATATCAAGGACTATTATGAAATGTGAATGCACCTGTAAAAAAAGCAGAAGTTGGAAAATGTTCAACTAGAGACAATCTGATTGAATGTGACAGTTATGACCAGGAAGATCTGTGAATGCTATAACAAAGAATTCTTCATCACACTATTCATAAACATCTTTGCTATGACGTTACGATGCAACAACCTCTTGCATTGTTAGCCTGCATGTACGTACAATGTACTTGTTTGCGTTTCACACAACTTTCAAAACGCAACACGTACATGTAACACGTGGGTGATGTCATGCGGCCTCTTGACTTCTTTCGTGGTTGCATGTATGTTTCTGTGTTTCACACGACGCTCGAAGAGCAACACGCAGCATGTAGGCGATGTGTACGGCCGTAAAGGACACATTTTTGTCAACTCTCTGTTGTATTATCTATCCTTTTTGTAACTTCATGATTAACTTTTAGTTAATTACTTATTCTTTATTGTTATGGTGTGGAAAACGGGCTTGTATGACTTAAAATGACCAACTAGAGTGCGTCTTTTCATGAATCGTCAGTATTCAAAACTGAATTTAACTAACGTTTGATGGAAAACTGTTCTTCTTGCCCCTCGAGACTAGTTCTGACCGTGACCATCAGTATTGAGAAAGCCATCACTAGACCCAAGCACTCAGACAAGACAATTTATCTGTGGTTTGAGCACCGGAACCTTGTCAGAGTTTGATAAGGCATATAACAATACACCGTTTTACGGAAAGAGTCTTCAGGTATATCATATTTCACTAATTAAATTTTTTAAAGATATAGCAGCATTGCGCTAGATCGGGCTTTAAACGGGCAACTGAAATAATTGTCTGCAAGCATTAAACAGATGTTGTTCTCACCAACATAAACAAAAACACTCGGATTTCTATGATTGTACCAATACAGAAATCAGAGCAATCTTGTGGCATGAATGATTGAGAAATAAATGCCGACCTTTGAGGAATAGCCTCATGCACATGTCTGCGAACAGCAGAGGGACGGAAGCTGGCGAAATCGAAGACGTCTGTGATCAGGAAATATATTTTGCTTGGCTTTCATGTGCATTCGTCGAAGCTCTGCTTCTCGAATTCGCCGATCAAAGATCTAAAGTGACAGTCTACTGATTTCAGGCCGCAAATTTCAGGGTGTAATTTTCATCTTTTCTGTTCCTCATCATCACCTCTTTATTCTTCACTATTCGTCATTTTCTGTTCGTTCATCAGACTATCATTAAGAAATGGCGGAAAGTCGTCGAGTTAAAAACGCAATTACAGAATAACAGACGGCTGCGATAAGAAGCGACATATCTTAGTTAGCCACACGCCTCACAGCTACATTCCTACATTTAATCACTCAATATACTTGAGAATAAATGAAAGAGTCTTCCCATCGTTACTCAGAGACTTTTTGTCCACTGTCGGAATGTTTCACAAAGTAAACGGCGTCAATAAGAGAGAGGATAAAAAGATCCGATGATGTTTGAAATGCGATGTGAGCAGATTGCATCGCTACTCATCAACTTATCTTCTCTGATCTCCTGCATGATGCAAATAGCCTCATGTCAAGTGGATCTTTGACCTCATCATTCTCAAAACTGTTTTAAATGCGTCGAATGTCATACAAGGAAACAGAGTCAAGAAGCTCTAGAAAAAGACATTCAATTAAAATCGTGAGATGTCGGTTCACTACAGGGAGAATGAAGGATGGGAGGAAGTGATGCACCTCGGGTTCAAAACATCAGAGCGAAGTGTGAAATGTAGAGGAAAATGGACTACAGTCCATATTACAAGAGCATGATATTCTACACGTACCTACAATATTTTAATTGCTGTGAACATCAAATAGCGGCGACCATTTTCTGAATGTGATCTGCAAGAACTATATTTACATCTTAGAATAGTTTAATTGAAGTAAACTGCTATCATAAGAAATCTAGATGAATATATATCTCCTTGTATTCTGATGTGGATGAAAATTTCGGAGTGTTAGCAATAATATGAAGCAGGCTGTATACAAACTTATTATGCTTGATCAAGATAGGAGGAAACATCATTAGTGAGAAGTTTCTATAGTAGAAATAAATGTGATAAATTTTAAGTGATTTAATTTTGTTTGTGGATGAAATATTCCACAGAATCTGATGATGCTCACTGACATCCAATACATTCTTATGGCCTTGCTTGCCTTAGTATCGGCGGTCATAATTGTGGCGAGATATTTATTCATTGATCACAGTTGCTATTACAACTGGTGTGTAGTGGTGATGATCTGATCCTGCCAATTGACATAGTCGCCTGTAAGCGGTTGTAACTTAGTTGATAGAGCAGAGATCTAATTAACCTGGTTTTTTATTGCCAATCAAATTTATCACAGCAGAAATATCACCAAATAACATAGAATAAATATATGAGTCATTCATTCTGGCCAATATTGTATGTCAGCAGATTGTGTCATTTCATTAACGTTACATGTTCCAATGCTTCCTTCCTTCCTTTCTAGTCAAACAGAAGAAGAGACGACCTGTCTAATTCTGTCAGTTAACCTGGGTCGTAGATTGAATTCTGCCAGGCACGCATCTTTTGCATGGCGATTTGATCTATCGTTTATTTCATTCCATTCTATTGTTAATTGCAGTCTAATTTGTAACAAACATGCATAAAACCAATTCTATGCCCAGGTGACTTGACACTGGCAATGTTTTGTGATCATTAGCCGCAAGGCGCAGCTATGAAATATAGCAGAGTAGTCCACTGTACTATCTATCCGTTTTCTAAGCCATTTTTAGATGTTTTAAGCTAGTTCAGGTCATTCCAAGCCGTGCTGATGTGCCCATGTTGGGCGAAACGCAAAGTTTACGGCTGTCAAGGAATTGGTGTGCGTTAATTGTTGAAGTTTGGCACATTTAGTGAGCAAATGTCACCAAGTTCTTAAGACACTGTGAGACTCTCAACCTTCCGTCACCATCATGACAGCATGGCTATCACAAATTGCTGGAAATGAAAACTACATGCATTTGAAATGGGAATTCTAATTCATGATGAAAATTCTTTCTCATTTTAGTCATCGCTTATATTCAGAATCCCTCACGTGAGTGCTATACTAATAAATGCTCATATATACTAATCATGTTGGAGAAATTCCTCTTCGACTTTAATCTGCAGTCAATAACTTAATAAAATCGAGTTTATGTCCATTGTCACAATTTTCTATTGGAAATTCATGAGATTTTTACTACAAGCTGTTTATGCAGTCAGGTGCTCTGATCCGGCCGGCATACGTGCAGTTTTGTAGCAGTTAACATGTGTGCACTTACTACATGTGTAATGTTATGTATGGAAGCTTCAGGTACGTTCTTATTCCCCACACAACTCTGAGTGCGTTTACACGTGCAACTTTAGCTGCGACTTCCTTCTGACAGGTTGATACTAAATTGACAAGATGAATGCATTTTTCTTTGTTACTACCATTAATTGCATTACTATCGTCTGGACCACAGAGTAGGGATAAATATAGGTAGAGTGTCGGCTCAAAAAAGTACCTGTATACAGTGAAAATTTTTGTATCAAAAGATTAAGTTTCTTGCGGAGATTACATTCCCGTTGTCCAAAAAAATATTTGAGCAGTTCTAAGAAAGCCAAAATTTTGTCAAATTACGTACTACCGAGATGTAAGTACTCTATGTAAGTAGTATAAAACAAGTTGGACATCGAAAGGAATGAATATTTGCTAATAAGCATCCTAGCTAAGCGGAAATTAAGCTGATTATCAAGGGAACTTCATGATCCGTTTTATAATGGAAGTATTCATGAAAAAGTCGACATCTTATTGTGCTTTCTTGGCTGAAATTTCATATTTCCAATTCATGAAAGCAATAGCAGGTCATCGAGTTGCCAATTTAACAAAAATTACCTCTGCAAGGCTGTCATGACACGGACAATCTGAAGAATAATATTATTTCCTTCTGCTTTGCTATCATGATCAGTCAATTCTGTGGTAATTTCTTCAAAACTGCATAAATGTGTATATCTCACATTTTGAAACAATGCCGACTGTATCCCCTTTGAGTTCATTTAACAAAATCGAAAGTGTATACACATTGGGGATTTAATAAATGCGCAGTTACCGCTGTACCTAACATGCTTATTCTATGGTCTGGACTCTGTCTCACGAAGTACGATTATTGAAGCCATGCCTTTGTCTCCATTGTTTGTCCATTCTTTTCTGACTCATCATGGACAAAAAATGTCAACAATCGAGTTGCACGTGTAAGCGGCCCCTGACACTGACATTACAATGTGAGACTTCAGAGTGATAAATAATTTTACTGTCCACGGAAGGTGCGAAAGAAGTTGAATACATGGCATTTATAGAAGCTGTATCAATTCTTTCGTCTTCTCTATAAAGAGAAAGACAGGAGAAGAAAGAGAATTTGAAAGCATTGAATGCATTTCTTTGAATTTTTCAAAATATTAAGCTTAACAATCTATTGAGGATTGTTTGAGATTGTAAACATTCAAAATACGAACAAGATTGTTTTTCAATGCCTTCAACAACTTCTTCGCTAGTGAGACAGTTCTGACCTCATCTAAGAACTTGTTGAATGAATTTCGTGAAAGACAGTTGTCATTATTATTGTGATGTGGTCGTTGTATAAATCGGATTATCACTTTGTCGCATCCGTGCTTCTCCTCGTTCACAAACATTAATGTGAACTCGGTGAGGCGTGGTCCCCCGCGAGTCAAGCAGAAAGTGAGTTAGCGTCCATTCGAACTTGCCTTTGTCCACGCACGACCATAACCTTCACCAGAAGACAAATTGAATCTCGTTCTTCGTTTGCCGATACGCTTGAAGGAACAAAGGAGGAATTATGGAGGGGAGCAGCCATCCGCCTCATGTTCTACCCTATGAGAAGGCTTTGAGAGGCGGAGCGGGCATCATGATGAATAAGAACAATTCCCGTGGCAGACTAGGAAATGATTTTATACACCAAGAACGTGATATTTCAACAATTGTGGCTACAAGACCTCGTCGTGACCTGAAAATGAGAAATTTGATATTGTAGCTGTCTGAGAGTCATCATGAGGCCTTGCAGCGTTTTACTGAAGATTCTGTTTTATTTCTCACTGTAACCCAGCACCTCCTAAAGCGAGCTGAATCACCTCCTAAAGCAAGACACTATTCGTAACTAATAAAAAAATCCTAAAGCATGCGCCTTTTAGAAGGCTAGCCTCCCACCTCCTAAAACATTTTTTCAATGCCATATTCTACTTTTCCCTTATGACAATGCATACTACTATCTTTATTCAGCAATAGACGGGTTATTGCAGACAAAGCTCTCATCATATTCATTCAATATTCATCTCTTGCTTTACAAACAACCCTCTAAAGAAATAAGAACCTTTTAACCCCTGTATGCAAGGAGAACATGATATTAGTGTTGTACAATTCGAATACATAAAACAAACTTTACTGAAATTCACTTGAAATTAATAAAATTGACACCCAATACCAAAATGAATACAATCACAGGTCTATTTATGTAACAGATCCAACGAAATCTCATGTATACATTTACAATGAAAATTTTGGCCTCACTACGCAATTTTCGATGAAAAAAATACGAATGCTACATAATATGATCAGTGTCGGGACAGTAAAAAATGTCAGAAACATGCAGGATATTTATTACAGAATTATGTGGATAAAAGCATGTGGAATCGTAGATCAACAGTTGTAATAAAGATAAAGTAACAAATAGAGTCTCAAGATGCAAATATCGAATAACAATCAAGTGCTAGATATGCAAATCAATCTCCATTATTGTTCAAGTAAATTACGATCTAAACTAACAGATATTGCAGCTCTAAAACATCATGGAAATCATCAAGGAAATCAAGGAATTATTATAGAAAGATGGAAACTAAAGAATTCAAAGTAATTTATGGCACCAAAAAAATTCACCGAGTTTTGCACTGATCTTGGTGAAGATGTGACGCACACGAAGAAGTCCTTCCAGCAGTTTCTACGGTGGCCAAGTACTGTCGATCGCGTTGGAGATTATACGTTAGAAACAAGACTGCATGTACCGTGATGGCATAGATGCTGCATCCGTCAAAGCACATATATGATATTTGGACACCATATATTAGTATTCACTGATATTCCAGTCGAAATGATTGCTGAAAAGAAAAAGGAATTTTAGTTGCGAACTATGGAGTGTAAGGAAGAAAATAATTAACTTTAAGATACAAGGACGTCAGATCTACATGCTACATGCAGCAGGCTGAACAAATTATGATTTCTTAAAAAATTCGAAGTTAAAAAAGAATTCGAATGAAAAAAGTAGAATTTCTTATAATCATGCACACACAGAGCATATCGTATTTTTCAATTATTTTTATTACGCTATCTATTTTGATATACGCCGAGATAATATAATTTATCAATTCTGAATTGAATACATGCTCATGTACTTTGATGAAATGATTGAAACCTCTTGTTGCAGAAAATTGGCTCCTTTCTTAGTTATTCGATGTTCTTCAGATAATGGAAATTCACGAGCTTCATATCTCCAAAAAATAGCACATATTATGCTAATAATCCATATTCACAGGTACTAACTTTCGTTTGAAAGTTCTAATGCAATACTGCACATGTTTCTTATTGACTCTTACACTTCAGACAGCATGCACTGTCTTGCAAACTTCTATTTGTCGACAACAAGTAGCCGTACTTATTAATCAGATGAAAACAATATGAGCGTCACAGGTCTCTACCAAACATGCATGAGCTAAGTTGACTTCAGAAATAATAACTGGCATGGCTTATATGGCCCAAGATCGTCGTTAGAAATTTTATAAAAATTAAAAAATGGAATTTCTCCTTTTCTACGGTGATTTAATAGCCATTTTGAAGGCGTCTGAAACTGTTCAACGCCAGAGGTTTTGGTTCTATGTGAGTAGAGTTCGTTTGAGGAAACCAGCATGATATGAGATGATTTTATGAAAAAGAATAAAAAAGTTCCATTCAATAAGCGGACATTTTCTTGCTATCAGAATTACCTTATCATGCATTTTTACAGAATAGGAACATTCTATATTAATTAATTAATCTTCTATTTTTGTGTTGATGACTGTTTAGTCTTTCCTATTTGTGCTGGAGTCTATTTTTGCCTTGATATCATGCTACGTTGAAAACTTAATAATAATGGCTAATATGAGTAGAGTATGAAAGAGACTTTCATTGCTAAAATGGATTTACTTTTAGAAGTAGCCAACAGGATGGACTGAAGAAGAAGTCGGAATATAGAAGTCGAACACTTAACGCCGTACATTAAAAATACGTTTGTATCCAATAGTGTCTGGACATTGCAGAAAAACCGCGGATATTTGAATACTGACAAGAAGGATATTTATTGGCAGAAGATTTATAGAGAAGTACAGAAGTTTTAATTTGTCAGTAGTCTGTTGGCCCATAGTTCAACATCCGGAATTTCATATATTTTGATGAATATTTACTAAGCGAATTCACAACTATATGGCAGCAGAATTTTAATAGATTAGATAAAAACGTTTAAAAGTTTGAATACGAAATTTTATGCATATGTTTACAAAGATGTTTCTTCTTAAATGTATGAATCAGGAAAGACTGAAAACAATTCTTCTGCTATATAATGGAAACGAATGTCCTTTAGTGTCGTCTATTGCATTTTTTCGATGTCTATACTATTATCTGACTATAGATTATCATGACAGTTGGTGATAAATGGTTACATTAGCAGGTTACATTCAACTAATGTGTGCCTCCAATAAACTAAATACAGAATTGATTGTTGTATTTCTATTAAAATTCATTGAAATAAACGAATTTTCGAATATTCTGAATATAATTGACCACACATAAATGATACATATGTAATCAAAGCATTCAGAACTTTGCATTGAATCCTACACTTGATATGCCAATTCAATTAACCCTTCACATGCGTGCATCTACTATTTTTCTACCCTCGTTCGGAAACCTTATTGGACACGCCACTTATAACAGATGAGTACTTTGAGCAGTTTCTAAGAGTACGCATTTGCTTCTCAGAGGCTTCACCGAGCACAGATAACGCGAATGAATGCATGAAATTGACAAATACAATGTATGCCTACCTCGAAAATTTGCAGCTTTTTGAAATTTGTAATTTGCATTATCCGCAAGAATTAATTTAGTCCCGTTATGAAAAGTGACATTTTAACTGCAGAAGTCGCAGACTCGATTTACATTGGTGCTATACAGTATGCATGTATTACAACTCTTTCGAATAGGCTATCAGATCAACAGGAAACTCACCTCATTTTTCAGAGCTGCTGTTAGTTGATGAACCCGATTGATCAGTATATCTGTCACGATTGACTGTCACGAGAAAATGTAGAATGCAGATTTTTGGCCATTTGGTTTCAAGTCTTATTACATTTCTTTTCCATTTATCCAGTATTTCGATCGAAGTTGATGGGAAAGATGTAGTCTCCTGGCATGACATCATGATACACATATATTTGCAATTTACAACTGCACAACTTCATCAGATAATTTCACTTAACAATTTAATTGCAATATCACTGACAGAAAGTCAACTTGCCACTCGAAGTCAAAGCCAGTTGCGGAGAGATGAAGGAGCCTCGGAGAGATGAAGCGGAGAATGATTCACGTACATACAGCAACGTGAACTTATGATGTCCTCAATAGCAGCTATTGTTATGCGATAGCGTTCCTGCTGTCTGGCAAGCAGTAACTCACGCTCTCCTCTATGCAGATGCTTACGTCTAAGGGTTATTGTTCTTTTCAGTATGTTAGCCTACTAATTCAACTTAGCCTTCTGAAATTTTAGTGTGTGGCGCTTTAGGATGCAGATTTCTTCCGCTTTAGGAGGTGCCACATTACAGTGAAGAGTAGAAAAAGAATGATATGTTTTTAAACTTTCAGTTCATCTTTGGTTAAATTTCACGCGATTTTCCACATCCTCACATTCGGTGGGCGATTCGAACCCCTGTCGATCTCGTAAAACTATGCCGATCAATCCAGGCTTCTGTGACTTTTGGTCGTACCGCATTTTGAAATTTTATATCAAAAATCTTCAAACTTTGTTCACTGGAAGGTCAAATTCAATGCCTATTTCGGATGTGATTTGCTAGAGCTCTGAATTTTCCCACTTTTTGCGAGCATCTGGTGTGATTAATTCCAACGAAACCATCTATTTTCATTATAACTGCAGTAATCTATAGATTGAAAGACTAGTCCATAAATCGCATCATGATATCTTATCATGCCATGGACATCGAAAAAAGCATTGTTATATCCAAACGTTATCCAAATGCTGCTTTTTACATACATATTACTTTTTATGTACCTGCTATGTACTTATTAGATACTTGTTATGTACATAAAGCTTGCATGCAGATGATGTTGGACTATGCACGGAAAGTAGGTAGGAAGCGGAGCAAATACTGAAGCATTGGACAAAATCATGGAGAAAATAGACATGAAAGTGAACAGGTCGCAAACGGACACCTGTACACGGGATGGGGAACATAGCAGGAAGGATCACTCTACCTAGGTGAAGAAGCGGTATATATATATATATATTGGTATGCAAAAGGACAGCACGAGAGATTCTGAATACACGAGGATTAAGGAAGAATGTAGGAGTCGCACGTCTCTAAGCCAGGTAATGGCATAACTTTCGGAGGAATAAACTTCTCTGAGGCCATCGATGTTGCCGCGAAAAGCTGTCAAGGGACAGGCCTTCACTATGAGGGTCATTATTTAGATCTCTCCAGAATCACACAAGGAAGACTCCCTCACGCCCCACTGGTGCAGAGAGATACGACAGGGCCGGCGTTGGTTCGCAGACGATTGAGGAAAGTCCACTCAGCCCGAGGTTGGTCGAAGCTGGGAACTGAAGACATTTAAGTATTTGGGGCCACGGTACAGGAATAATAAGGTAATAAGTACATGTATGAGAAGCAATGGAGCGGTGCCAAGCAGTCTAATGTTATTTTTTCAGTAGCTGTTATGGTTTAATTTACCTGCGGTCCAAAAAATTATTTGAGCACTTTTCTCAAATTATTCCTGTATTTATATTCTACCGAGATGAAGCCTCTTTATAAGTGGTATGAAAAAGATGGATATCAAAGGGAATGAACATTTGCAAACAAGCATCGTAATTAAGCGGAAATTAAGTTGATTATCAAAGGAAATTCATGAGCTGCATTATAATCAAGTCTTCATAAAAACGTCGACATCTTATTGTACTTTCTTGGCTGAGATTTCAAGTTTTTAATTCCACTTTCATCGGCATAATTAGCTTTATGATTCACTCAAATCTGAATAGTAATGCATTTAGTAATGCATGCCCATTTACATCTTTCAACTTTAACTTCTTTTTGCATCTTTTAACTGTGATCATTTTCAATGGTTATTTTATTTTGCTCTAGCAGTGGCAAGTTATAGCTTGTGATATGATCACGCTCAAGAAAGTGCTTTTATTGATAAGGCTATGCACTCAAGTGATAATAACCCATCGGATCGCTAATTCAACAAGCTGTATTACCTCTCCATGGAGGTTTACATGACACGGATGAATTGTACAATGCTGTTATTCCTTCTCTTTTGCTATCACGATCAGTCAAATCCAAACTTTCTCCAAAAGTGTAAAAATTGGATATCTCACATGTGATACTGGGTCTCATTCGAGTTCATTTAATAGAATCGAAAGTGTATGCAAAAAGGGGATGTAATTATTGCTGAATTGATACTCTACCTGATATACTTACTCTATGTCATCAACACTGACTTGGTTTCATGAGCTTGCCATTTGCTTCACCAATCAGAAATTCGGTGCGTGACATAAACCAATGATGAAATATCTGAACTTAAAATTGTTTTCATCTTGCATACATGCCTTGTAAATCGCTATAGAAATGAATAAGCCATGACTTCCCTGCTCCTGATAATCTTACATCAATCAATGAAGAAAATTTTCTCGCAAGCTGTAGACTCATGATATTTCATGTGCAAATGTGATTTATTGCATTATATGAATCAAGAGAGCATTGCGCTCACAACAGATTCGCCTTGAGATTATTTTCAGTGGAAAGCAAAAACTATAATACGAGAGAAAAGAAAGGAGGATAACGACATTTCGAAAGATGGTTGGCTTCAGATCATTTGTCAATGATAACTGAAATAATACACGAGTCAGGCTACTGACCGACATAGGGAATCTTCTTTTAAACAAAACGAATCGAATACAGGACGTTCAACTATCCGCAGAATCCGGAGGGGTTTTTTTTAAGTCTCATGTCAGGTCTCTTATAACGAAAGTGACATCAGAAAAAAGCAAAAATGTCCAAGTTAGTCATTAATGCCAGAACGAGCTTCAGGAAACGAAGCCGAAAATGAGACTTCTACGCTGATTTATATACACCCTATGCCTCTACCGAGTTCTCCCCGGCTCCTCAACTTGTTAGATAGGATCAAATACGACACATGCAATTCCAATCGAAGAATGTTTCGAGTTTCTTGTAAAATGAGCTTTCCTGTTTTCTTTAATTTAATGAAATGAATGTGCTGTAATTCTTGGCGTGGAATGTTTTCAAGTGATACATGAAGTGAAACACATTTAGAATTAGCAAGCATCCTAGAAAACACTGCATCTTTGCCAATTTTACCCACATTTAATCACATTCTCTCATGCATAGCAGTTCAGAAGGATGATCGCAACACATCCAAATGATAGAAAATTACCTGAAGACATTTCATATCAGGAAATAGGGCCATGACTCTAGACATATTGCTGTCATTTCATCAGAGAAAACATAGAAATTCTCATTTTGCCGAAATTTCAATCTGCTTCCCATTGGATTTTCATCTGTTTTCTTTGACCCTCTCTGACAACAAGAGGAATCGGATGGAACTCGGCAGACGTGGAGATTCGTAATAGCCATAAGTTGCATCTATTCAGATTCTCGAGCTCGTTCCGTGCAGAAACTTGCTCTGACTGCCAGACCAACTCAGATTTATAGGGTAAGAGCAGCAAGTCCCAGTAACGGCAGCTGCAGCTTTAAAACGGCAATTTCAAGTCAACATTGGAAATGTTTATTTAAACAACGACGATTTCAACAGACTTTACCAAGCAACATGCTAAATTGAAAGGAAAATGTCTACCAGACTTCAAAATACCGCTAAACTATTCATAATATTATGATAGCCGATAAATTCATAAAACGAAGACAAAGTCAATAATAAATAAATTGCATTGAATAGCTTTCGACTACGTCTTTGTGAATTCAATAAAAAAAGAGGGAAAGAAGGAAGCATTTTTTAACAGTGTACCACAGAAAATTTTCAAAATGTGATGCCACTGAATACTATAGCGACTGTTAGACAAGTTTATCACCGTATAGCTTGCTGTGCGTCCACCATAATTGTGCGAGAAATGTCTATGTTAATAAGTCAATAAGTCAATAAATGTTTATTTCCAAATACTTTGGAAAACATGGAAAATATGGGGAACATGTGTGTGAACAAAAACATTCGTGTTTCAAACACAACTATTTGAACTCAGACATCAAAAGTACATTTCAAGCGTGCGGTCAATTTCAACAACAAAAAAAATCGTGTTCAGGAAGGAGAGGAGAAAAATTTACTTCTAAATGTCATTCAGTTTGTGTTCTCTGTAGTAGATTGTCGCAACTCTTTAGCTTTTTGAAGGAATTTAGCAATGCATTTAAGATTACTTGGAATATGCGTGTTCATCAACTTGTAGGTCTCAGTTGTACTTTTGCAGTGGCATAATATCGGTGCTAGTTCCTGTCGTAATTTCTGATATCTTGAACATTCAATCATGAAATGATGCAAATTTTCTACCCGTGAATCACTGCATTGCTCGCATCGACGTTCTTCATACCTCAAACGATTTCCATAAATGCCGGTGACAACTTCTAAGTTGTGGTTTAATGCTCTATACTTCAGTATGATATTGATATAGTTATAATCGATATCAACATTTAGATATGACTTAATAGTATCGTCAAACAGACATAACTCCAAATAATTTAGCCCAGAATGGCTGTTTTTTTGCTGAGGACATCCACTGTTTCATATGATAATCAGCTAATTGACCTTTTGTAATCTTTAAATATAATTGTTTATCAACAATGAACTGTGTATCCCATAATTCAGATAGGCTAAGTTTTGTAAGCAGTTGCTTTATTCGCCATCACCATGTGTATCTACTATCGTGTCCGTTTGAAATAATATTTGAATAAATCGCCTTGTATGCTTCCTTTATGATGCTTCTGTCATCACTTGTAATGATTCTTATCCAATAACATATTACTGATTTATAAAAATGAAAACTCATTGGATGTATTCCAAATTCACCTATGAGACAATAGTTTGGAGTATTCCGCTTTAAATGATGATACCTTTTATAAAATTGAAATTGCAGTTGATCTAAACTTTTTAAATTATTAAAAAAATAAAATTCTGCACAGTATTTCATCTTCGATGAAGTCAGCATTTCAAATGTATTTTTTAGAATATCTCCACTAACTTGGCCAAATTCTCTAAGCTGTTTAGTTGTTAAATATGCAGCTTGTTTACCTTTAGCTGTCAATTGCTCCAAACGGCATTTATTATTTTTTTGATATCCACATTCCTAAGTATCTGTATTTGTCAACAGCTTCAATGGACACCTTTCTGTTATTAAGATTGGTATCTAATTTACTCAAGTTAGCGCTGATATTTTGAGTCATAATCTTAGTCTTGTCATAATTGATGCTGAGTCCATTTTCTGAACAAAACTTGTAAAGCGCTACAATTTGATTACTCAAGCCACGTTTGCTCTCACTCATTAACAGTATATCATCAGCATAGATGAGTGATGATACCTCGAAATCAAATATTTTTGTTGGGTCAAATTTGCTTTTGTCAGCATCTAAGATATGAATTAAATCATTTATATAAATACTAAATAAAGTTGGCGATAACGCGTCACCTTGGGGAATTCCATTCTCAAGTTTGAAGGACTGTGTCTCGTTGGCATCAAAAAGTACTTTGTATTCTCTGTTTATGATAGTCTTAACTATCAATGATATAGGCTTGCATTTAGGTATCAGATGCTTCAATTTAACAATCAATCGCTTTTTGGGAATAGAATCAAACGCTTTCGATAAATCTACGAAGCACAAGAACAAAGGGCATTTCATATTTTTGTAAATTTGCATGACTTCTTTGATAATTAATATATTATCCAATGCAGAACTTCCTTTTTGAAACCGGTTTGATTCTTCTCTATCACTTCATTTCTAAGCAGCCAATCATTCAGTCGTGCATTAATTATTTTTGTTAGAATTTTCTCTATACAAGATGATAGATTAATAAACCTATATGAATTGGGATCATTTTTACTTCCTTTTTTAAATATTGGGGAAATCCAACTACTATTCCAAGGGATTTCATCAGGTTTGCTTAACACGTCATTATACATTTTTTCCAGAGTTTCGACTGTATCGTTTTCACATGACTGCAATACTTCGTAGACAATTTTGTCTGGACCACTTGTTTTCCGTAGCTTTGCTTCTTTAAGAGCATTTTTTATTTCAGTTTGTGTTATTCTACTATCTAGATGATCAATGCTCAACCAGGCTTTAGAAATTTTTGGTACATATTCATGAGATATATCTATGTTTCTTGACAGCTTGGAGTCGTTGCTTATAATATGGTTACGAAATTCTGAAGCATTTAACCTACATTTTCTACGTTTCAGCCTTGCAATATCCTTATTTTCATTAATTAGCTGCCAATATCGTCTATAATCATGATTCATTTGTGCATTTTTCAAATATATTAGCCTATTTCGCTTTTCTTTTCTTCTATCCACTTTTACAATTTTATTCAAAATTCTTTTACTTTCCATCAGTCGAATGAGATTTTCATTTGTAGGGAATTGTTTCCAGCGAGATACATTTCTTTTATGATTTTTCTAAATTCTCGTGTCTCACTTGATAGAACTACCTTTCGATTTTGATTTTTAGTGTTCATGATACATGATGAATTAATCGCATTTAATTCTTTATAAACAGTAATAACTGACAAATTATTTTCCAGAATTTTGTTATTCAAATCTTCACATTGTTTTGTAAACTTTTCATTATCAAAGCAGTTAGAAACATCGTTTGTCCATTTATATGGTTTTATCAATTTGTTTCTATGACAATTTCGATTAGAAAGCTGCTCCTGTTTCGTAAACTCCGATTTCAATTCAATTTGAAATTTGATTTGCATTGGGGAGTGGTCGGTATAAACAACTGGCTCCATTATTTGAAAATAAGTAAGATGATTTATCATCGATTCAGATAAAAGAAGATAATCAATCACGGATTTCCGTACTTCATTATTTTGATATCTATGATATGTGCAGAATTATTTTCCTAATATACCTTCAGAATTATTTTCCAATCTGCCATTTGCAATTATCAGAGAAGTCTCATTGCAAAAATTTATCAAGTCTCGGCCCATTGTGTTTATCATTAAGTTGTCTGATTTTCTATAGAAAGTCCCATGCTGGAATAATTGGTTTCATTACCAATTCTACCATTGAAATCGCCGATTATTATGATATTTATTATTTTAAATTGAACCATGTATTGTTTAATATTTTCGTATAATTCTCGGTTTTTATAATTGGAATCGCGATTGTCCACATGACAAACAATCAAGAATAGATCCTGCAGATTATTCCAATATGTGCTACTTAATTTGAGTATTTGTAAATTACCTTTCTCTTTAACCAAATTTTCATCATTTGGCTGTGAAATATTATCAATCTCTTTTACGAATATCGAAACACCTTTTATATTTCTCCCACGATTATTATTTTTTTCTACATTTGTGTGAAAACTGGAATAATTTCCTTGCAGCGATTGTTCATTGTTAACATTTAAGTGGGTTTCCGTAAGACATATAATATCAGCATTTTGTGTATCCTGCAAGAAATCACTATTTCTAGTTTTATTCTCATTCAATCCGTTTATATTTACATAGAACAATTCTATATTCATAAATTTTCGTTGTTCTCTTTCATCCTTTCCTATTATTTCATCCTCTCCTTCCTCCAACTTATCAAAAATATTGATTATTATCGTAGTTATTACGTGGTGAGTAATATGCGTGTCTGTCATCATGTGTTCTGTAGTAATTGTTTAGTTGTTCTTGAAGATTTGGTGCTGTATGTCTGTTTCGGTCATTAAATTGATTATCTTGCCATTGGAAATTTCTGTTTTCATAATTTTGTTGATGTGGTCTACCATTTGTTCGCTGTCCATAATAACGATTTCTCGGAATTCTTCGTTCATTTGTCCATTCATAGTGTCTGAAGTTTTGCCTGTTTCTTCGATATATTATTGGTCTTTGATGTACTATCGGCCTTGCGGCTTAGCGGTTGGTGTTGTACCAGCAATACCACGATATATGTCCACGTCTTCCACAAATGTAGCAAGATTTAAGTCTCTCTGGATTTTGATGTCGACGCTGGGACGTTTGATGGACCTCTTGTTGTTGAGTTTTGTTATATGCTTGGATTTGTCGATGTGTTTGCTGTTCATTTCGTAATGGTTCACTACGTAGTGCAGATGCTGGAAGGAATGATGCATAGCGTGCATTTGGTGGACTCAATTGTACAGTTCGGAAACGGTCTTCATGCAAAGCCTTTACAGTTGAATGCATTTCATCGATGTTATCACTTATTTTTCTTATTTTCAAGTTAATTTCTTTCAAGGAGTGGTCAATATCTTCTATTGCATCATCTTTATTTGTATCATCGTCATCACTTACTTCGTTTTCATCATCTTCAATTTCCTCACATTGGTTTGTTTCTGCTCTAGTCGCGTTGATTTCCGCAAACCGAGTTTGAATGATATCTGTTTTGAGTTCTCTAATCTCCGTATCATTTTTCTTTCTCAATCGATTTCAGCAGATCCTCTCTTTCTCGCGTGTGCTTTTTCTTTAGCTTTTCCATCTCGGCTTCATAATCGTGTTTTTGGCTGTTCTGTTGATTTTGATGTGATTCAATATGTTTTGTAATGTTTTGAATGTCTGTAGGATAGCTGTTGTACATACAAGTTTCACATGTGTACTTGCGCTTTGTTTTTAGATATTTAACAAATTCATAAGATTGAAGGCTAGTACAACAAGTGAAGGCAAGTGGATGTCCAATTCAGATATCACACTTTTACACACTCCACATCGTCGATCGGCTGATTCCGCTGGAGATATCGGTTGTGACATAATCATATCATAGAAATTAACAATCACATAGAAAGTCCTAGAATGGAAATTGCATGAAAATTATGGCATACTCCGGGGGAACTTAGTTGGGGCAAAAAGCTAATTGTACGAGCTGGTTTCCAAGTTTTCTGATTGGCATTTATATTTATCAAGCCAATTTATGATGTGGATTGTTGCCCCTTGTCCAAAGATCACGTACACAAAAGCAATAGTGAATTTACAAAATAGTGCACCGACAGGATGAAAAAGAAAGAAATCCTTTTAAACGTTCTGTACGTTCATCATTTTGAAATATCGTTTCTATAATCCATCACGAGTATAATCAGACTCTTATGCAACTTGTAATGTCGATTTACAGAACATACATTGCTCCAGTTTGAAATCAGAGGCCAAGAAATCTTACAGTATTCATTTTACTTTGAAGGATTCCCCTGTTCATTATATTTGAACAATTTTCAAAATCTTTGCATGCTTTCGAATATGAGCCTTCAAAATATCATCACACTATATCATATAAATCATTTAGTGATTAATTGAAAAGTTCCAGCGAAATTTCATTTATCTGAGAAATGACTGTCGGTAAAGAAGCTTTCGATGTGTTTATTCCAGAAAGCGCTAGGTTTCTTAACCGCTAGAAGGAGAAATTATCCAATAATTAGAATTTTATCTTTGAATACTTGAGATATTCTTATAACCAGTACACCGACTACTTTCGATTATGACTCTGTGAACCAAATTTTAATTCGTATTCCACTGTTGAAAAATTGGAAAATAGTTGTCAATGACTGCTACAAATAGACACTATTTAATCCATGGAAAAGTAGGCTATTTCACATGAAACAATGCCGCCATCTCACTTGCCATTCTCTTCATGAAAATCCTGTAATTAGGTGTCAACAACTTCCACAAGCAACTTGACAAATAGTTTCACTATGATACAATGTTTTAAATCGAATCTGATCTACAAACCATAGATTTTTCCATGTGCCATCATTGTACATAGGCAAGATATCAAACTTCCATTCTAGTGTACTATTATCTACTTCTATGAATCATATCGTATTTACACAAAATTTAGATTAGATTTCTATGTACAATAGCAATGAAGAATGCAAAGTCACTGATATCTTACCTATTGTCTAGGTAATTGTCGTAGAAATCAATACAAAGTTCAATAGAAAGTCTGGACGGTTGGCGTGAAATTGCTGCTTCAACAAAGACAGTGAAATCCGCTCACGAAATTCAACACGATAGGGGTTTGTGAATAAATGAAAAAATAGCTACAAAAAAGTAAAACGTTAGAAAACTACAACAAAACTGACACCAAACAACTAGAAATGCAACAAGGATTACTACAGTACCAAAAACTACGAAAAACGGTTATCTACAACTATGATTACAGTGAAAATTCGACTAAATGACAGGAACTACTGAAAACACGACCGCACGCTAACATGCTAACATATGTTATTTGAAACACGAGACGTAAAGAGTCAAGTGCTTTAAGTAACATAGACAGTGACATAGACTAGTGCAAGAACTCAATTTTCAGCATGATATTTCAGTTCTTTGCATTTTTATCAGTGCATTTCTAGCAGGACGCACTGCAAGCTAATTGGTAATAGACATTTCTTACACCAGTGCGAGGAACTGCAAAGATATATTATATTATATTATAGGATTGGGTTGGGATTGGTCTGCCAAAAATCCACCCCAATCCCAATAAATCCCAATAGATCCCAATAAGCCCTCTCCCAATAAAATATACTCGTACATGTAATCGTTGATAGTCAGTACGTTTCAATTGTTTTCGGGTTGCTGAACAGTTCATCTTGCTGTGTCTTCAGTCTGACCTTGCCTCTCTCGAATTCTAGCATTGAGAGCTCTTAGTGTGATTCACACAAATTGACACAGTCAGCTTTAGCCCTACTCAATGACTTTAACTTCTCTAGTTGCTAAAAATAGTGGCTTAATTCGGAGGCCTTCTTGTGCCTCGACTCGTCCTTTGCGTGTGCGCATGAGGCATTGATTGAAACGAGTAATAGTATGACACTGTGACAGTGTTACAATGCGCAGGAACAATGGCTTGAAAAAGAGCTCGTGTGGCAAGCTGTTTATTAACAACTCATTATCCGATATGGGCTCAATTAATACAAAGTGTGTCTGTAGCTCGTGCATACATGTCAGCTATACACGCACGCCCCTATGAGCTCTTAGGTGAAGGCAGTCTCGATGCATATTAAGCCATACATTAGGCCTATTATGCATAATTGTGTAAAATCAACTAAAGCCCCTATTATTATTATTATTAAAGCCAGTCCTAGGCTTACGACCGTGGACTTCGTTAACTCAAAAAGTAGTTAAAAGTAGTTAACTCACATATGGTACGCCCATGCAGTAGGCCCCGATGCAGCTTGGGGTCAACTTACGTGCGTTTTTAGCTCTAAAGCAAGCTATTGGGATTTCTACTGGGATTGGGATCTATTGGGATCCTAATGGAAATTCTCATTGGGATTGGGTTGGGATCGGGCTAGAAATTCATCCCAACGGCAAGCCTGAAGATACGTGTATATCAATACATTCAACACAGATTATCGATGCAAGAACCAATTTTTAAATGCACTGATAAAATTTCAAAGAACTGCAATATCATGCTGGCAATCGTTTTGCATACTACTGTTCATTACATTTAGTCCAGGTCTCTCACAAATTTTGCGTTCGTAAGCATTAATGAAATTATGTTGCAAGATTTCTACTTTTATGTCTTTGACAATTGGAGGCAATCGAATTTATGTAGTCGACATGGCCTGTGCATGTAGAGTGTCGAATTCTATAGATCCGTGAACGCATGAATTACCACAGAATTAGACAGGGTGATCTCTCCTCCTGCTTGCATCATAGAAATTGACAACAATAAAACCTCTGGAATGGAAGTTAAGCTTCATGCAATGCACAATAGTGGCACATAAATCGCACGCATTTTCACTTAGATGCACTTGTCAGCAGCTGTATCATTGGATTAGAGTCAGTCACATGCGTAAATGTAAGCTTTTAATTGGTCAACTTGGTTCCCCCGGATATGCCGCGACTTTGAGTCTCTTTTAGTTAACTTCAGATAAGCAGTTTATTTCTGTGGCTTGCGTAGAAGGGAAGCATTGCGGCATGTAGTGCTGTTGAAATAGCACAACCAGAAGCAGTCATACCTTAGCAATCGAACAGTATAAAAGTTTAACATCAAACACGCCAGATTGTGCGAGGTTTCTGTGACCGTTAACAACTGGGTTACACAGCAAAGAGACGCAGACGAAGTCAAGTTCTACAGAGAAGTTTGTGAACGGTTTTTCGTGCGCCTGCTATCTTTTTAAATAATGATCGGAAGGACACAACATTGTCGAGAAAACCTCTACGCAATGATTTGAATTCTTCGAATTTGAGGGAACAGTGTCAATCGAAGCATTTTGAAGGAATTCACAGCAATCCACAGGCGATGATCGAATATTTTCTATCTCTGTAAGTTATCAAGAACTTCTTTTTGGTCACTTAGCAAGTTCTTACATGTGCCATCATTTTGAATCAGTTTGTACTTCTAGAAAAGTAACACGCTTAAACAATTTAATTCTGTACATGAAACACTGATGATATTTTGATCACTTCGCCAAGCTATCGTGAGATCTCTGACTGCTAGTTTTTTATCTTGAATAAATCTCGGCAACATATTATCGTCATCAAACTGCCAATGCAGACAGTGAGTGATCTCCCATTGCCTCAAAGATAAATTTGAACCGAAATTTCACGCATTCAGGGATCTCAAAAAAGATCGGACAAAGTCGTTGCATTCTCACGCTATCAATCCAAAATTTAGGTGAATCAGTGATCGATTTCCTCAGAGGTAAATTCTGTTCACTTGATTTGAATGAAAGGAATGTCGGGATTTGATGAGACCGTTAATGAAGAAAATGTCTGACCTAGAAGAACTTCGTATTTGCCTTCTCTATTATTCTGTTAAATAGATGCAACTCAGCATGAAAAGTGAAATTCAATTCAACGTTTATCTAAAGGAATTATCTCTTCGATAACTGAATTTCATTGCAAGAAATCTGATTATGCTGCCGTAGTTCAACTTGAACGATGACATTTAGTTCGTGTAAGGGAACATGCTTATTGAAGTATCAGATCTGTTTGTTTGTCGAGCCATTTAGCGAAAAGATCACTACCAAGTGTGGACTGTCGGAAAAAAAATTTAACCCCCAGGGACCTGTGGGATTCACTGGACAATAATGTATCCCTTGCGGCTGATAAGAACCTGCGCGTCTGCCGAGTTTTACCGGATCGCATTTGTTCAGTAGACTGCTTAGCGGCCGAGTAACAATTCATAAGAACAACTCTGTTAGAGAATACTCTAGTAAAAATAGAATAGATCTCGAGAACGAACATCTGTTTTGCGGATCCCCTTGAAAATTATCACAATGGGTGAGGATCCGTTTTTTCAAATAACTCTGTTAGAAAACGACTATCCACAATTTTTATCAACCAATATTTGAAGTTAATTCCCAACTGTAATAAATCTTTGGATCCTGAAAATAAACCTATTTATTGTCAGGCTACCATTCATAGGTGAAAAAGTGACATCATTTGTAAGACGATTGTTCGTCAAACCTTTTCATAAAAAACGGACTGCCTAAATTATCCCAAACTTCAATCGATCTCCTTCTCTTCAATCTCATTTTACATTGACAAGCCATACACCACTCGAATGCTCATGTTCTCAGCTTTTCAATGAGCTATCATATATTTGTATCCGTTATCATTTCATGAGGACAGAGGTCAAAATGTGAAAATCGCCTCTTTTAGAAGTCTCAAAATTTCACTATGAAAACCTATGAGCATTATAATAAATCAAACACGATGTGAAGGGACTTTCTCTGAGCATTCGTTTGATGCATTACTGGTCGAAGTCGGCATGCCATTGTAGAAGCTATAATGTCCCAAATTTATTGCATAATTTACTGTTTCTGTATATTTTTGAAAAGTTGCGTACATCTTTTGGCGTTTACGAGATCATTTTCACGCTTTAAATATATATGGTGTTTAGACGTCTGCATCCCTAAGTGAGACAAAATCTAGGTGGTCAATTTTTCAGGATCATCACTGTGTAATGCCTGAAAGCTGCTATTGATTTTCACCACGTGTCGGATCCCAATCGCGTCTCCCAAGGATAAGCTTCCTGCTCTGCTAAAAAACAACATTATCTATCAGTTAGCGTGTACCCGTGGATGCAGATATTTGGGCAGAACAGGAAGGCGTGTTGAGGATCACATACGAGATCAACAAGAATATATGGTGTCACACTCCTCGTTCAACAAGAACTCCGTCAAGTGCAGCAACTTGCCCCTTGCAAATTTGTAATTCTCCTGACGATGTGGCAAGAACATACTTTAAAGTTGTATATCGTTCCAATTATGATTTCATTTTACAAATTACGGAGGATCTTGGTTAAAAGCATTCAACTGTTATTTTTTGACAAAAAAAGGGACGTCTTCATTACAAAAATCTATCAAATCAGATGTTCTATGTCAAACCCTCATACACTTCAGCTCATACTCTCTTCACTAGGCCACGCCGCGCCGCCAGCTCAAAAGGAATGTGAATGAAGACAGATGTCGTCATCAAGTGATATCGACAGCTGATGAAGAAATTTTTTTAAAAAAACTTTATTAAAAGACTTTATTAGATAAACTCTAGGTGAATACAGTAAGAATTATCTCCAAATGTAAGATGTGTCCATTTCTGCAGTTTGAAGAAAATACCACGGAATTGACTGATCATGATCGTAATGCAGAAGGAATGATAGTATTTTGCAGATCCTCCGTGTCATGAGAGCCTTGGATAGGTAATGTTTGTTAAATTAGCAATTCGATAGTTTGCTATTGATTTCATGCTATCCACCATGTTCCATGCTACTTATAAAGGGGCTTCATGTCGGTAGTATATAAATTTGCAAAAAATTAGCTTTTTAAAAGCTGCTCAAGTAATTTTTTGGACCTAAAGAACGTTATCTCTGCAAAAACTGAATCTTTTCACATAAAAAATTTCGCTATACAGATACTTTTTTGAGTCGACACTTTACCTACTATATACTTACTCTATGATTCCAAAGAAAATTCTAATATTTTCATCTCAATCTGATAAGGTAATTACATGTAATAATGAAAGCATGAATTCGTTTTTTTGTCTTAAATTTTCTCAGAATACATTACATGCGCACTGTAGCCGAAATAACTTATCTCTATCAAAAGTTTCATTGCGATAGCTACTGACAACTTTTATTGTTAGTAGCATCCCGATTAGTGTCCGTCCTGCTCATGCGTCCTCTCATGATGACATGCCATCGGATGCGTCTGCACGCTCTTTTTCCAAAACGCATCGATACAAAGCACTTCCAAAGACTATTCTTCCTATTCGTCATCAAATCGCTAGATATCAAGCTTGAAGATACAGCAGAACACAAACGACATAAAAGTAAATATCTGATGAGAATGGTGTTGATGATTTCAGCTAAAATCTGCAGTTTCACATCATATCAATTGATATTGATTCATGATAGTTGGAAATCGCTGCAAATGAAAATTGATTGTGAAATTTGATCTATAAATGAAAAATATTGTAAATATGATCTGAAAATGAAATTTGATTCTACAGTTGCTTTCAGAATCGAGATGAATAACATTCCCTTAAACATTTTTGAGATTATGCCGGCATTTATTGCTTATTGTCACTCCATGTAATTTATAAGTTATTCCACAGATCTTGGATGAAAATAGTCAAATAGATACAAGATCCAAGACACTTCTGTGGATACAAAGAAAGGCATACAATTAGATAGGCATAGTTGAATTGTTGATGCTGTGTTACAATGCTTGTTCTTATGTAAGATCTAAATGAATTGTGATGATTAACATGTCTTAATGCAACATTAGATTTCTAGACAAATGTATCCAAGCAATGTGAGTACTTTTGTCGCCAAAATAATAGCTGTATATATTAAATATAAAATTTGTTTTCCGACACAGGGTAATCAATTTATGTTTGTACTTGTGCTTCCACTTTGTTACAGTCAATATACCGGTATATGTACTCAATTAAAAATTAAGGAATATTCATGACGTACGATCTCCCAAGCTTTTGAATACTTTTTATGGAACTCTGTTTTATTGCTGTGCATTTAACTTGGGGCATCGAAGTTATATTATCGAAGTCCAACAGAAGTGTCAGGGCACGAATCGCCGGCTGTTTTCAATAAATCACAATACTCCATTTTATAAATTGGTCAATAAATCGAAATAGTGATAAAAATTATTTGGAATATTCTTTGTCCTAACCTGTGTGTCGAGTTGTGAAATATGTTCTGTTAATGGAATAACTTCCAAAGATAATCAATAATCTTTGGAAATGATCTATTTGGAAGTCTCGTATCTCATAAAATAAATGATGAAATGAATTAACTCCATACAAGTCATGTAAACGAAAGTTTAGTAGCACCATGGAATTTCAAAAATCATGTATTAAATGGAAGGTAATAGACAAAACGCACGCAGCACACTGATTGTCAATCATAGTGAAACAAAAATTTCCACAAAGAAGACTGAATGAATAGATGAAAAGGGATTTGGATGAAATGATGGGTAAAATCACACTGCACCGCTATATAGCTGTCTTCAATAATAGCTCTCTCTCTCTCTCTCTCTCTCTCTCTCTCTCTCTCTCTCTCTCTCTCTCTCGCTCTCTCTCTCTCTCTCTCTCTCTCTCTCTCTCTCTCTCTCACTCACTCGCTCTCTCTCTCTCTCTCTCTCTCTCTCTCTCTACTCTCTCTCTCTCTCTATCTCTCTCTCTCTCTCTCTCTCTCTCTCTCTCTCTCTCTCTCTCTCTCTATCTCTCTCTCTATATATCTCTCTCTCTCTCTCTCTCTCTCTCTCTCTCTCTCTCTCTCTCTCTCTCTCTCTCTCTCTCTCTCTCTCTCTCTCTCTCTCTCTCTCTCTCTCTCTCTCTCTCTCTCTCTCTCTCTCTTGCCTAACAATGTATCGTTTGTGTATCACAATTTTCTACAACTGCCTTTAACGTTGCCTTTCGCATGTGATGGTGTTGCCCTGATACTTCACCCAAGATAATCGTTCACTTGACCTTTTCTCTGGTTCTGTGATCTTCGCACATGATGGATGACACAGGAAGAATATTTCACTGTTGTCATATAAAGAGAATTGATGAAAACAACAAATCAAAGGCAAAAGTACAACATCGGAAGATATGGTTCATAACTCATATCAGTGACAAGGACATTCGGCATAACATGGACATTTTCATGAATAAATCTTTCAAAATTATCGATATATTACTCGATATTACGGCGCATGTTTCGTCATTGAACTCATTTGTCAAAAGTGCATTTCATCTTCAATACATTTGAAAATAAGTCACAGATATTGGAGACAAAATGAAGCAGCGGCGCCTGTAAAACACCATAGAAATCCGACATTTTAAGGACGATACTTTGTCGTGGACATGTGTTGTCGTGACAACGGAACCTAAACGATAGCGTTTTCCAGTGGTTGACATAAACATAAGCGTAGAATCATTTTGTTGAAATAACTTGAAAAAATGCTGTTCAATGTTTCACAAATTTGACTGTTCTTTCCTAAACGCGGGATTCCCATTTCGCATTTTTGAAAATGACTTCATAATAAAAGTTGTGGGATTTGACCCAGTAGAAGGTCGCATTTATTACAAAATCTGAAAGGCTCGCTTTTCAAAGATTTATGTTTTGCCACTTTTTGCAAGCAATTTTTATGATTGCTTATAATGCATCGACTCACAATATGAATACAGCATTTTATAAATATTGCTCTATAAATCACGTTATGATTGAGAAGACCCAGTGGCCGAGTTCTCCACTTACCCGTTTCGAATTTAAAGGAAGAACGTTCTCAGAAACCATGCAACTTTAATTCGGTGTGAAACAGAGTTGTAACCGGTCCGGAATTTTTGAGACCGGAAAGACCGAGCTTTTCGATAGAGTATGTAGTAATCAATAGCTATTGTTGATGTACATGTATATATCAGGGATGCGGAGTCGGAGTCTCGGAGTCCTATCATTTTTGCTGGAGTTGGAGTCTCGGAGTCCTATCATTTTTGCTGGAGTCGGAGTCTCGGAGTCCTATCATTTTTGCTGGAGTCGGAGTCTCGGAGTCGCATCAAATGATAGGACTCCGGATTCCGGCCTATAACTAGACCAGAAATAAAATACAAATAAATTATATATCCTCGTGCAAAGCTGTCACTGTCAACTTTCTCCGTCAAACAAAAGTACAGAGAAACTGCTGCATGCAAAGCTTGTAATAGTTGAGGGAATGAACCGTGATAGTGAAAGAGGAATTGTCTTTTCACTCGATGATTTAGTAGAGAAGAAAAGCCTTCCTAACCTGGATCACACCTACTCACCAAAGGTCACATCAGAGACAAGAATGAAATACCTATTAGTTTGTTTGAGAAAATTACCTCTTACTCCCGCTAATCGTGTGTGATGGCTCCTCTAAAGCGCATATAAATTAGAATCTAAAGCATGGAATAGGGATATATAGGTAGAGTGTCGACTCAAAAAAGTATCTGTATAAAATGAAAATTTTTATATGAAAAGATTAAGTTTCTTGTGGAGATTACGTTCCCGTGGTCCAAAAAATTATTTGAGCAGTTCTAAAAAAGTCAAAATTTTGCCACTTTAAATACTACCGAGATGACTCCTCTATATAAGTAGTATGCAACAAGTTGGATATCAAAAGGAATGAATATTTGCTAATAAGCATCCTAACTAAGCGGAAATTAAGCGGATTATCAAGGGAATTTCATGAATTGTATTATAATAAAAGTTTTCATGAAAAAGTCGCGATATTATTCGTGCTTTTTTGGCTGAAATATCAAGTTTTTAATTCAATTTTCACCGGCATGGTTTTATGATTCGATCACTAAATTCATACTTCATTTCTTGAATCAGAAAAGTGATGTGGAATCATTTACATCTTTCAAAGTTAAATGAAGTCATTGTCTTTGATAATGTGATTTTGCTGTGCAAGTGGCAGGTTGTCTGTGATGTGATCATGCTTAAGAAAATACTCTTGAGGTTGAGCATGAAAGCATTAGGAACCCATTGAATTGCCAATTTAACAATCATTAAACCTCCTAGCCTGTCATGAGAATCTGTGAAATACCATCATTCCTTCTGTATTACAATCATGATCACTCAATTCCGTTGTAATATCTGCAAAACTGAAAAAATTTGCATATCGCACATCTGGTGACAATACCAACTGTATCTCCTTTGAGTTCATTTATTAAAATCGAATGTGCATACACAATGGGGATTTAATAAATGCGGAGTTACCACTCTACCTAATATACCTACTCTATGATCTAAAGTGTACTCATATTTTTTTAAGAAGGATGGTGATTTTCGTGCCTGGTAGAGACTGGAGAAAAATCGTGTGAAGCACAAATCAACAAAATGGGAGGATCTGAGTCGCATGGATCCAACTTAAAGGGACATTTGATAAACTTTCAACGAAAATTATTGATAATTGATACAGCAGTGATAGGTTCAGGTAAGCCTACAATGATCTATGATGTAGTTTATCAGTTTCTTTAAAAATACTAGGCTATATATACTTGCCACCCGGAGTCGGAGTCCTATCAAAATGAAAGGACTCCGCATCCCTGGTATATATAGGCTATAACTACCACACCCGTTTAATATCATTTATTGTTGTGCAGGCCCCATGTTACAGCAGAGATGGAAACCAGGCCGGTCCGGCGGCAACCTCCAGACAGGAGACCGAATGCAGGGATACCACAATTCCATACCAAAAGCAACTCCCTGTATACTGAGCGAGGCTGTTTAACCTTTCAAAGTTATCAATCAAGATTAGCCTACAAGAAATCCGATCAAACTTATTAAGGCCTTGCTGCTGCTAAAATATGTCTATGGACAAATCCTCCACGCGGAATAATGCCAGGCTTAATAACATACCAAGCGCGTTACTGAGATGAGAAGGCAGAAATGAGGGACTCGTTGAGAATGCGTTTCACTGATCGGAATAACTGGGGCTTTTTTGGTTCTCCGCAAATGTATGGAAGCTTAGGCCTAGTAAAAGTTAGTGCGTTAAGATTAAAGATTTACTGTGTATCCCAAAACAAGATCTCCAATCACAAGTTGTCTCTTGTTGTAGCTCGTTCATCTTGCCGTTCATATGCCAAGAACAGTCACCTGTTGAGAAGTCTCTATTTACAACTACACTCGACTACAAGCCGTGAAAAGCGTCGACTTTCAGCTCAACTCTTTGTTATAATAGCCTTGTCCGAATGACATATAAACACGCTTACATAATCGCATGCCTAACTGGACCTTGATAACAACGACTGTACTCTGTACTACAAGTGCGATTTCTTAAATAAGACGGTAGCGGAATTACACCGGTATGGCAACTCTGATTTTCCATACCGGACCGGCGACCGGTACCGGTTACATCTCTGGTGCGAAGATCCGGTTTGGGGGCTTAATCATGCACGAATGATTGACTAACTTGACCTCTACTGGTTGGACTCTGTCCTTCTTTCAAATGCCTGAGGTACATTTCAGTCAATAGTGACTCTATTTTTATTTTTTTTTTGATAGATGCTAATCTTTCCTTATTATAAATATACAAGGTTCCTGTTGATGACCTCATTAAAAATAGTCAAATAATTTGTATGCATATTTTGTAGAATTTTATTTCACGTTTTAGCTTAAGGAACTAACATTAATTCTCTTACACACCTGGTAGATTTTAGATAGCGTAATCCCGCTGTGTTAGCTAGATCTGGTATTTTGATTGGAAACAGACCTGTCCTCTTATCATCTGAATGGGCAGACTGTTAAATAGGATCTTTTCAATATATGAGTGATAAACATAATTTTGAACAGAAAGACTTACTCGCCAATTCATTACATATGAGGAGAGGAGAAGCGTTGTTTGTCCTTCTAGTAAGCATTTTTTAAAAGTTTTAGACATTTTAGGATATAAAAATTTTCTTTTAAATCGTATTTTGTACCTATTGAAAATTAACTAGTCATTAGCTTGTTTTTTTAATTTTGTTACCTTGACGCACTTTGCTACGTTGAATTGGAATATACAGTGCAGACTTTTTTCCTTCAAATTCCATATCATGATTATCTACCTCACAACAGAAGTCGCACTGAGTATTGGATATTCATATGATATCTGATTACATATTGCTTACTAAGATTCGTGAAGAAATAGCATTTTATAAATGGCAAATAAGATTAGCCAATTATGTGTCTTTTCCATGTTAATAGAACTCCTATAAGGTATCTGCAAGTCATGATTTTCTTCAAAGCCACATTCGTAGAGCACGATTTCATAGATACTATGGAATTGCTGCTTTTAAAGGAGAAAGCGTCCGCATTGAGATGTATTGGATGCACAGTTTTATCTTGCCAATCTCTTGTTGTACTCATAAGTTACTTTCCAGTATATTCAAACAGCTTAGCATCGTAAGCAAGAATCATTAAGGGGATTTGTAGCCTACCTTCGCCAAAATTGGTGATTTTGAATTTTTGATTGCTATTGATGGTGCAAAGATGAGGTAGTTGGATGAAATGAATCACTAGGACTTCATGCACCGTGAATTCTATTTGTTTGGGAGCAATACTTTAGAACAGAGGTGCCCACCTTTTGAAGCAAGAGTGACAAGCTGTGGAGTTGCACCCCAGAAATTATAAACGAAAATATATTTACTACTATGAAATGAACAATAGAATGCAATGAAATATATGACAGATCAAATTGCCATGCAAGAGATGTATGGCTGGTAGGACTCGAACCCACGACCCCAGGTTATCCAGACCTGTCGCTTTGCCAATTGAGTTGTGACTGACATTGACCGTGACTAATGGCAGGATCCAGTCCTCACCAAAAACACAATTTGCAATCCGAAATCAATCGACATGAATCATGATGCTACTTCAGCGCACTGAGGGAGGAAATATCCAGTGCAACAAATGAAGCAGAAATCTGAGACACTTCATTCAAATGACCATCAGTAAGCCGGACCCTGTACACTGTAAACCAGCATCTCGTAAATCACGTACTAGAGCAGGACACTATTTGTTACTAACAAAATAAATCTGAAGCAAAGCGTTTTAGGAGATTTATTGCTTTCTTTAGTATGTTAATATTCTATTTCAACGTAACCTCCTGAAATTCTAGTGTGTGGCGCTTTAAGATACAGGTTTCTACGATCTTGGGAGGTGACAGATTACAGTGTACTGTGGGACTGAGAGTTACTGACGTGGACCGCAATATCAGAATAAAACGGCTGTATGCGGCCCGCGAATCGCTGTTTGAGCATCCCTGTTATAGAAACTAGTCAGTGGGAGGGGGTTCTCGATACACTTAATCAAGAGCACGGTGTCGCAAGTGTTAAGCGGTTCACATGAAAACTACAACGCGACAGCAAAATTCCTTATACTATTATCATACAGATATGCTATAGATGTGACAAAAATCAAAGCATACTTCATTTGACCTTTCCGATGCAAGTACTTTGCACACTCACAGTGAGGAGTATCTTTATCTTCTCATTATCTTCTCTCAGTGGATGCACCGCGTTCCCGATTGGTGGTTAGATGTGGAATACGAAGATTGTTACTTGAACTCGCAATCTAAGTACACAAGTTTGGAAACTACTTCACCCGCTTCTGTTTGTCCTGAAGCGTCATCAGTTTAGGATTACGTAATTCGCCGAATGAGCTGATGTAATAAGAAGGGACAGGGTTGAACAGTAACAATTCAGTTGAGTAGAAGTATTGCGATATAGGCGGCGTTGTATGCATGTAATGATAAATTGATATCTTCGATACTCTTTCTTTGTGACTTATCCATTTTTCCGATCATCATCAATTATTATGAACTCATGCCCTTTAATGAAAGAGATATTCTACAGCACAATTTCAAACATTTCTCATCAACATTGTGGATTTACATGAATTTATATACAATATTATTAGTTGGACAATATTATGTCCGTTGGTCAATTAATGAATGGAATTTTAGTGAAAGATGCAAAAGATAAATTCAAGAAGATGGTTGCTGAGCAAGTAAAAGATTTACATGGTAAAATTGCTACAGACATCACGCAATTAAAGGGCGAGATTAAAGATCGTGAGAAGGATAATCAGTCATTTACCATTAATTGGCATCATGTTAAAATTAAGCTACCCTTTAAAATTAATTGATGACGCAATGAAAGTAGCTAAAACATGAAACGTAAATAAATCAAAATCTGACTCGAAAGATGATAAATTATTACCTTTCATAACAACAACGTTTAATCCAAATAATCGAGGTGTGGAGATGCGAGGTGCAAATGTTGCGACCACTTGATTATAGGCACGAAGATTGCAATTAAGCATATGGATTTCGAATTGAAAAGGAATTTTAACTGTTATTCCAGTAATGTGCTCTGTTTTGAAATGCAAGGGCTGCTCAGACTTCTACATTGGTCAAACTGGAGATATCATCCGTAATAGACTTATCGTCCATCGCCAACATATCAATAATCCTAGCTTAGCTATCCTCTATGTCATCAAACACATAGCTACTTGTGATAAGGACCATGATATTAGATTTGAAGCTCCGCCTTTCATCAGTTTCCAAATAACGCAACAGGATCCAAGAGGGAAATCAAAGAAAGATATTTTATTTCTAAATTCAAACCTCCTCTCAATAGGGATCAAAGATAGTTGCGCTTCATTTATTTCATGTAACGGTGTCTGACGAGGTGTCATAAATTCATAAAAATACACCGAAATCGGTAGCACCGACATCTCCTGGTTTTCATTTCTTTTATATCAATTTAATTTATCCAATTTCTTTTTTTGAATTCTTGTATATATATATATATATATATATATATATATATATATATATATATATAGTGCTGTTCGAAAAATTAGCAACTTTTTATTAAAAAGTTGTAAAAACAATTGTTTAGATAGAAACTTTATTAAAATACAATATTATCAAAGATGTCAGCGCAAAATGTCTTACAGAAACATACAAGGATACAATCTCACACAAGATTAGGGTCTTCCCTAGTATTTTGAGGGACGACCGTGATTTTTGAGTACTTGACCAATGCGTTTTGGCATACTTGTAGCCAACTTCAACAATGTCCGTTCAGTAATTTCATGGTTCCAGACGCGAATAATCGCAGCAAGTAACTCACTTTTTGTTCTGGGTCGATGTGCGTTGACTCTCACTTTCAATATCTTCCACAGATTTTCAACAGGGTTCAGATCGGGGCTGCTCGAAGGCCACGGCAAGGACGTTATTCCATGAGATGCTTTGAATTGCGTCGTTATTAGCAACTTATCGATTTTTTACTGCTATGATTTGCCATAATCTCTTTGAGTATTTTGTCATAAGTGAAGTTTCTATTCATAGTAGATATCTATTCTATTCCATACATCATGTGTGTCACTATAACCATTGATATCGATCTTGAATTTGAATTGGCATTATAATAGAACACATGATACTCAGTTGCATTCAACTTTAGTCTCTCAACAACTTCGATGGGTAGAAAACGCGATCTTACTCAACAGCAGAAAGCAGTTATTGACGCTCTCTACGATGAAGGCTATAAACAGTGTTACATCGCAACCAAGTTGAAAATTAACAAGTCTACCGTGAGCCGATATCTGAATGGTAAAAACTCATCAAGAAAGAATTCGGGTAGAAAGAGAAAATCGACTTTAAGACAAGATCGCGTATTAAAACGACTATGTCTTGCAAATCGTCAATATTCGTCACTGGAACTTCGTCGTGAGTGGCAAGAATCAACAGGAGTTACTGTTTCATCATCTACCATTCGCAAGCGTCTTATTTCTGTTGGACTCATTTCTCGTCGTATGGTCAGAAAGCCATTTCTTACAAAGAAGCAACGTCTTGCAAGGATCAATTGGTGCAAGCTTCATAAAAACTGGAGTGAGGAACAATGGAAAAATGTCTTTTTCTCGGATGAGTCGAGAATGGAGATCAGCTACCACTCTGGAAATACGCGCGTGAGAAGATATTCGTCGGAATCCTCCAAACCCTTCTGCGAAATGCCAACAGTGAAACATCCTGAAGTTGAATGCAACTGAGTATCATGTGTTCTATTATAATGCCAATTCAAATTCAAGATCGATATCAATGGTTATAGTGACACACATGATGTATGGAATAGAATAGATATCTACTATGAATAGAAACTTCACTTATGACAAAATACTCAAAGAGATTATGGCAAATCATAGCAGTAAAAAATCGATAAGTTGCTAATAACGACGCAATTCAAAGCATCTCATGGAATAACGTCCTTGCCGTGGCCTTCGAGCAGCCCCGATCTGAACCCTGTTGAAAATCTGTGGAAGATATTGAAAGTGAGAGTCAACGCACATCGACCCAGAACAAAAAGTGAGTTACTTGCTGCGATTATTCGCGTCTGGAACCATGAAATTACTGAACGGACCTTGTTGAAGTTGGCTACAAGTATGCCAAAACGCATTGGTCAAGTACTCAAAAATCACGGTCGTCCCTCAAAATACTAGGGAAGACCCTAATCTTGTGTGAGATTGTATCCTTGTATGTTTCTGTAAGACATTTTGCGCTGACATCTTTGATAATATTGTATTTTAATAAAGTTTCTATCTAAACAATTGTTTTTACAACTTTTTAATAAAAAGTTGCTAATTTTTCGAACAGCACTGTATATATATATATATATATATATATATATATATATATATATATATATATATATATGATTAGATCATGGACATCTTAACGAAAGCAAAATTATCAAACGTGTTGATATCAATAGCATAGGACCTACATGAAGATATCGTCTGAGTCAATAGTTATAGCACATTCAGATGCCTAGTGAGTCCTTTATCCTTAACATTGAGAGATGGGCATCGTTCCTTTATCAAAATGGCCTCGGCGATTTGAAGGCTGTTTGTTTTTGGGAATCTTGTCAGTACTTCCATTCTATCTATAATCTGCTTCGGTTTGATGTTATGTTGTTCAATTGAGTGATTTTTGATGGATCCATTGTTTTCATGTTGCTTGCTCCTCACTTTTAGTTCATTTGTAGTGTAGCCAATATATTGAGCTCTATTACAAGAACTCTCTTGACAAGTGTATTGGTACACAACATTATTATCAGAGTTCAACTTATCTTCCTTGGTTTTTATTGCGTTGACCAGTTTGAAGTTTTTGTAGTAAATTCTCACGTTTATTTGGCAATTTTCAATCCTTGATTCAGTGCTGTCACTCACAATTTTGATTAAGCGTTTTTCTTCAATTAGATAATTCGACGTCAATTGACCTTTGTAATAAAAGACAATTTTGTTTTTTCCTACTACAAAAACTTCAAACTGGTCAACGCAATAAAAACCAAGGAAGATAAGTTGAACTCTGATAATAATGTTGTGTACCAATACACTTGTCAAGAGAGTTCTTGTAATAGAGCTCAATATATTGGCTACACTACAAATGAACTAAAAGTGAGGAGCAAGCAACATGAAAACAATGGATCCATCAAAAATCACTCAATTGAACAACATAACATCAAACCGAAGCAGATTATAGATAGAATGGAAGTACTGACAAGATTCCCAGAGACAAACAGCCTTCAAATCGCCGAGGCCATTTTGATAAAGGAACGATGCCCATCTCTCAATGTTAAGGATAAAGGACTCACTAGGCATCTGAATGTGCTATAACTATTGACTCAGACGATATCTTCATGTAGGTCCTATGCTATTGATATCAACACGTTTGATAATTTTGCTTTCGTTAAGATGTCCATGATCTAATCATTTTGTCTTCGCTGCTTAAATGCATATATATATATATATATATATATATATATATATATATATATATATATATATATATATATATATATATATATCATTAATTAATATATTAATATAAATTAAAATATTAAAAAATATTAAAATATATTATTAAATATAATTATAATTAATATATATATATATATATATTAATTAATTAATATAATATTTTATGGCACATATATATGTATATATACGACGAAGGCGGCATTGGCGAATACAGATCAAGTAGGCCTGATTCTACAAAGATGAATATGTGTATCGAATGCCCTATAGTTACGATTGTTTGACAACAAAATTGTGAGTTATCAGTTTGTTTGGTTCTTTTATTATTTTGCATTGTTCAAATGGTGCGCAGGGCATTACAGGAAGTTAACGACATGAGATCATCGACCTCAGTAGGTCTCATGGTTTGAAGCAATGGACACAATGGACCACATTTGCACCACTATTTCCTTCATCGAAGCTTCATAATTGCTATTGCTGTGGATTTATACTTGTGTAAATCAGCATGTTAATTTTTGAAGACACGTTTGATAGTTTTCGTCTCTTGTGATACTGGGTAAGGATGATTTTGAAAGTTTCACGGTGCATGCAAAAGCTGTTTTCAATAATCTTCTTTTTTTTCAGGATAACAACGCATGGCCCCCATTGAAGTCAAGACTCGACTAAAAGCATTGGTCATGTCAATTTTTAATATCACGAAGTCGTCTTCATTCCAATGTTTGTCGATCATAGCCCTTAACATATGAATAATCATCTCCATGCCTCTTGGACATGCAACTCCAAATTGATAAGGCTGAAAGAATTCAGCAGCCTTACTTCTTAGCACGACACATGCACTTTTACTGACTAGTCTTCTCAGAATTTCTCCTGCTGCAATCGGTCGGATATCATTTTCACCTTTCTTCAGGGCAGTGAGGTTAGCTCTTGCCAGCGCACTGAGAACTTCTACGGGAGCTGATCCTCGCAATAATAAATTTGCAATGCTTCGAAGAGACGAATATAGGGGTGCATTCAAAGTTGCTTCGTTTGCCTCTAGAAGATGCTGGCATTGCGAACCTGAAGATCCACATGCTGTGTCTCTTGGAAATGCATGAATCACTTCTGAAATGTTAAAGTCAGGCGGTAGCTGAAGTGCGGTCTGATCTTAGGCTGTTGATGGGATATCTGGTATTGGTGAAGATGGATGGATGCTTTTGTAACAGCAATTGCCAGGTTTCCGAGTCATTTTTTGCAATACCTTTTGAAGTTAGTATCCTTGCCGCCTTCCCAAACAGTCCATCTTGTGACAAAGTTGTGACAGCTTCAATTCGGAGTTCATTTTCTTTAATGAAACATTATTATTTCTATTATTTTGCATTATTAATGAAACAATATTCCACCACCTGATTTCAGATTTGTAGAAATTAACATTTCCAAGATATCTGACCGTCTACACTACGGTCTATGTATATGATTTGAGAGATATTTATTGACCTGAGATTTATTATTGTTGAATATGTCTATATCCAGTCCTGTCTATATGTATATGTCTAGTCAATGTAATTGAAAATCTAACATTTTCTATGTTAATTTGTTGACATAGATTTTTTACATTGAATAAGAATGAATTGAAATCGTTAAACATTAATTTTTAACAGTACCTTTTTGACATCACCTTCAAATAAATATCGACGATAAGCAATACTTATATGCCAAAGACATTCATTTCATGGATATCTTGGCTACATATCTGTATAAATCTATGGCTTGATTCATTGGTAGGATTTGCTTTGAATCCTATCAATGATTTTTATCGCGATGTCTATATTCAACAATAGCAATGTTAATATATCAATCATGCCTAGATTTTGAAAGCATGAATGAGTCTTTTAGTCACTTTTAGTCACTGATCCTGATCTCGTAATTCGAGCAGAATCATATTGTAAAATCCATGCTGTTCTCTCATAATCCAATCACAAACCCTCATTCGCTGTTTGAGCATTCTTTTCTCGTTAAAATGTATGCTGTAACTGATGCAGCCATCCACCTTCTCGATGACATCGTGAAGAAATAAGTGTCGACTAAAAGTGTCAAGTGAAAACGCTCCTGCAATCTCCTGCAATTTTCTGACTTATCATAAGTAGCCAGTTCTAGCCCCCGTTTGCCCAATTTGCACTAAAGTACATGACCTTGCTCCATTCATCGGAGCACACGCCCACGCATCAGTAGCGAAGAAGACAGGAATCAGAGCACACGCCCACGCATCAGAGCACGCATCGGCGCACTTGGGGGTTGAGCACGGAGCACCAATCGGAGCACGCGGCGCCGAGCACATGTGATGAGTCACCGCACGGTATATAAGGAAGGCGCTGTCAGAGAAAGTCATTCTCATTCTAACCATGCAGTACACGTGTGAATTCTGCCGTCAGTCCTTCTCTCGCTTTCAAGACTGTATTGCTCATGGAGCAGCGGAGACGGGTCGCAACTATTGTTGGACATGCTGTAAATGGTATGGAGACGAACACGATTGCCGCGCGTTTAATTATGGTGATGACAATGACTTGCTGTGTTTGGATTGCGATGGAAGTTTCGACGTGGAGGCGTACCATAAGCATGCGTGTGTGGGACGGTGTCGCTACTGTGATGTAGCGGTGAATGCTGAAGCGGAAGGATGGGATGAACATTTATGTCCCTACCTGTTTGAGTTCATGCAAGAGGGCGGTGCAGCTGTGGAAGAAGAACGGATCATGGACGGTCGCGGATATAATTATCGATTTACCCCTCATCAAGCCACGAATGAATGGAAGGTCTATTTAAATTCAATCTATGCGGACTTATATCGTGTGATTGTACAACAACACCCCCACGAGGATGTGAAAGTGTTTGTGAGTATGAGACTCAGGTTTGCCAAGACGAATATGTCGACGGGCGAAGAGGAAGTGAGAGACATCACCACACCCCCATACATTCACGAAGGCGTCCAAGCACGCAACTTTGATACATGGTTCCGTGACATGGTGTCAATGTTTGAAGAATTTGTTGAAGACTATCGAGAAGACGGATCAGGATTTGCGGTGAAGGAAGTATTGGAGTTACTAGTTCAAACAAGTTCCTTCCCTAATTTTCGCATGGGCGCACCGATTCCAATACCCCGAGATATCAAGCTCTGCAAAGGTATATGTGTGTTTGAGTGCAACACGTATACATCGCATTGTTTTCAAGACAGTGTCCTCTATGCACTAGCCTACCAAGACAATCGCATTCCTCGACGTGATCGTGGTAATTCCCGCACCAAGAAATCCTATAACACTTATCAGAATCGACTTCCTGCAGTGCGCAAGTTGAATTTGAATCAATATTATCATCTAGACTTTTCCATGATGACGTCAGAGGGGTTGATGAATACACGGGATATTCAGGAGTTTGAAAAGAAGAACAATATCATTCTTCGTATCCACGTGCATGACAGTAAAGGATTTGTGGGCCAATTATACCCGGTCCGTCAAGCTGTGAAGGAGAACACACGCATCGTTCATCTGGTGATGGTGACGCGGTACGATATGGAGGATCAGTCTGGACATTTTCTTCCCGTGACGGATTTTCAGAAATGTGCTCGCATGTGGTATCGGAACATGAGCCAAACACAAGTAAAACGATTTGAAACATGCGAGTTATGTAGCTTACGATTTAATTTCTACGAGAAGGGGATGAAGTATGGAAAGACAAAGGATATGGCGCACAAAGAACGTGTGGAACATCAAGCCAAATGCGATGGAGGATTTTTTCAGATGGAAACGACCCCAGAAGATACGAAACCGCACGAATTTATCGACCACGCGAAAACCACTCAACCCCTCGCTGTGATGTATGCGGACATTGAGAGCATGATTGATGCCGTGTCCAAGAAGCATACGGCAGCGTATGTGGGATCCTATGTGGTGTGGCATCCGGCGCTGGACATGAAAGAATCGGTGGTAATCCATAAGGGGAACGAGTGCATTCCTGCCTTTATTACACACATCAGACAGGTGGTCTGGTCGATGTTTAATCACATGGAAGAGACGAAGCATAACATGACGCTGACGGAGGATGATATACGGGACTATGAACAGACAGCTCAATGTAACATGTGCAGATGTGATGTAAAACCCCAGAAGCAAGGTGAAAAGAATGGGCCTACGACCAAGGTGCGAGACCACGATCATATCACGGGCAAGTATCTGCAAACCCTGTGCAATGCATGTAACATGCGACGACGTCAATCCCGGAACACATTAAACATCTTGTTTCACAATTGGAAGGGATATGACAGTCACCAGGTGATTGTACAAGGGTTTACCAAGTTGGATCCCAAGTATAAGATCGAGCCCCTTTATGCGTCAGGAGACAAGACGTTGGGAGTGACCATCTTTCTTCCCATGCCATCCAATACCCTATATAAACTCCGATTCATCGATTCATGTCAGTTTTTGAAAGACTCTCTAAACAATTTGTCAACGACCATCAGTGACTTTCCTCACTCAAATCACATATTGAGCACCGTCTATCCGAATTGCGATCACACATCTATTCGGAAAGGATATTTTCCCTATACATATTTTGACTGCTGGGATCGTATCCACGAGACTCAATTGCCTCCGAAGAAAGCATTTTATAATGATTTGAGTGAGAAGGAGTTGGAAGAGGATGAGTATGCTGTGGCACAAAAGGCGTGGACAGAGACGGGGTGCAGCACGTTTGAAGATTATATCCACTATTATTTGACAGTGGATGTAGCCTTACTCGCAGACATCTTCGAACACTTTCGAAGTGAAATACGCGACGTGTCTGCATTGGACCCCATCCACTATTTCGGCACTCCTGGCTTGACCTATTCATTTTTCTTTAAAAAGACACAGGTCAAGTTGGAGAAATTGCATGACGTGGATATGTACCGCGTGTTTGAAGCAGGGATTCGTGGAGGGATGACGTTTGTGAATCAGCACCGCGCGCAAGCAGAAGAAGGCACTCACCTGTTTTACATCGATGCGAACAATTTATACGGTGCGGCCATGATGGGACCTTTGCCGAAGGATTGTTTTGCCTGGGTACGACCGGAGGTCTTGGTGGACATCAACGACGAATGGGTGAGACGATACAATGTCAATGGCACCACGGGTCATGTACTGTGCGTCGATTTGGAATATCCCCCACACGTCCAAGATGCCACGGAAGATTTACCATTGGCTCCTTACCGCGGGACGGCGAAATGGGAGGACATGTCTCCCTATATGCAAGAGCTATGGCAAGAGTTGAACGGGAACCGACCCTTTCACTCAGCCAACAAGTTAATGATGACACATGAAAATCGCAAAGAGTATGTGGTACATATCGCTGCTCTCAAGTATTATGTGGAGAAGGGCTTACATATCACCAAGGTTCATTACGGGATCTCCTTCAACCAAGAACCGTATATTCGCCCCTATGTTCAATACCATACGCAAGAACGCGCCAAGGCAACCACGAAAATGCGCCGCAATCTCCACAAGTTGATGGTGAACGCACTGTACGGTAAGACAATGGAGAATGTGCGGAAATATGGGAAGCACTATTTTGTTCGATCACCGAATGTATTTAGCAAATGGACACGTCATCCCTATTGCCAATCTTTCTTCAACATCAGCGACAAAGCCGTGGTGGTGAATGTGCGCAAGACCAAGGTAGACTTGAACAAGCCCATTTATATCGGGCAATGCATCCTGGACAACAGCAAGATTATTATGTACAAGCTGTTTGACCAGTGGAAAGCCAACAAGACGTGCACCTCAGTGGAACTCATTGGTGGGGACACAGACTCCTTCTTCCTCAAAGTCCGCAGCCGGTATACACGCGAAGAAGTGCTGCGTTCGTTTGAAACCATCCCCAATTTTATTGATAGGGAGGCGAAAGGCGTTCTCGATACCTCAAATTATCCCGTGAGTCATCCAGAGAGACGTACCGAGAATGCGAATCGTTTGGGATGTTTCAAGGACGAGTGTGTGGGAAATAGGGTGAAGGAGTTTGTATGTTTGAGTGCCAAGATGTACTCTTACATTGTCCTCAAAGGCAATGAGGAAGAAATCCACGACTGTCGCATGAAAGGAGTGTGTCAAGCAAAGAAGCGACAAGTGAAACATCAGAATTATGTAGACGCCTTCGAAAAACATTCCGTTACCACAGTGTCACAAACCCTCCTCCAATCCCAGCACCACGAGATGAGAACAGTGACGCAAGTGAAGAAAGCCTTAAGTATCTGGGAGGACAAGCGGTGTTGGTATTTACCCAATCAGAGCCTTCCCTACGGTAACCATCGGCTATATGAAGAAGGGTATCTACACCCCGCTCTCAAAAATGTCAAGGATTTGCAACCGCATGGTGGAGCTCAGAGCATCCTCCGCAATACCACTGCAGACATTGTTACCGCAACTCCCTCTGGCCACATACCGAGCATCACGCCCTTGTCGAGTCTATTGGAAATGGAACTCTTCGGTTGCTGTACAGATTTTTCCACGGGGTGTATCCAAATTTTGGGCAACCACTCTCTGGAAACCTACGATCGTATTTGTAAAGAGATGCGCCAATTACTCGCCCCCTACGGATTGGACGTGAGCGACCCAATCACAAAATCCTGCACCGTTCAATGTCAATGGAACTATACAAAAGACCGCATGCAAACCATTCAACAGTTGCCATCGACATCAGTGATTTCCAACGAGCGCGAGCTGTTTCCCGGAACGTTAATACGCAAAGGTAATTTACACTGTTCCTTCTTTTCCAACGGAAGTGTGATTGTGACGGGTGTTTTATCGATTGCAGAAGCGGAATCGTTGGTGGAAGACATTCTCAAATCCCTATTCGAAGGAGATTCCCTCAATGAATCGGACAGCAACTAATATCCCAACGTCGTGGGTTGTCGCAAGAGATCTGGGATATTCATTCAAAGCGATAGAAACGGTAACACATCTCAATGAAACGATCACTGCTGGTGAATTAGTGGATCGACTCATGGATCTCGATGAGCATGCTATGAATCACCATTTGGAGCGCAGGTGGATAGAGGATGTCTCCCTGCCACACTGCAATACAATGACATTGGCGCGATCTGGAGTGAAAAAAGTGAAAAAAGTGAGATTTGCAACGGATGTGTCAGATAACTCTTCCCATAAAAGTGACTTTAGAAAGAAATTAGAAGAAGAGACATTTCAATTATTATGTGAACGGAACTGTGTTACATGTTTTAAACAGGAACGGTCCCTTCTCTTTTTACCATGTTCTCATAATGTTATGTGTTCTACATGTTATAATCCCTTTGAAACGTCATCTTGTCCCCTTTGTGATGAAGACATTGCTTCAACAGTGACTGTCTATCGTGCATGATGTATGGAAAAACTCTGTGAATAGTGTATAGTGTACTATCACGAGTGACTGAACCTTGTACAAAACCTTGTAGTATTACCCTCTGTCTGAAATAAAAATACAATCATTGACATGATTCATTTCTTTATTGACTTCAAAACATGGGATAATGTAGAATACAAATAGGAATAGACAATTTTATCATTGAAGGACAAATAGGTTTGAATGAGTTCTTGATCTTTCTCGTAAGCATCCAATGTTCGAAAGAAAGTCAGTGTTTTTTCCATAGACGTGTTAAAAGGGCGTTGGTTTAAAAAGTAAATACAGTAAGCACCACAATAGGCTTTAGGTCCTTGTATACGCAGAGGGCGACGATAGTTTAGAGGATAAGGTGTTGTCGATAACCATTCGGTAACATGTGGATAGTGAGATGGAGTGAGTCCATAAGAGTCAAAGAATTCGCACACGCGTTGATCCGCATTTTGATAAAAGGCCAACCAATGCTTGCCAGGTTGATGAGAGCGATCACTATTGACAATAAGTGTCTTTGATTCCGGGGAATGAGCAGGAAGTAGATCAGCAGGAAACACACCTTGGAAGGGAACGTAAGAAGATTGGAGGAGACGATGAGCAAACGTTTGACAACTACACTGAATAGCACAGAGAAAATCATCTTCGCACATGCAGGCATTGAGTAAATGTTTCTCTTGTAATTGATTCATACCCTGCATGATTCCTTCGATTTCCGTGTTGCTTAACCAGTCTCCCATTCAGCCAACGCTGAGCTTTAATGAGACGATGTTGATAAAGAGATGTCCAAGCGATAGGAGGCACGTGATTCTCGGGCTCCTTCACCATGACTTATGAGGATGTCCATGCGCACCAACACTTAAATAGCGGGAGGGATATACGCACTGGAGATGACAGCATTCTCCGGTGTGACGGAGAATTGTTCGTCATGAATGACAAACATTAATAAATCCAAATTTTGCGTGGTCGTATTCTCAAATTGCAATTCCAGTCCATATTGACGTGTATTGGTGGGTTGAACACTATCGATTTGTTTATCCAAGGTACAGTCAAAAGCGATAAAGTAACAGTATTTGGTAAAACTCTCCAAATCAATACCACATGATTCATTCGTGTTATAGACTTGAATCGCACGATTGAATTGACTGTAGGCAATCACGTCATCTTTGCAATTGATGGTGCCTCCTGTCATGATGGCTCCATTGGTGGTCATGGTGACTTGAGAGAGTCCATGCCTTTCAAAATAGAGTTTACGGCTTCCTGGATCAAACCAAGAGTTACTGGGAACAACCGCGAAAAAGATGAGTTTAGGACTCAATAGAGCAGCCACATTGGAAAACGTCTTCTTTTGTACTCCACTTTCAATCGTTTGTCGTTGGACGGTCATGCCATTGTAGCGATAATAAATGGCTTCTGTCTTGCGTCGATTCGCAGTTTTCAATTGCAGTTCTGCATTCGGGGTGAGCATGGGCATATACAATTGGAAAGAGGTGATTTTGAACCTGTACTTTGTAGAGGTCGTCCCTGCAGGATGTTCCATATCATAAATGGCATATTCCGGTTTATTCAAGGTGAAAATGAGATCCAGTTGCATGCCTGGGGGCAGAGCAATCACTTGTTGGAACAAATTACATTTCAGGGGAAAGTCAAAGGTACGTTTAAATTTGTGGTCTGACCATTGTTTGAGAATGGCTTGATTGAGTGCATTCTCTTTATCTGTAAACTCTACCGCCTTAGTCTTTATCGTCTTCGTCGCTGCATCATACTCCGTGTCATACATCACTTGAGGAACAGTAAATCCTTGTGTGACCATGTGTGTATTCTTCACATCATTGGTATATTGTAAAAGATTGCTAAGGTAAGCTCTCAAATAATACAAGTCATTGCCTCCTTCAATGGTGCGTTCATTCAAGCGGATAGTAATGTCGGAAAAGAGGGAGTGGGCCGTATTGTTGATAATAATCGCCTTGTCTGACGCCTCACATGGCACGTCTGCTCCTTTAGCCGAATCATGTTTCATGAGTTGTACTTCCACGCGAAAATAGGCATTGCATACATCCATCCAATGAATGGCTAGTCGAGGGACCGTGAATTGAATGGTACCGGGATTTTCCAATCCATTGACTGGTGTCAGAACGCTCGTATGCTGAGACGTACTCGAGACATCGACTTTATCACTTTGGAATACATCGTAACGCGCATCCAATAAGGCAGGGGTTTCCGCCATGCTTGATGAGACGGATGTTCTAAGATTGCTTAGTTCTTAAAAGAGCATGCGTTGTTTAGCACCTCCGCGATAACGCCCCATCAAACTTCCTTTTCCCCATTTCGTATGATGGGCAACGGCCACATGACCACGGCGACGTTTAGGAGCAGGTGCTTCCACCCGATCTCCTTCTTCATCCGTGAAGACGCGTTTCCGACTCACTTTATTTTGAATAGCTTCTACAACACGTTCGGGAGCAGTCTGTAAAGTGCGTTTGGCGAGTGCTTTCACACCCTTTTTGAGATGGTGAACTCCTTCTTGTGCGGTAGAGCTGACAGCATCCGTGACAGCTTGTTTCGCAGCATTGAGAAACTCTGTCGTACGTAACGATTTTCCCAATGTTTTCTGTACCGTATGTACAAGTCCCTTTTGCGAAGGTTTTCGTGATGCTTGTCGAGAGGGTTTTCGAGAGGGTTTTCGATTTGTTTTTCGAGAGGGTTTTCGAAATGTTTTTCTGGGAACACTCTTTTTGAGTGATTTGGGCAAACGGATGGATGGTTTCTTGACACCAGTGACACGGGTCTAATCATGCGTGTTTTCTGTCCAATCACTTTATTCCATCCACCGCGTTGCATAAATGAACCTCTTCCAAACAATCGTCCAGAGGAATGTGGTCGGTGACGGATTAAAAAGAGATTCGTCATCGTGTCTTGATGTGCTTGGGAACAGACAATTACTTAATTGCGCGACGTCGAAGATGCATTTTTACATAGGACCGTCCGTCTGTCATAGGGATGGGATGACCGTCATCCGACATGAGTTTGATTTCAATATCTTGCACCTGTTGACTTTTCACAGGGAGATAGGTGACATTCTGGAATTCATGATGAATACTATCTCCATAATCTTTCCCCGTGTAGGGAATCACACACATACAGTTTGTTTTCATACCTCCTACATAATGATAACCTACAATATTACAATACAGGAGAATATTGTAGGTAAAGGCATTCAAATTCAAAGGGGCAGTCGCTTGCTGTGAGGAAGTGAGTAAGTCTGTTTTAAACCCAAGAATGTCTTTGAGCAAAGGATGGAGTTTCATACTGCAGTGTGGGGGTACGACCACTGAAACAACATGGACATGAGGCGCCAATGTAGTGATAGAAAAGTGGAAATTGTGTCCATGCTGTCGATTTTGATTCAAACACTGCATCAACGTCTTCTCCGAATAAATACCGCGTGGAATGTTGAAGCGCGTAAATTTGCCTTGTTCTCCCTGTTTGCCTTGTTTGTCTTGTTTATCTTGTTTGTCTTGTTCACCCTGTTTGCCTTGTTTGCCTTGTTCACCTTGTTTGCCTTGTTTGCCTTGCTCTCCTCGCGGTGAATCCGTTTTGACAGGAAGGATAGAGGATGTAAAGACGGTCGAAATCGTCTCAGGATGATCCTTCAATGTCCCCACACTAAAGCTGACATCCACGGGTATTGTCTGAAGGGTATTGATAAAGTTGACGACGGAGATACCGGCTTCCCATTGATCCCCATGGACTATGGGGATGGAAGGAACCAAGCGATTTTTGAAATGATTGGCTCTATTTTCAGGAAACAAATTGGGCTGAGCATTACTCAACAAGTGAATCGTTTCCTCATGCATGGTTGAGTGTCACTCTGTCCATAATTACCTAGTCTCCTTACGGCGGAGATGGAGTTTGAAATAGGATCGTCCTTCATGAATCGGAATAAATTCACCATCGTCACCACGCAACTGAATTTCAATCTCATCAATAGCGGATGTAAAAATGGGGTAATAATCAATATTGGACACTTCATACGACACCATTTCCCCCAAACGTTGTTTCTCTTCAATGGGGTGAATTTTCAAGATTTGTTCACGTTGTCCTCCCACAATACTTTCCGCCACAATATTACAATAGACGATAATGTTGAAGGAATTGGGAGTTAGGCTGAGCGGAGAGAGTGTTGTCATTTGTGTATTGGGTCCATAATAGGATTGGGGTAGACCTATACGATAACTCAACGCTTCTCCAAAATCAATAAAGGCATGTTCCGCGGTTTTCACCGTCAAATAATGATCTTTCGAGAGAGAGAGGGATACATCCGTCCACATCTGTAAATTCACTTGGAGTTTAGAAAAGAGTCCTTCCAAGGTATAACTCCCTTTGGGAATGCGGACACGATGAAACGAGGTAGAAATGTCCAGGGTGGGGTTGATGTAACCTTGCCGAATCATGTGGTCATAGATGTGCAACGGTTTCATGGTCTTGCTATAGAGATGAAGAAAAGGGCGAGGTGTGGGATGTGTATTCACCATCACCGATTGAATATCTTGTTTTCCCACATCCACTCCCAACACCATACCATCCACTAGATAAAACATGTTTTCTTGCCAGCGTTCCATCATGGTCGTCATGAGCTGTTGCATATCCTCACTGAACCATCCAATAAAGGAAGTCAATCTATCTTTACAGACTTTCAGGGTGGATCCTTCTTGATACGCGACAGCGGGTGAATACAATGTCTTATCAGAGAGTTTATCTCCAAACAAGTAGGATTGTAAACACGTATTGGCCAACAGCTCTTTCGATTCGTAAGCATAAGGGAAATAGGATTTCTGAAACAAGCGATCCAATTCCTTCCCTTTCCATGGGAAGAGGGTGTCGAGGGTGTGGTTCCATCCTTTGGCATAATCAAAGGTATATTCCGGTAAACCATAGATGTGTAATGTCATCCCATGGGTGACATGTTTTGGACGTTGTTGATACCGACGGTAACTTGCAGAACAATGTTCCGGCGTTTCCGAGTGTATACAGGTTTGTTCATGATAGGTGAACATACCATATTCATGACTATGATTCAACATGTGTTGCCAGAGTTGTGGGGGATTGATTTTCAACCCATACCCTTCCGCGATTTTAAAGTGAAGCACGTGAAAGACGCCCACTGTTGTATACGTCACCCACACCATATCAGGCAGGGGGATGGCTTGATTGAAAGCTTGCACAAAAGATTGAAGGGTATAATATTTCGTGGGTAAATTGAAGCGTAATGGACTAGGGAGATGAGATAGGGTATGAAAAATCTCAAAAGAGTCGCCATGTTTGATGTTGAGAATATTGGGATGCTTCTTATCCTCGGTCTTATACTGTTGTGTCGGTTTTCCGTTTCGAAGCAAGACATGGGTCCCACTCAATGCATAGGGGACACTCTTCTTTTCAAAGAGAGCGTCCAATTCCATGGTTTGTTTCTGAAGGATAAAGGAGGGAACATGAATCGTGCTGAGGGGGATTTCCAAGATCCATTCTTCCCACACGTAGGTAGTCACTTCTTCTGTTTTGAATATCTCATAGGCTTTAGAGTGCCGGTCCATCTTGATTTCCATATCGTCCGTGCAATCGATGGTCAGTTCATAATGATAGGACATGGATGTGATGGTCCATGTCATGGGGGCGGGGAAGATGGTATTCAAATAGGTTTCCAACGAATAATAACCTGTGGGGACGATAGAACTCCATGTCTTATCACTCTCTACATTCTTGTAATAAAACGATTCAGGTCTAGACACATAAAATAACAGTTTGTTCCCCTTGATGAATTGACAAAGATCCGATGTCATTACAGTCACTTCTGCATTCACCCTATCTCGTTCACGAACGATCTCGTCAAGATTGTCAGTTCCTGCAGTGGGTTTGAATGCTTTCACCCTCCTTCTTAACGTAGCCAACCGTTCCTGTTTCACTTCAAAATCATGGAGAATAGTCCCATACATCTCCATCAAATCCACCAAACTATGATAGGCAAATACATTATACGTGTTGTAGATATGATACTTTTCCGTAGATGTGAAGGGAAGGGCGTGTTGCCCCGTTTCATGCTGCATATCCGCACCACTGGCCAATACATTTTCTTTCCCATCTTTAGGATGGGAATGAACTAAATGATGATGATGAATGATGGGCCGTTTTGTACCTTGTTCCTTTTGAATCGATTGTCGAACATTTTTCAATAAGACCGTATCAAACAATCGCTTCTTGGCTCCGAATCGTTTAGAGACTAAAACACCTTCCATCTTGTGTTGACGTAGGATGCGCATCATGTTGCGGTACTTTGCATTCAGTGTGTTGATATAGGTAGGCAAGAAACGGGAGGTGACTAAATCAGGAGCATCAGCTATATGAAGGGTAGGATCGATCTTGTGTAACTGTGTATCAATCTTGTCATACAATTGATCAATACGGTTTCTGAACCATGACACATGTTTTTTCTTGGGATGTGGATACTCCTTTTCACGTTCTTTTGGGGTGAGTGGATTGAGAAACTCCACTGGGAAAATAAATTGATTTTTCATGGTGCGTGTTGGTAAAGCAATCCATTTTTTAGAGGCCAAATGTTGCATTCGGAAAAAGGTGTGTTGATACATTTTCACGGCTTTCATCAACGCTCTCAGTTTAGGAAGAAGGATGCGAAGATTATGAAACAGACCTATATGCCCTCTGGGAATAGGAGGAGCCTTTGCATTGCGTTTGAGAGAGCTCACAAAGGTATCGGTCCTCATCCACACAGCACGTGTCGTATCATCACTCAGGGGTTGTATATCCTGATAAGTCACTGGGGGAGCCATGGTAACAGTGGCTATTTTCTGCAATTCGGAGAGGATCCCATAATCCATCGCAGACAATGTATAACTGGAAGCATGCTTTACATGAAAGGACAATCTGTTGGATGAATGAAACACTAACTTCCCCACACCAAACCATTCTAATTGTTTGAATAAATTGAGCACTGAGATTTCATTTCCCAACATCCTTTCAATCCCATGTTTGGCAAAATGACAGCGGTGTAAGGGAATCACACTGAACCAATAGTCATGAGCGGGATATTTCTTTACGTCACATTCCTTTCGATGAATGGAGAGTCGTGTATGGATCCGAACGACATCCGTCAACGATAAATGATAGACACATTTGTCCAATAAGAGTGAGGCCGCCAAATGAGGGGAAAACACAAGGACGTAATGAAAGGCGGAGAATTCCTTGATTTGAAACAGGGAAAATGGGACAATGTCAATCACATAGACATCTGCTTCCTCTATGCCATTGCCTCCATAATACAAGTACGATGGATGTGTCGTGACAGTCATCATGCTGGAAATGGTGCGGCGTGTATATAATTCCAACGCTGTGATCATGGGGACTCGTTTCACTTCCTCATCGGATTCAAAAATGGTGTGACGACGGACCACATTGGTCCCTTCCATCGTATAATAAGGCAAATAGGCCTTCAAATCTTTCGTATCCACCATTTTCCCCACGGTAATATAACAATCTTCGGGAATCGTATCCACATTATTCACATACCCAAACTCTTTCAAGCCTACTTCCCATGTTTCTCCTTTAGGAATAAAAAGTGGATTTTCCAGTCGTGTAAAGAAATGATTGGCTTTATTGTCATACAAATGGGGTTGAGTATTGCTCAACAAGTACACATGTTGTTCCTCATGCAGTTCCTGCATGATTACAAATCAATAGCGGCGTACATTACCTAGAGGTTCTAAGTCTGTCACCCATGAGTTCATCGAGGCCGGATAACCTTGCCAGTGCACAAAATATTCTGGTCGTCCATTCCGACGTCGGGTCTTGAGCACTTTGTCCACTTGATAGACTTCTTCCTCCCGATGAATCACTTGTAATTCCTGAGCATAAAAGGATCCTTTGATCTCTTCTCCACTCAAGTCTTTGATCTTGTACATTTTGGTACCATGAGGGTTCTTGAGAATGTTGGAGACAATGAACTCTTCCGTCGACCAATTCGCTTCATACCCTCGTCCAAACGTTCCTTTATCACGTGAAATACGTACCCGTGCTCCCACAGGGATAGACTTTCTGGGGACTGCAACCTTTTTATAGTTTTGTCGGAGACGTTTCGCATTGTTTCGTTTCACTTCCTCGGTATTGGAGGCATTCACATCCATCGGGGTGAAACCTGTGGATGAATGGGTGCTGTGATTGTATGCATACATGACATCTGCGATATAATCCACCCAATTCTTGTCATTGGTGGCTGTAAAGATACGTTCCAATTTATTCTTGACCGTACGGTTCAAGCGTTCGACATGAGCACATTTATAGGGACTGTAGATGGAAAACAATTCAATAGCGTGCTTGTCCAAGACGTCTTTCACCGGTCGATTATAAAATTCACGGCCTTGGTCCGTTTGTAGTCGTTGCGGGGTGGGAATGGTTGCGAAAATGGCTTCTAAAACCCCCGACACTTCTTTGGCACTCTTGGTCTTGAGAGGGAATGCCCAGGCTTTGCGTGTAAAGATGTCCATGACCATGAGAATATACTTGTAGCCACGATTATGCTGTGCATACTTTTGATAATCGACAATATCCGCTTGAAATTGAATTTGCGGACCGCGTACACGATACGGGTGCAAGGGTTTAATACGATGCAATCGAGATTTGTGAAGGGTGTAGGTCGGTTGACGCATTAACCATTGTTTGACTTTTGTTTTTGAATAATGTGAAGCAGCAGCAAGTGCATTGACGCTTCCGTAGCCAGCGGGATGTTTGGGATTGTAATAAATCTTGTGCAACACCTCCTCCATCGACACAATCTGCTTGGTATTGACGTGGGGGTTGAAGATAGGCGGTATTCCCGTTGGAACAACAATTAAAGCTCGCCGTGATGGTGTACTGTGTCTCTGCGCTGTCGTCTGCGTTGCCTTGGCCGCAACAACGTCCAAAGATACGCGATAAGAATGAGGAGGCAATTGGCGCGGCTGCCGTTGCCATTACCTGAATGGTGAGCCATAGGATCCCAATTCAAGAACTCCTTTTTTACTTAAACGAGTATTGATGGATGATTTCAAGGGAGAACGCTTCGTCTTGGGAGAGGTGACAACCGAAGGTTTGACGACTTTCCCTTTCGATCGCTTGAGGACGGGTGGATCTGCGACGTGCGTGAGCGGAGGTTTTGCGGCGTGCGTGAGCGGAGGTTTTGCGGCGTGTGTGAGCGGAGGTTTTGCGGTGTGCGTGAGCAGAGGTTTTTCCATTCGCTTCCCATGATCATTGTCCAAATTGAAAAATTGGCGACGAAATTTATCGAACAAATACAACCGGGCGTTCCATGCAGCGATATCATTGGCGGAAGGACGGTGACGCACAATATCTCGTGCAATACGGTCAAGATGGGCTTGTTGAGGAGTCATCATCATGGTTCTCACCCTCTGATCTTCCGCTTGACGTTGCAACATGGTCGACATCAGTTGGGTACTGTCACCACCGCCGCCCATTTGCTGTCCGCCACCGGTGTGTTCATTCATGTCAGATTTGGGAACCACCACTAATTCACTAAAGTCCATTTTCGTTTTATTGGGTCTTTTGCTTAACTTAAACACAATCATCGGTGGATTAAATAAGTTGGTGCGAAATCGGTACTCAAACGGACAATTTGTAGTGAAATCAATAAAGAGGTAGGCATAATTCCCATACTTTTGAACCAATGTTGTTAATATATCATGCACGACGTTCATATTGCCTTTTGGGAGCATTTTCCCCATGAATTGAGCCAATTGTTGTTGATTTCTCGGATTATTGAACGCGACCAAATAATGGACATTGCCATTACGCATACGTTGTTCTTTATCACCATACAGATACTGTGTGATTTGTACTGCGAAAAACCGTTTATGATGAGATCCTCTTAAAAATAAGCCCGTCACAGTTTCATTGTTTTGAGATTCCTGTTGTAAATCATCGAGAACAATTAAATCATTTTCTTGCAATTGATCAAAATCATCTTGGGTAGGGACACCCATTTTCAAGATCACCTCTTGTAACTCTTTATGAAATGGACTTTCTATCCCATAATACCACCAGACTTTACGAATGGGCTTTTTAAATAAAGTATGACGATTCTTGATCATATTCGCCACAAACGTGGACTTTCCCGATTTACTAGGACCCGAGACAATCATGGATGAGTCATTCTCTAAACGGAAATCCATCTTGTCAAATCATAAAAGTCAGACATATATTCCATGCATCATGTATTAAACATAACTTAAAATTGTTTCCAAAACATAGAATCATTTCCAGAATAAAGAAGAGGTGGAATAAAACGTCCACGTGTACATGTCTTAAAGAGTGAGTTTTCAAGAGCAGTCACCATTTCACTCATCAATGTCCTTTCCATGTCATGGGTAAGAGGATTCATATTGTACCGTGCAAATGCTTCCTTCAACATGTTGGGAAAGGCGCGACGATGGATTTCGTAGGCACTACGCACAATGAAATAATGTTCAATATAGTTCAACACAGACCACTTCTCATTGACACACTGTCCTGCTTTGTACCATGAGGATGACACATACCACTGACTCTCCTGTTTGTGTTCCACCATATCCTTGAACATTTCGAGGAATCGATTGATCCATTTCTCGGCTTGTATTTGATCACCGTCAAAGATATGCAGCGCGTGTGACTCTTCCCGGATGCGAATGTACACACCGAGTGCTTGCGCCTTGGCATAATCCGTCCGCATCGTCCTCCAATCCTCCTCTTCCGTAGGTTGAGCACTCCACCTCTGAGAAAGCATGTTTGTCATCTCATCCTCCTTTTGTTTCATAAGTGCAATACTGTCCTCTAATTGGGAGAGATGATCGAGATCCTCTATAAAGTGTTTGAGTTCCTCCCAATCAATGTCTTGTTTAGATTGCACCATATGTATCAGATCAAATAAACCACTGGAGGGAATGTGTGCCTTCTTTATATCGAGTGTCAGCTTTGTCTTCTTCTTCTTCTTCTTTTCCCCCACCGCTGTGCTCTGACCTTCCTCCACCTGTTTGATGCGGACTTGGATTTGATCCACAGTAAAACACAGTTTCAGAGTCTTTGTCTGTGGATTATAGTATATGCCTGTGACGCGGAAGATGGTATTTGCTTGAAGGAAGGTATTCGCCTTGAGATTGGCAAGAAGATGTCCAATAGTGGCCAAACTAACCTTCTTGTTCTTTCCATTCTCCTTCATCAGGAAGATGGGCGTGTCCTGCTTTAGCTTCATAAAGACACTGTCGTAGGCCGATTTCTTGTGTACATAACCGAGACAGGAGATAAAGTTGTAGGTAGATTCGGGTTGGACTTGTTTGTAGAGGGATTGTAGCGCATCTTCCAACGTCTCCAAATCGCGTGAGACGGCTTGAGAAATGGTGAAGAGGGAGGTGAGTTGATCGGAACCGTACCCAGTGTTATTGTACGTTTGTGCACGCCATCCATAAAATCCCGTGGCAAACACGAGTTTTGAAATGTCTCGTCGTGATTGCCAATCCATCGCATCCATCATCGCATTCTCTCCGCGAATGGGATAATATCCAGTGTTATTCCATTTCTTGCCCAATACCAGACGTGTGATGGGCAGAGGCTCCAACTGTGGTTGTGCCTTGGTAAGGTAGTTCTTCTCGGCTTTCCCATTCGTATGGAAATAGGGCTCCGTCGCTTCAACAAAGACTGGCTTCGATGTCGGTGTATCTGACGAATACGTGACTTTCACCTTCTTCGCGAGAGGAGCTTCCAACGTGTTCGTACGTTTACCCATGACTGAATGAAAATGACTGAAATGGCTCAGTTTATATAGAGTTGAGCGTGGGAAAATTTCTTCTCATTGGTTGACGCCCACGCCTACAAGTGCTCTGATTGGTGCTCCGTCAAATTCACGATGAATCATTCATTTTTGGTGGTGTACGGGGCTTGTCCCTTTTTGTAGGTCAAATTCACGAGATAACGCTTGATTTCATGGGAATTTGCTGAGTCATTTTACGATAACATCGGTCGATTTGGTGTGGAAAAGGACCTCAGAATTCTCGATAAATCACCTGATTTTACGAGGATTTGTAACAGAGTGTGTTCTTCAAAGTCACAGTGAATCGATTGATATCATGGGAAAATAACACATCAAATCCGTAGTATTTTTAACGATGTCATGGGAAAATCATCCTTTAAATCTTCGGTATATCGTTTGATTTCATAGCAATTTTACTGTGTGAACGTGTCTTATTCACACTCTTCGATAAATCGTTCGATTTCATGGGAATTTCATTGTGCGGTTTGGTGGGGTTGAGTATAGGCGTTTTGGACACATCATAATTGATGACTTCCACATCGAGTAAGGGTTTTCCACTCTCTTTACGTTTTTTGATATCTTTCATCATTTTTCGACCAGATAAGAGGGTAACCAAAATGAATATGACGAGTGTAAAGAATTGTGATAGGGTTTCTTTGAATGAACCAATGAGTGAACATTTTAAATCTCCTCCGTTGGCTGTTGAAAGTGTGTTCACTATGGATTGAACATTGTCCATGATGATAGTATTGATGACGTGGGTATGGTTTACTTAGTGTTTGGAACCGATCGATGCATGTAAGGCTTGTTTGAAAGCTGCTGGATTATCGTGATATGCCATGGCATAGGCTTGTGCGAAGGGGATTTGTTTCTTGTTAAATTTCCGTTTTTGGCCCAAGTATTTGCGAGTTTGAGGGGGTGGTTTCACAAATTTGCGGAGAATGCCTTTGTAAGATTGAATAAATTCGTGCTGTAAAGGTGTTAATTTCCCTGGATTCTCTCGCATTCTGCTCATGAGTGCTTGCATATCCTTGACATATTCCTCAGGCAATTGATCGAGATGACGGTTAATTTTCTTTTTCGAGCATCCTATCCCTGAACTTAGGGATTTCAGTACATTGGTAAAGTCCTGACGTCGATTTGAACATGATTCACACTGACACGTCATTCTTGTCTATCATCCTCTATCCCACATAACTTAGTTTACATGGCGTTCACCAAATTCATGTAGCGTGCGTGGACGTCTGCATTTTGGTTGGTTAAGTGGGCAATAAACTCTTCCTTTTGAGTCAGCAAGTCACGCATGCTTTCCAATGTCTCATCCAAATAGTCTCCATTGCCATCTGTACGATTGGGTTCATGAATGTGTTGATTAAATGCCTCTTCCAACACGTGCAAGATGCGTTTGCGAGCATTTAAATGACGTTCATGGAGACGAATAGAATCGTTCAACAGTTGAACAATGGCGCTGTTTTTCAAATTGTTCAGTTGAATAATGTACTCGTGGGAGTTGTCAATGACAGGTGAATTGACTGGGTAAAACATTCTTTCCTCCACGGGGTGTGCGTCCATGGGTTGTTGAGAGGTTCCTACCCCTACTGAGTGTTGTTGTTGAGGGGTTCCTACCCCCACCGAGTGTTGTTGACGAGGTTCGCTTGATTCTTGTACCTCTGGATTTCCCACTGTGTTCGACATGGCTTGGACATAACTGTTGTGATCATTGACAGGACCTGGGTAGTTATCAAATGTCACATGACTTAGTGTAGGTTGAATATTCTCTAACGATAGAGGACTCATATCAATCTCATTCGCAGCCATGGCTAACACATCGGGCGGCAATCGATTCCATTCTTCTTGTATTTGATGGACCGTATGGGTGGGATCCGGGGGAGCATCCACTCTGGCTCGATCGTCAACCATACTTTTCACGACAGCTTGTAGCATAGTGTGAGATGGATCAGGTGTTGCTAAGGCGCGATGATCCGCTGGAGAAGGTTGAATGAGTGCTTCTAGACTATCGTCTGCATCCAAATCTGTATTCATAGGTTGAGGGGGTCGCAAGGGGATTGCACGACGTGCGGTGGGTGATAATTGACGATCTTGTCCTGTCAACGTAGAGGACACCTTCAAAGAGGATCTCGGAACATGCTGTTGAATAATATACTTGAGTTTGCTCACATTTTCTCCCTCCATTCGCTCGTTTAAAATATGGGTATGTTGACGCGCAAATTGTTGAGCTGTCTTCCTATCCACCGTTCCATCGAGGGTTTCCCCGCATAGACATGCATAGATGAACTCTTCACTTGCTTTGATCTCTTCTTTTGATTTATATTTTAGATGGTGTGAATTATAAATATGCCTTCTCAGACGATCTTTTTGATAAGGGCATTTACAGATAGGACATAGGGTTATTCTCAATTTTCGCAACGTCAGGGTCTCTTCACTTTCACGCGCTCCTCCCTTCATGGTTGATTTTTGTGGTGTGTTCCTGTGCATGCTTAAATACATTTGTTGGCCATTGAAACAAAATACTGAAATGAGCACAGATACGATTCAATGTCTCTTTGATATAAATAAGACTTGCTGCTGAAATCACACGTTTATGATACAGCTCTTGTACATAGGTCAAATGTTTTTCATTCATAAACTTCCATAGTGTGTCCTCATACAAAACGTCATCCTCAAAAATAGCCATGAGTAAATACACACGTCCCACGATGGAATAGCGGTCATTCAGTACCAATTGATTCAAATAGACGGTGGACGTGTCGGTAAACTCTTCTAATGTGGGGATATCATTGCCTCGGATGCGTTCATCGAACCAAAAATCAATAAGAATCTTCATCCGCGCTTGGTGCGAAGGAGTGGTCGAACTGTCTGTGGGCGTGATGTCCATCTTCCACGCGATCGTCTTTTTCGAAGATGTCTTGTCCGAATAGGTCGTCTTTTTCGATAATAGGGTAGGAGTAACATGATCTTATTTGAGAGAGCGTGAGGATCCATAACTTAAATAGTCACTCATCGCGGTGAGTATGCGTACAATCTCTCTCAGAAGAAAAAGGAGTACCAGTAGCATGTTTTTCCAAATCTATCAACCCCAATAGCAGAATGCTTATAATATGGAAAAGCAACATGATTCATAAAACGACATTCTTTATTCATACTTAGTCTGCGTCGCTTACATATTCTTCTTCTTCTGATGTCCATCCAACAGAGAAATATTCAAAATTAAACGTTATACAATAGACACCAAGAATCTCTTTGTTATCACTGTCCATAAATTCATAGTCCCATACGTTCTTCAGTGAGGCTAAATAGTCATCCATTTCTTCGACGTCACTTTCATAATACCGTTCACTGGCACCCATCAATGGTGGAGAACCATTTCTTTTGTATTCATAAATCGTGAATGTATCCATGGAGAGTTCACATTCAGGCTTCACTTTGATCTTCTCCTTCACATAGGGAATCACTTTCTCCAACATCGCGTGCGGTTGACATGTCGTTTTCGGGTAAATAATGAGCTGATTTGGATAGGTGTACACGTGAAAGTCTTCCATCATGTATGTGTCTTGATCGTTTCTCCATTTTTACCTAGTTCTCCAATCGATAGGTGCTCCGACATGGAATGGGGCACGTCCAATGCTCTGTTCTGTGCTCTGAGCATGGAATGGGGCACGTCTAATGCTCGGAGCAGGGGATGGGGCATTTGCAACACTATAAAGCCAAGTCGAAAATGTTCCGCCTTCATAACACTCGTGAACATACAAGAAGATGGTTGATCTCAGCCGACTACCAAGACCAAGCACACTACCTTTATCGCCAGCCAGCCCATTACCTTCGATCAGTGATGACGATTTTCCTACGGATCTCCCATCCCACTGGGGCTCCTTTCCCGATCTGGACGGACCATATTCCCTCCCGCCAACACCGCCCACCTTCGAAGGACCGTTTCACATCCCACCAACCCCTGAACTTTCTACGTCTAGTTTCAACGATCTCGGACCACCGAGTATGAGCGATGGTCAGGTGGAGGACTATTTGACAGCTGAGAAGGAGAATACCCCACCGAATGCAGCTGGCTATCCCGAACTGGATCTTAATCGTCATCCATTTCGCCGTCCACTGACTAATTTGAGTAGTCGGTATAACGTTAGAACTGAATTGCAAAACTTGGATGAAGCGGTTGCATTTTGGGACGACGTAGACTTTGTTGACGATTGGGTGTTTTAACTTGTGTATCTTTCTTCTTCTACTTCATATTTTGATACATGTATTCAATAAACATACATGGTAAGCTATGACTATTTTATTCAAGGGTGAACTGGGTTATAGGACATATCATGATAGAAGTTAAAATGAATGTTAAAGATTGAATTTAAGATTGGAAATCGATCATAAAATTTTACACGTTAGCATTCATAAAATTGACAAGTGCTATCATTCCCAAGTCAATGATTATCAAAAATAACAGGTCATTGGAATAACATTTTATTATAGAGATGCACTTTCTTGAGTTATTTCACAACATGCATTATTCTTGCACAAGGTACGATGTTCGGCATAGTCACTTAAGTTACAATAATGAACAATATAAGACTTGTGGAGTTGTCCATTGTCCACCGTGGTTGATTCATGCATCACAGTGATGGGATCAACCTTGGTCCAGGCCCATGCAGCTTCACAGGAATCATAATTTAAATACAGTGTATGCACATAAAGTCGATAGTGTAGTTCAAAGCAATAATGAAGAAGAATCTCAACCACATCTGACAGTGCACAGTGGTACCCATACTGTACCTTGGCAGCTTGCGTTTCTGTGAGTGCTTTCCCTCGGCGTAAATGTAACAGGGCTCGACGGTACGCTTCTTTCCCTTCATACTGGGAATGATTCATCCAGTGACATCCGCGACGCATATGTTCCTTGTAACCAAGTCTATACACTTCACTATCCCGCATACATGAGGTGAAAATATTCCAATGAGAGTCAATGCGTTGAGACCATTCGGGGAGAGAAATACTATCCATGGTCACTTTTTCCAAGAGTTTTATGCTTTTCAACCAAGCTCTTTCCATCTCCGATAATCCATTCCCTACAATCAGTTCCGCGTCTCCATACTCGCGTGTCATTTCATGGACCCAGAAATTAAAACGGTGAATAATCTCATTCTCTTCTGCACCACATTTCCCAATCACACGTGGGTTGAGACCATGAATAAATTGAGTCGCAAAAACATCACACCCCGATGACTCATGTTTGATAAAGTCATGGAAGCGCGATGTAATGGTCACATATCCAGTCGGTTTATCGTCTCTGGGCGTATAATGACACCAAATGGCAGCGACTTCCTGCATGGGATCTCCTTCCGTATCAAATACGATGAAATTGCGCACCGGCTTCTTCTGCTCCACCCACCATTGTTGTACTTTAGGATGATCAAATGTAATGGTATAAGAACCTTGCATGAGCTCGCCCAAATGCTGAATCCGACGCATCGTGAAATGAATCTCGTCTTGTGTGTCTCGACTTATATACCCTTCCCTAGGGTGGTGTACAACATGATTGGTTTAGCGATGATGACGTCTCCTTCGACGTTTTCCTCCTCCTGATATTTTATTCGCTAAAGCACTTACGCCTGCGGCACCGGCTGCACCCGCTGCTCCCAACGCTGCAGCTTTCCCTGCGGCAATAAGTGCAGGGACGAGGGGGAGTAAAAATGGGAGGATGCCTCCTCTTTGTTTACGACTCCCGCGGTAGATTCCACCCTTTTGTCTTCGACTTCCACGGTAAATGCCCCCTTTCTGACGGCGACTTCCGCGATAAATACCTCCACGTTGCATGATTGCCGTGATAGGCTAGATGTCCCTACTTAGTTCTTCATTAATAGTTTCCCTAACGTCTTTAACTTTCCCAACTTGTTCCTATTTAGATCGTGTTTCAACCGTTGCCATTCTTCCTTTATCATTTGATTATTGGATTTATACCGTGGTCGCCACGCTGCTGGCAACAACGTATTGCCCAAATGACGTCGAATCAATTCGCCTTTATGTCTCTGAAAAGCTTCACGCCCTCTACGATGCAGTTGAGATTTTATATACCGTTTCACATGTCTTACAGTTCCTCCTCTCTGGCGTCGTTTACGGCGTGTCATGATTAATGTTTACGCTTCCCAATCATAACTTAGTCACAACAATACATCTATTATATACCGATCACTACATTTATTCATCATCCAAATCTACATTATACGTGAACCAATTCAATTGGTTCTTAAAAACAATGGGTTTCAGAGGTCTCCCTCGTTTCTTACTAAAGTCAAATGAATATTTGCGTGGGTCCCGATTTCTATTCTCTGGTCGAAGCGAGGCTTGGGGGACACTATTCACTTCCTTGGGTGGATTCGGTTGACTCTCATATATCCGTTTCAACTTTTCGCGCTGATTTTTCCATATCTTCTTGGCCATATGCTCCTTATGCAGCGAGATAAATTGACGGACCTTCTCTTCCTCCACGTCACGGTGCAGCATCTCACCACAGACACACATATAGACAAAGTTGTCGATTGCCTCATTCGTCTTGCTCCACGACGGATTCCATCCACACACCTCCTTATGTTTTTTGCAAACATGTTCCCATAAGAAAAATGCTTGGTACATGTTATGACACCAGGGACAGCGTGCCAACTTCACTTTTGACAAGTCGTACAGATATGAATTCGTACTCTCCGGCTCCACTGGGCGATTCGGGTCCAAGGGTTCGGTGGGCATATACATGCTCAAATAGGGACATAAATGTTCATTCCATTCGTTCTCCTCCTCCTGAATCTTCTCATCACAGTACCTGCACCGACCCACACATGGATGTTTATGGTAAGCTTCCATATTATAGTCTTGTTTGCAAAGCAGGCAGGTGAACTCACTCTCCTTGTCGCCCCAATAACCTCTATCCAGTGAGCACTGATGATCGGTAGTCCACCATTTCCCACAACGATCGCAATACTCCTTCCCTATCTCCTTGCGTCCATGACGGATGCATTGTGAAAACAGTCGGAAGCGTTTATTGCAAAACTCGCACTCATAATAGGGTTGAGGGCGGGGACGGACTGTGGTTCGCCTCTTCTTTGTTGGTGGCTCCATTATATCGTGGTTCAGATCATGTATCTTACGTAAACAATGAACCAAACCCAATGTCAATCTGCATACACAAGATTCCTCCAAAATAATGACACTCCAGTTGAGAACGTAACTTCTTCTGCAACGAATCGATCAGTTCTTCCACGTCCCAATCGTCACCAATGTTCAAATAGCGATAGGACACGTCCAGTGCACCTTTGGGGAACTTTGCAGATGTTCGAATATCAAACAAGAAGCGTGGTCCATACAGTATTACATTCAGCAACTGAATACGAAGCTCTGCAATAATCTTCTCTAACGACACACTCTTCTCCTTTGTCGGAATAATATACAGTGTATTACAGTCTCGTTCCACAATAAAGTCTTTCGATGAATAAGGTGTATAGGATATCTCCTCTTTGGGATGACGTGTCGCAGCCAGAGAGCGTAACGTTGCTGTTGTCGGCATAGGATGAGAATGACTTTCTCTGACAGCGCTTTCCTTATATACCGTGCGGTGACTCATCACACGTGCTCGGCGCCGCGTGCTCCGATTGGTGCTCCGTGCTCAACCCCCAAGTGCGCCGATGCGTGCTCTGATGCGTGGGCGTGTGCTCTGTTTCCTGTCTTCTTCGCTACTGATGCGTGGGCGTGTGCTCTGTTTCCTGTCTTCTTCGCTACTGATGCGTGGGCGTGTGCTCTGTTTCCTGTCTTCTTCGCTACTGATGCGTGGGCGTGTGCTCTGTTTCCTGTCTTCTTCGCTACTGATGCGTGGGCGTGTGCTCCGATGAATGGAGCAAGGTCATGTACTTTAGTGCAAATTGGGCAAACGGGGGCTAGAACTGGCTACTATCATAGATCGATAGAGTATCAGTAGCAATTTTTCCTCGAGTGTCAGCAACTTTATAAATGTCAAGTGTATATGGCCTCTGCCAGTGGCGTCTTCTCCGTACCTGCGAGGCCTTCGGCGCATCCTCAATAATAATTTACCAACATTTACAAAAATGAAAAGTGTCACCATTCATTATATTTCATTTAAATTCGATAGCTTCTCGTGGTAGCTGTGCACAGCTTTCCGTCGCAAAATCAGACGCTCAACTTCAGAGTGAACAGTTTTGCGCGTGCACGAATCACAGCTGTTTTCTTCGAACGATTAGACTCACATGCTAGTCGTGTGTTCACATGGAGCGAAAGAGAGTTGTGTGCGTACGAGGCAGCAAGCGCACGCGCCCGCACCAATATTGGCTTTCCCCATAGACAATGCTTTGCTTTCTCCAATTTTTACAATGAAATTCTTCGTTTTTCTTGATCGAGGCTAGGTACCTAAATATAGAAAGGGAAGCGCAACCCAATTGTTCCTGTCCTTCGTTTCTCGTCGGAGAGGCCACTACGTCAACAATAGCAGCTGACTGACGTTCAGAAAAGACTGCAATCAGATGATGAGCGTTCGCCAATGAGTGCAGAGTAATGTATCTGACTCGAACACCCAGATTCCGTAGAATTCCATAATTTGTTTTTAAGTGATTGATGTGGCGCTATGTTTAGTACTGTAGATGAGCTCATATATATAACCACGCATTTCGTCCGAAGGGAATATGCTGAGAAGATGACAGTCGTCAAGCAATGTAGGTCAACACCTGATATAAAAATTGAAAGTACTCACAGAGAAAGAAATAAGAAATGCACCAGACATTTTAATGCATCAAAGTTTAAACACATGATTTGCTGACTAGCCGTGAGAGACGCAAGAAACTGTTTCCCTTCCTCCTTTTTTCACAGAGAGGAGATGAGGACAGAGAGGTGATATAGTAATCTCAGCTCCTTGGGTAAGGCGGTTAGGCGATCAACTTCTCATGTGCATATTCACCTAGCATTAAAAATGTTCGGGAAATTGTTATTGAAAATTCATCTTTTATGAAAACTGATGTTATAACATAAAAAAGTCTGGTATAGAAATAGTATTCCAATGCCGAGCGAAGGCCTGTGGTCTGGGAGCACGCGACGCCACTGGCCTCTGCAATCTGATTGCAGGTGGCAGCAATAAAGTTTCACGTGTAAACGCGCCTTTATAGATTCAGAAGCCGGCTGCAACGAGATTGTTATCGGCTCTGTGAAGGCATCAATGAACTAATGCCGCATAGCATTCACTACAATGCTCGTCTATGCTTATTGAAAATGTAGAACTCGCTTCGCTCGTTCTACATTTCAATGTCGTATAGACATCGTATAAACATTGCTATACTGCAGTTGATGAAATTAGAAGTAGTATTAATGATTTGGAAAAATGTGTAATCTTAGTAAAAGATGATCTTCCAAGATATAATTGTTTAAACAGGATTTCTGACTACAGCTTTTAATATAATCATTTACTCTGCGGTGAAATCTCAGTTTTCGGTCCATAATTGCATTGTCTGCAGGGTTTATTAACTCTTTCAATCACCCCCTTCACAGAGAATATTTCCGTGTGTATGATAATTGTCTTCCATAAATTTCCAAGTAAATTCGCTATAGAATCTCACGAACGAAGCTATTATCTTTCTCGCTTTAAGTTTAGATTTTTAATGATCATTCATTCAACGGTTGGTTACTTAATAAGCCAATTTAGCCTATTAAAACAATGGGGTTCGTTAGTTTGGTTTGCTTAGATCGAATTAACTCACAATAAACTGTTATACCTGTTTGTTCATAATGAATACTTGATGTGAATCAGCTTAGCAGTTTCCAGAAAAAAGCAGCGGATTGGTTTGTCAAAGGATGTAAATAACGTCCTGAAATCAGAACAAACTACCAAAACCGAAGAGCAGGTTTCAATATACTCAAACATTATTCATAAGTTTGAACATTGCTAACTTCAAGACGCGAAAGAGATGCGTGTCAGTCTTGTTGCAAGATAGAAAGTGAAAGACAAGTTTCACTTTGACAAATACAAAAAGTAGAAAATATTTCATTGTCATCCTCGCTGTGCTTTTGTCTCATTCAAGATCTGTCAAGAACTGTTCATAGAAACATGATTAAGTGTGTGTCTTGACATTTGCTAATGACAGCAGCAACCACTTGTTCAGTGATCTTAACACATCCAAGTACAAGACTAGAAATAGGCAATACGTCTGAAAGTATTTTGAATGAATTAATCAATCAGGTTATCGCTTTTAGGTGTCATGACACTTGACCTTGACATGACAACTTTTTTGATGATTTGCAGTAAATTGCTGATACATGATGCTTATCATAGAATAGTGTGGCACATTTCATACAGAGCATCGAGATTAGCCAAGTCTTCATCAAGGAGAGAGTGGAAGAGAGATGATAGTCTAAGTTATCAAATGCTGAATTTCGTAGCTGAAAAGTAACCTCAGAAGTTTCATTTTACTTAAGTTTTTTTACAAAAGTGTTTCGTCTGCTGTCAGTCGGTATGACATGCAGAATGAATCGAACTGATTAAAACATGAATATTGTTAGAACATCCATCAAGCAATAGGCAGTCACTGGACAGGCAAGCGCGAAGTGAATAAGTAGTATCTAAAACACATATACAGAAAAATTGCGAATAGGAAAAGAAATACATGTATAGCGACAGCATATACCAAGAGAAAAGTGAAATTGCATTTTAGAGAAAGGTAAAAGTAATCTTACTTTTCTCTCTATTTATATTGCAAGATCACACCGGGGCACAATTGCTTGAATGTTGAATGTCTGAATTATGCGAGTCAGAATTAGGCCTAACAAACTTTAACCACTAATACAGAGTAAAATAAAATTGAGAGCATTAGGGTTCATCATAGCTAGCTCTATATCATTTGGTGTCTGAAAGCCACCTACTCTATATCTTTGCGTATTATGGATTTATACCTTGCTCATTCTGGATTTATCACATTTATTTCAAAGTTCCCATAGATGTCCATCTAAACCATTTCCTGTAGAATTTCTTAATAGACGACATCAGCTGTCTGAGACGTTGCTCGTTCCAACATCCATGAATCTGCGCAGCATTCTAATGCTGAAAAAATTGAATTGATTTTCAATGCAAGCATCAAGAAAGTGTAATGAGCCTATAAAGGAGCGACAAGTGCTAAAGCATTACGTCACAATTTCAAAAGGTTGCAATTTAACCCTTGGATTCCTATTGTATCCATTTGGAAAAATTTAGACCGGCAGGTTTTGGGCCTTGCTTCCAAAACGGTAAAAAGTTAAAACGAGAAAAAGAGGTGATCAATGCGATTCTAATGGCACCTCTTCCGACTTCGCGCGATCCCCAGAATGCCCGTAATTTGCATTTGAAAAAATCAAAAAAACTTTTATTTGGAAAATAATTTAATTGCGAGAGGGTTAACAACCAGATGTTAAAAATGACATAACATTTGCATCCCATGATAAATGCTTTTCACTTTGCTCATCATTAACTAGTTTTAGCTGCATTTTACTCTATTTTGTGCCTTGGAAGCCTGGGGGAGGCTCATGTGGTTCCTCTTCCTCTGATTCTGATGCTTTTGTGACCAATGCTGCTAACTATGATTCAATCTTCCCCAAAATTGCTGTTTGACAAAGTTGCTGTGTGTTCTTTCCAATTGAAGCATCAGCTTCTACGCTCAGTGAAAACAGCTACTACCCGGTTGCTTGTTTCTATAAATAACAATTCAAAGTTTGAATTTCATTAAAAAAAAGGGATTATTGCGCATCTGTTTGAAATTGATGGCAATGGACTCTGATCAGCGATATGTTTTGATTAACTATCACATGAAAGCGCCTTATAGCAATGTTGGGGGCTATTTCATTGAATTGGGATAGCTAAAGGGTACTGAATGTGACTCAAGCAGAGATTTTCGCAAGTAGAAAATAGAGATGCATGCTAACTGCATGCATAAATAACCTGTTGCTATCTCAGTTACACGTATATTCAGCAAAACAAAGCTACTGCACATTTTAGTATACATAGACACTTGTATTCAAAATATTGTGAGACATGATAATGTATTTGCAGCATAAAACTAATAATATTACTTATCAACCCATTGATAGTAGTGTTTATATGACATTGTTATTATTCATGCAACAATCACATGCCTGTAGATTCAGTAGGTAGATGCATGAGCATGCTAATTGCAACCTCAAATGTACTTTGTGAATGGGTTACAGATAATTTGAGATGATTAAGATGCTTAATCTTGCAAGAAATTGACAAAATTTCTCGATTTTCAAAGAGGTACTATTAAATGGACCTCAGACTTTTGATGAATTGCGTAGGTAGAAGCTACAAGTCACAAAAAAATTAGAGTTCTAGTTTTAGCAGCCTAAACAATGTTCTGCCAAATTTTACATGCGGCTATTACCATTTTCGACATGCACTACAGTTTTGTACCCTACATAATCAAATCTAAAGAAATCAGTTCATAGTATTGAGAATTGGAGAGATTGTTGAATTCGCAGCATCGTAAATAATAGACGGATCTCCTCCAGTAATAGTCGAGTGATACCACTAACTGAAATATTATCTTGTGATTCTTATCAGTAAATATGATTTAGTTAATCTGAGTGTAATTCAATTACAGCCTACTAGACCTTCTGCTAATTCATAAGTACTGCTACATTGTAAGTCTCTTGCGTCAAACTAGTTGAAAATAGCAGGACTATGAGTATGAAGTAACTTGATGTGTGTTTTGCGGAGACACTGTATTATACGAAAGGGAATCTCATTTTGAAATGAGAAGGCTAGTTTGAAGGTCGCACTTCAAACGTTCACCTCTTGACTAAAGCTACCCGTCTGACGGATGGGATCGCTTGTCTTTCACAAAATACCTGGAAGCGAGAACTATCCCATTTACTTCCAGTGGAGAAATTGAGATACATTGATTATAAACAGGAGTTTATTTATTGTCTGTGTATAACAGCAAAGTCGAAAAGGCATTGTATTGAAAGAATCTGCACGAGTGGTCGCCTATATTCAGATTCTCTTCTTTTTTTCCGAACGACTGCTCATATGAAATAGCATCATGATATCTAGATGACTTCTGTACAAATCATATTGAAGAAATAACTAGACTTCGATCTGCAGTGAATAGTAGATTCTTGTCTATAGCCAATATACCGCACCTTTTCTATATATGGAATAGATGGATTCAAGTCATGTGAAAGACAAGCGCTCTAATCCTGCAGATGCATAGTTTTGTAATAGTCGAGAAGTGTGCCTGTCCTATGCGGTGTGACTTCGTTCCCTGCAAAACTTCGGGACCATAGGCCTATGGCTTGCCCACGAGATGAATTGTTTTGTCTGTGTGTTTGGATCCAGAGATGACTTTCACCAACACTGATGGTCACGGCCAGAACTAGTCTCGAGGGGCAAGAAGACAATTTCCGTTGAACGTAGCATAAATTCAAGCCTGAATTCTGACGTACAAGAACATTGACATCACATCGAACGCACTCAGTCAGTACATTTAGATCGTGAAGAGTCGAACGGTGGGAATAAAATTTCCATTTGACGAATTCATTGCTAAGAAAAAATGAGTTATAGATTTGCACTTTGCACTTGACAGGCTTGTCTTCAATCTGACCGCTGAGGCTCGTGTGCTCACTAATACGAGCTACTTCTGCAATGCACGCGCTTGACCAATCATGCAAGCCAAGAAGAGACGAATATCTATGTCAATCTCTATTGCTTGCTACTATTGCATAGAATGGCTGGGATAGGATAGTGACTGCTCTAGACCACGGGTTTTCAAACATGTTTTTTCGCTCCCACCCCTTAATTATTGACTATCATCTCCGACGGTGTATCTAACAAAAGTGTACATGGTGAAGTGAAAAGAAAGCAGCATCCGAACTGGAACTTTAGTACATTTATTAAAACGTTCGCACAGAAAAGTGAAGCCTCAATGAGAAAAATGAGCCTGTTTGGACAGCTTTCCAAAATCAAGCTTCTTCGAAGAAAGTTGCAACCGAAGCTCTGAAGAAACATTGAGGCGGTTGCGGAATTTGTTTTTCAGATATGCGAGAAGAAGAGAGAATTCCATTTCGCACAAATATGTAGATGCAAAACGAACAAGGATTGGAAGAGCACACGCAGTGACAGATGTGAATTCTTCTACGTGCGCACAGACATGACTGGCATCAATAAGGAAAGTACCTCTAGCGTTCTACTTATTTATCCAACAGTCGGTCATAGAATAATTGAAGCAGTCTTGGCAGAAGCCATTGTCGCTCCCTCTTTGGTGGTCGCGCCCCACACTTTGGGAACCCTGCTGTAGGCAACCCACACGCAAAAGAATCGATCTTTGTGGACTTGCTTCTCTTTATGACTTGTGCATGAAGAAATGGTTTGACGTGATGTGATCAGTGTTCAACACATTGTCTTTTCGTTCGAAGAGTGGACTAGGTCAAGCCTCACAAACCTGTTGATCCATTGTGAAGCCTCACAAACCTGTTGATCCATTGTAAAGTCTCCAACCTGTTGTTGAGCGCCCTGTTAGTCCTTTCCACGACTAAGTATTAAGTTGTGATTATAGTGAAGCACAAGGCTACACCTAACACATTGCAAGCATTTAATAATAATAATATTCCATTGGTTAGCGAAATCATGAGCTGTCAGCTAACGCCGACTGCTTTCAGAATTCCAAAATGATAATGAATTTCACAAGTTATCGGCTTTGATGCTATTTTGCGCTACTTTGTGGATTGAAAGATATGCACATACTGAATCAAGTTGCTAAATTCGATCCAGCAATCAACTTTGAAGTCACAACATTCAATGTCTCACTTACTTGATATGTGTCTTCAATTTAAGTAATGAATGTTGTCTGTCCATTCTCCTCTCTTGAAATTCAATAAAGTTTATTCCCTGATTGTTGGACAAATTCATGAAAAATTCATCGATCTTACATACAATCTCAAGTTGCATCAACTACAAGGTACAATAGCCGAATTAGCGCATAACGACTCTTTCTCTCTCTCAAAATTCAAAATTCAAAGGTTTTATTTTCAGCAGTAAAATCCAAAGATGCATGCAAGTTTTATGCACACGTCCGTGGTATTTCATCTTCAATGAAATATACATGATGAAGTTACAGGCATATGAATACCTCAAAGTTTGAGAATGATGAAGTTGACAACATAGCTGCGCTTTATGATGAAAGTTCGCACCAACACTTCGTCGTGATACATGCATTTAATGAGCAATATGCATGTAAGAGGCCCACAGATGAGAAGTAACAATGAAATACAATATCAGCGAAATCAAATAATTTGTAAGAGAAGAGGCAATTTTATATGTTAGCATTTGATGTATAGTTGCGGTCATAGAGTAAGTATATAGTAGGTAGAGTGTGCGGACTCAAAAGTATCTGTATACATTGAAACGTTTTATATGAAAAGATTCAGTTTTTTACGGAGATTGCGTTCCTACGGTCCAAAAAATTATTTGAGTAGTTTTTAAAAACCTCAACTTTTGCAAATAATTCATATTATTGACATGAACACGATATAGAAGTAGTATGAAACATGCTGGATATCAAAAGGAATAAATATTTGCTAACAAGCATCGTAACTAAGCGGAAAGTATGCTGATGATCAAGGATATTTCATGAACCGCATTATAATGGAATTCCTCATGGAAAAGTTGAGATCTTATTGTGCTCTCTTGGCTGACATCTCATGTTTCTAATTCAATTTTCATCGGCATGATTTTATGATTCACTAAATTTATGTTTCATTTTATGAATCTGAATAGTGATGTGAACCCATTTGCATATTCTGAAATTAATTGAAATTATTGTCTTTGATTGTGTAATCTTGCTCTACTAGTAACAGGTTGCTTGTGATATGACAACGCTTAAGAAACTAATCTGGAGGTTGAGCATGAAAGTAATAGCAACCAATCGAATTGCTAATTTAATGGACATTATCTCTCCAAGGCTGTCGAGACCTGGAGGATTTTCAAAATACCATCATTCTTTCTGCATTGCTGTCATGACTAGTGAACTCCGTGGTAATTTCTTCAAAACTGCAAAAAATTGCATATCTCACATTTGTTAACAATTCCAACTGTGTTCACCTCGAGTTCATTTAATGAAATCAAAACTGTATAGACATTAATAAATCAAAACTGGGATTTAATAAATGCTGAGTTGCTACTCTATCTAATACATTTACTCTATGATTACGGCATGCTTTCAATAATTTGATTTTTCTCACTGAATCTTTATTATCGAGTATCATTCTTTCACATCAACACCGCACCTTTAATAAGTATCAAATGCAATGAAACCCGGATCTTTGGATGAGGATGATGAGGATGATGGGTGAAGGGGTGAATTGGGCTTAGTAGGCAGTGGAGTATCCGCAAGCATTCTGGAAAATGTTTAGAGAATAATGGGTTATCTCCCCCATGTTTTCAAAATTGTCTAAAATCGGCAAAGATAAATCAATTGTCATAAAACTTCAGGTGCACGTAGTTCAGGATAGTTTCTATCCACCGACACAAGTTTGTGGAAATCGGACAAGTACGTACTGTATGTACTTTTTGAATAAGAGACGATAAATTGAAGTGTAGCGATGTCAACAGTTTGATCTGACTTCGTCGTCTGTTAGACACATCATTGTTACTCGTGTGTACACTGCTCTGTTAGTGTCTTCATCTGATCTGCAGCTACTTCAAACTTTCCCACGTGCACTACCCTGTCACATCTTCGGCAAATGGATGTGGCCATGTGCAAGGGATGTGTGTTTTGTGACGATTGATACTTTATTATGGATTTTAGACAATTTTGAAAACGTGGGGGATGGGATGACCCATAAGAATCAAAATTTATTGCAAATCTACACATGATTGAGGAGCATGTGATCGAAGAATATGCATACTCATGTATGCTCAAGACAAAAATCTTTCTTTACTATTGTGTGGCTACACGGTTCGTCTAGAGCTGACATAAAGACGTTCTTTTGTCATTGTCATTGACGTGAAGACGGGAATACCATCTCCCATTTACTGACGTGATTGGCCAGTGTGCGCATAACAGCGCACGGTTAAGCGCGAGTTCAATTCTTTTACTCGCGCATGCGCTTACTACGTACTGCGTCATTGAAATATCCTTGACCAACTGTCGGTGAACAGACGCTAGTATGACACATAGACACAAGATAAAGTACACATACTTGCAGGAGAAATACCAATTATTGACAAATGCAATATAAGCCTGCGTTAACGATTGCAATATTGACTATTGTAATCGGGCCACATTTAAAGATAAAATACAGGCCTATCAATTATCAGTTACAAAAGAAATACTCACAAGATTATCAGGATTTGATTGATGACGTGAACGTTTAGACATCGTCACGAAAATGAGATACAGATGTGAAATGCTTTAGCCTCTTGAGCGCCGATGACGTGCGCTGCACGTCATCAATGTATCATGCTTCGATTGTTCTCCCTGCAACAGAGGAGTTGCAGGTATGAGCGAGCACGTCATGGGTAGTTGAATCTGTGCAGCAGATTTGTCTTTGGGCTCAAAAGGATAGAAGTATCTTGAATTTGAAAATTGAAATTTTCAATTTGTCAACCGATGTTCCAATAATGGTTTTTAATGCGTTGTGTTTCTAAACTATAATTTACATGCAGATCGATAACTATGATATAAACTTTTTGATAGACATCTTCATGATTCTTCTGTATCCTAGTAGAGAGCAGTACCTTAGCACGATAGTACTTCAGATATTCTAGTTGATCCTGAAGAAGCAATTGCACTCAATAAAGAGAAATGTAAGAGACTATAGGAGATTCTCAAAGTGGTGGGCCCTAATTGGGTCGCCTACTATTGTTCCTCATAGCTTTAGTGTCTAGAGATTGCAACGGGCACACATTGACCTCCATTTATCGCAAGCCCTCATTGAGTGGCTTATATTTGCATTTTTTGAATCATGTTCTGATGTCTTACAAGAGAGCATTAGTTCGATGTTTGTTTGATAGAGCCGGTCGAATATGTTCCGATTGTTCTGTGGAGACCGAGTATCGCATTTTGTTTGATATTTTGACGGCTAACGGCTAAACTGAGCAGGTCAAATTGGAGAACTCCACTGCAAAAAAGGAACTACCGACTGTTGGTCCCAAATGTAAACCTGTTTACATTCGTGTTCCTTTTTTGCACGACAGGTTTTTCCACAGTTTTTTTATAAGAAATCAAGTCGTGTCACTAAAAGAGTTTGTCCTACCATCGATCCTATTGTAATACATAGTACGAGATCTATTTCTGTTCGTTCTTTGAAGGATGAGTTGCCCTTCGAGTGTTAGGCCCGTGTCGTTTATAAATTTTCTTGTAGTTGTGGATGCAGCTACGTGGGCCGCACTCAACGTGCTTTGTCTGCCAGTGTCTGAGCATCTACTTGCATGGATATACTCTTGTAGATATACTCTTCTAAGTAATTTGGAGTCACTACTGATACAATTGTACAAGTCTATCGTGTGCATACAGAAACAATTCATTCTCTTTCTCTCCTTTACCTATGTAGATATCTATGTTAGATTCATCCGTCATTCCGTCCTTTTGAGTTGTTGTCATTTCCCTGTGTCAGTGGCGATTACATTACTGTATTATTGTATTATTGTCAGTTAACCGGCGGTGTCCTTGCCTGAGAAGAGCCGGCGAAAACGTTCGGGTGTCAACTTTTTTATTTGTCTTATTTTAACTTTCAATAAAGGATGAACTCGAGAATAAATATAGTTTTGTTTGTAGTCTACAAATTTATCAGCGACAGACATTGCTTCAATAGTTTCGCATAGCCTTTTTTTCAATAGATTCATTTTTCCTCAATTTGATGAATGAAAATCCTGTAATTGCTTTCTTTTTTCAATAAATGATTGTGGGTTCACATGTACACGTACATGCAGTTTATGATTAATAGTTCCCTCTCTCTCGCGCGCGCGCGCGTTCGCTCTCATTCTTGCTCTTGTCCGCATGTTCAGACTTTATTCTACCAATAATTCCAAAAGCAAATTTTCTTGCCTGTTTCTTCTTCGAGAAAATTACTTCCTCCTTTTTTGTTAGTGTATTCATTCGATGTCGAATTTGAAAAGAAATTTGGACAGCAGAATGTAACAACAGTGAATTTCTTACACTTTTTTCTGTAATTCAAGCATGTTTCCTTACTAACGGTTGAAGTATAATGTTGATCTTTCTTTCCTTCAAGTTCACATTTTCAGCATTTATTTGTATCCTGTCCGTGAATGTTGCAAGAAAAAGTAATAAAATTTTACATTCTCAACGCTGCAGGTTGTTTGTCAAAAGGAATAGTTGGTTACTTTACAAGCACCCGGAGCTGCTTTCCTTTTTATTCAGTTGACTTTCCCCTCCTCATTTGGAACTATGAAGCCTTGCTTCGTTTCAATGTAATAAACAAACATTCTAACTGTCAATTCTTGACAGAATAACTGTTAGAAAATATGAACAACTTCTAACAATTCATTGCCTCCTAGTATTTGTAGAATATTTAATAAAACAGTCAATCATGCATATAACTAGTTTTAATGAATCATTCAGTCCTTCATTGTTCCAGTCAAGTGGACAGGAAGTGAGCAAGGACAGAAAACACTCTGATTGAGCGGGTTATGAAGGTTTCAAAACAGTGTTCAGATTATGTCAGGAGGGCGCAATGGGACCTCCTTTCATTTTAAAGGTTCAATCATAGAGTAAGTATATTAGGCAGAGTGGCAACTGCGCATTTATTAAATCCCCAATGTGTATACACTTTCGATTTTATAGAATGAACTCGTGAGAGATACAGGTGGTATTGTCACCAAATGTGAGACATGCAATTTTTTGCAGTTTTGCAGAAACTACAGCGGTATTGAGTGATCATGCAGTAATGCAGAAGGAATTATGGTATTATTAAATGAACTCGAGGTGAATACAATCGTGTATCGTAATCAAATGTGAGATATGCACATTTTTGCAGTTTTGAAGAAATTAATGCGGAATTGAATGATCATGATAGTAATGCAGAAGGAATGATGACATTTCACAGATCAGCCTTGGAGAGGTATCGTTTGTTGAATTAGCAATTTGATAGCTCGCCATTACTTTCATGCTGAACCTCAAGAGTATTTTCTTAAGCGTTGTCATATCACAAGCAACATGTTACTAGTAGAGCAAGATTACATAATCAAAGACAATAATTTCAATTAATTTCAGAATATGCAAATGGGTTCACATCACTATTCAGATTCATAAAATGAAACATAAATTTAGTGAATCATAAAATCATGCCGATGAAAATTGAATTAGAAACATGAGATGTCAGCCAAGAGAGCACAATAAGATCTCAACTTTTCCATGAGGAATTCCATTATAATGCGGTTCATGAAATATCCTTGATCATCAGCATACTTTCCGCTTAGTTACGATGCTTGTTAGCAAATATTCATTCCTTCTGATATCCAGCATGTTTCATAATACTTATATATCGTGTTCATGTCAATAATATAAATTATTTGCAAAAGTTGAGATTTTTAAAAACTACTCAAATAATTATTTGGACCGTAGGAACGCAATCTCCGTAAAAAACTGAATCTTTTCATATAAAAAGTTTCATTGCATGCAGATACTTTTTGATTCGACACTCTACCTATATATCCCTACTCTATGGGTTTAATTAAACAATTTATATTCTTGGTATCAATGTATCAAAAGGGCTGGAAAAAAATTAACTGCAATCTACTTAGTCTCATTTGTTGCTAGCAATTAGTTAATGCAATTGGATGACATGAGCAATCAATTAATTGTCAAGAATGAGTGGGAACCCAAGGGCTTCGATATTCAGATATCCTTTATTTAGGCCGAGTACTTTTGCGATGCGTCGTATCGCATTTTCAGAGTAATGATAAAAAAATTTCGCGAAAGTACACGGACTAAGTAAAGAATAGCTGAAGATCGAAGCTTTTGGGTTCTCATGCTCTCTTAACAATATGTCCAACCCATCATCACTACTTCAAATGAATTAATTGCAATTAATTGACAACATTTGCAATTATTTTTTATCGCTGCCAAGTTTAGGTAGATCTTTCCACTGGTGGATCTGTTGACTGACAATTGATTGACAAATACCTGGAAAGCTAGTTCCATAGCACATAGGTCTATTAAGCAGAAGGTGCATTAAAAACAGAAATAGAATTTACCTGCAATCCCATGCATTTTCTACATCACTATGTCCGTTGAACTAATTTGCATGATGAAGCTGATAACAATATTAAGAAGTGACTGATAATAAAGTTTCTATTCTCCTTTATTCTTAAAGCGAAATATTTTCCTGTTCAAGCACTGAAACACTACCACTGTGGTCATCGTGACCATAATTCGACTTTTTTATTCGACTAAGAGAAAATATTAAACATTTATATTTGTTAGTTAGAGACTTTTAAATGAAAGTTTAAATGAGTGCTATAGATTATTGTGTAGATCAAGTGTGTAGGCCTATTTATTCTATTGTATAACTTGCAATAATCGCTCAATAAATCGTTTTTTTAAACTTGTGAGCAATTGCAATTAGGACTTGTAGGCCGGGGTTGGAACCGGCCGATCGGTTTTAGTAGCGCCAGCCGCCGGCTCGGCCCCAGCCGCAACTTTTGGAGACCGGCCGGCTGGTTAATTTAATTAGACCCATGTCGACATTCAGTCTAGAATAAATTGCTTAGTCAATCATTAAGAGCATGAAAATGTATCATAATGTGAGCGCATCTGCACGTGTGTTTTGTGATATGAATGTTGCGAACTGTTCTTCTAACAGCGAAAAAAGATTACTGGCAACTTACATTGCACGTACATGTAGTTCAAAGCCTACTTTATCAGTGATGTAGTCTCCAGAATCCTATATTCTAGCCTGCATGAATTTTGGAATATTGTGCATTCGCCAGCCTGTATCTCGTAAAATTATTCTAGGTCTTCAATGATTTCACTACATGGGATAGTTTATATGACACGTTCTATTAGTTATTAGCTTTCCAAGTCTGCTGACTGCATCTGACTAATATATTCCTTAATGGACATGTATTATCATGTCGTACAGAAACCCCTGCATAAAACCTACACATCTCCTCTTCCCAAGAGCACATCCTAACCCTGTTTGATCATACCAGCAATTCGCTGTATTTTGCATTTAACTTCTTCCTTCAATATGAATAAAATTTTATTGATCCACATCCATTTGTGCTATCAATTGAAAATTTGTAATATTAATTTCGGACCCTTGTTATACGGACCCTCTCCCATCCTTTACACGGACCATTTTGCCCAACAGTGCAGCTCATCGATAATGAATAGGTTTTTCATAATCCTGATTTTCATAAAAATGTATGTTTCTGACTTCTCATTGCAACTTAAGAATGGATTTAATTGACCGATTCTTCCTAATCCCATTTCGATCTAAGCTGCATATCTGCTTTCTGTTTTGTTAGGACATGACAAACTGAAATTCAAAAATTTTGAAGAGCTATTCGAATGGCGTCAATGTGTAAATACTGACTGAATGTTCCCATATAGAAACTGTTAGTCTCTCTACTCGGCGATCGACTTGTTTCTCAGTCAATTCTCTGTGCTTGACTGATTTCTTCTTAACAGCGATCTTGAGGTAAGTCGTTGAAATTTTCAACTTCATTTCATTCAAACAACAGCCAACGACGGATCTAGACGGCCTATTATCTTCCAGCTGTCAGTAACCCACTGAGCAGTGTGCAAGTATTAGTGATCGGGAAAGCGTTAGATACTTAATGCAGGGTGAACATTGTCTTTATTCAACAGGTTAAATGAATGTGTTAAATGAATGCTCACGCATCCATCATCCGATGCAGCAACGGGGCGTGGAGATCTCACCATGATAAGGTCCTGTGGCGCCCCATGAATTGTCGGGGTGCAACTGTTGCCTGGCAACTGGTGTGCAGACACTGAGGGAAGAGCAAGGTCTGCATTCAGTCAATTTAAGCAATTAGTACGGCATTTCCTGGACCTAGAATTTCAAAACAATGTCCATTAATTTCCAAAACAAAAACAATGTGCTCTTTCAACTTTTATTAGCTTTAGATTAATCATTAGGCTGTCTTTTTATCAAGCAATTCAAATTTCACGAAGGCTTCTCCCTCGATATCTAGTCTACACTTCTGTTGATCTAGGGAGTAAAAGGTGCCATTTTAAAGTCACTCCCTGCAAATGAATAGACGCCGATTGTCCTCAACTTTCTGTACGGGTGTAGGCACAGAATTAAATATTTTGTTTATCTGCTTCGGTTTGCTGAAAGTGTGATTTATTTGAAATCGACGACACATCGAGGAACTTAGTAAATGGGCAAAAAAGAATTCCTAATACCTTACAGAGATAGGAAAAAACTCGTGTGTCGCTTGCGGATTACTGCGAGTTCCAGCAAAGTGCTTCGATTGCCAAATTCCTTCAGATTCGAAGAATTCAGATCATTGCGCACAAGTTTTCTCTATAATATTGGCCCTTCCGATCAGTATTTAAAAACGTAGCAGGCGTACGAAAATTAGTTCACTTGATCATTTCACCGTCGTCTTCTCACCATTCCTTACTGCATAGTGCATACGCTGAATCGAATGTTAGCTGGACGATGTGTGTTTTGGTGTGTGCGAAGTGATATCACAGCACGCACGCATCTCTCACTGGCTCCAGTGTCCTCTGCTGACAGCTTATTGTTTGCCATTTCCAATAGCAATCGATGCACGAATTATCCATTCGAGGAGGAGCAATTTACCTAATTCTGTGATGTGCCATTTCGATATTAAGGCTAGATACGATTCTTCCATTCTTGGAAACCGAAGACGCGAGCAGATGAATCTAATTCTGTGGCTGCAGGGATCGTCACCACATTTGATGATACTCTCGAAGAGCAATTTCAGGTTTGTTTTTCATTTTAGCATTCCAAGCTTTTCAGAAGACGTCTGGTAGACTGAGCCACATGTGATTAATTTCAGGCCTTGAGATTTGATTACGAACATCATGAGACTAATTATGTAGATGCGACATGTTCAATATAGACATAACACAATATTTGCTGGCATCAAATTATATTGTAAAACCCTATCTTGCGCGAGGAGGTCTTAGACTTACTATTAATATTGCTAGAAGCCATAATAGCTACGACTCTCAATTTTTCGACACTTATCGCTTCTATGCTTCTCTGATAGTCAACTCGAATTTCAAATTTCGTAAAATTTGTCACATGAGAGCATCAAATTTTAACCTTTATTTAACACTTGTGTTACCATGAGTGGCAATTTTTGCCACCTAACCTTTGAATTGTTGATAACTTTCAACAGAAGAATTATGATAATCCAATCTTTCACATGATTGGAGAAACTCCACAACCACTCCGCTTACCAAAAGTAAGGATAATTGAATGATGGCTTTATTATCACCACGTCAAGGGGTCATCTTTTCGCCAGTCATGGCAAACAACTTAGTATATTATTAGTTTCTAGAGAAAGATATTTAGTAATGCTATTGTATTCGCAAATCAGTCCCGTATTCTGTATATTACAAACTCTTGGTAGTCTATTTTTTAAATGATTCATACGATGGGCTCGTCTTGTATTGCGTTTGTTAGAGATTGGACTTCTATGCCATTTTTAGCATTGTTGCTATTTTCATTGGGCTTTAGTTAGATAGGGGAGTTTATTAGAAAGTGGACGTTTATTAGAGAGAATGTGAGAATTCGAGAACCGGAGCTGCAGTCGGAGTCAGAACTATTTTCCTGCTCCGTAGCCCAGTTTCTTGCCTATCTTGAGTAAGATAGAATTACAGAGAAAACCAAAAGTTGGTCACTGTACAACTTTGCTTATATTTGGTAGATTGAAGATTGTGTACATCATGTTGGTCGGTGAGGGCATGTGCTGTGGAGGAATGAAACTGGTGCAGTGACGAGGCCTCGTGAAGTCAACCATTGGTAGAAAGAGGAGGAAAAAAGAATACATCTCATCTGATAAACATTCGCCGTTGCAGCGACGTCAGAAACAGGTAAAGGAATGTTCACGTATTACGCCAAATAGCAAAATAATCTATAAAGTAAATTGATTGTCTCTTTAAGCCGACTTTACAGACATCCAAGAGAAACATGAACATTTAACAATTTCACAATGTCGCTCAAAATTAACGTTTACACTTTTGAAAAATATTTCATTTCACATCAAAAGTTTAAAGGAGATAAATAGAATCACAAGATATCTTGGTAATCGTCTAGCTTTTGGCAAGATGATTGCACAAATCTGTTGACAATTATTCATTTTATTGAATAGCACATCTGATGCAGGATCGCAAAAACACCACTTTCATGCACTCATAAACGAACATTGGATTGACGGCGTTGCTCATAGAGGTAGGATATCTGTGTTGCTTAGAGGATGAGATTACTATGATTGCAATGAGGCTTAAAAAGCAGTTTATTCTCCATTATAATACCAGTCAGAGGACAAAAACGGAACGTTATTACTGTATAAAAATGCATGGGTTTAAACGTAGAAAAATTTAAATACTTGATGGTGAGTTACTTTTATGCCTGATGATACATTCCTTTCTTATCTTCTGACTTCACATGACAATGGAGATAGCTAGCAAAATACCTGTCATCTTTTGTCGACGAACTTGTACAATGTAATTACATGAACATGATGTATTCTTCGTTGGCTACATGCACGTTCTTGTAATTTCAAAAGAATGTAAATAAATGACAAAAAGAGTTTCTTCAGTCAGATACGCTGCCAGACTGATTATCTCATTCATTGTTTACTGTTAGATTCAAATTCGATTAGGCCTAATCTCGTATGATGCGTGAATAATTCAGCGATAGGATAGCTGAATAAGATTTTCGCGATATTCTGTGGCAGATAAAGTGCCATCATAGTAATGTGCGACGCATTCCTATTGGCTTAGAGCTAACAAAGTGCATTCTCATTGCCTACCATAATAAATTTTTGTTTTCTTTCAAAATTACTTATATTTCACGCAGTGAGCGTATGGCGTCTGCTTAAATTTCAAGATTTGCTTTTTCAACTTTATTCCAGAGCTTTGATTGTGATTTTCCAGACTACAGCATCCTCTATACATCACAGGGTATTTTTTAAGACGAGCTTTGATGATGGACGATAAAAATTCTGTACAGATTTCAATATTCATTCCTTTAAACAGTGGATTATCCCTCTATATTCTGTAAAATTGCATTTATTATCAGTCGATGATTGTTCTTCTTCTGACATGAAAGCAACACTCTTGGCGTTATTTTCAACATCGTTGGAGCCGTCGGTTGTAAATTTATCATTTCAGAGGTCTTGGAAGACTTGTTCTTGACAAGATCTCACAATGAACGCTTTTGATTGTTGCTCTGGCTGCCATGGAAGTTAATGACGTGATACGTGAACGTTAATCATCACAGACAGGAACATCTGACAACGAGAATAGCAAAGATATCGCTCCCGCCGTCAATAAAAGCCTCAACTCGGCCTTCAACCATGCGACAGACTGTTTTCCAGTCCGAGATCTCCTTCATCCAGGTAAGGAATGGCGCAATAGCGCAGAAATGCATCATCAGAGAGCCGCCAGTGGCTCGATACTTCAGCGTCACACCATACTTGTGGCTGATTGTCTACCTTCGTAGATGACGTGGCACGAAGAGGGCAATTTCAGTTTCTTCGGTGCAGTCACATAGTTGCCGCCGACGCGAGGAGTCAGTTCAAGTTGCTGATGAGGACGAACGAGCGTTTTGTGACGCCCGTGGATACTACATGTACCACTGCCGAGGGTCGACATGAGTCCAGCGGTGCCGTATGTGCGATCCATCAGCGATTCCGATTGTCCCGGCACTAACTGTACACTTCCGCCGCGACCGCTGTCGTCGTCTGAATCGTGACACACCTCCGCCTCTTCCATGATGGTTCCAGGAGAAGATAATCCACCCGAGGAGGACAATGTAGCGGACTGATTTCGTGGACACATCAGACTGGATTGCGAGAACGTCTGTGGAGAGAGGAAGCTTCGTTAGTACTCAAAATATATTCAAGGAAAAATCAAAACCAATAGAAATATTCAAGTCATAACAGAACATTTTGGAGACAGTCTCATCGATCAGAAGATGGCAGAAACAACTTTGACATATTTCTGACAGTGTACGTCAGACTACCGAGGGTCCGTGGCCAAATATGCGACAACAGAAATTCAACATCTCGCTGCTGTTTCATTGGTAGAACAGCCAGAAATATCCTGTCTGTTGATGGTCTTTTCAGATGCTCGAATAGTCCACTAATCTACTCGTAGTTCAATGTTGCTGGATCTCTAGATGAGTTTATAAGTCCTTGCCGTAAAGCAGTTTGTCGCAAGTTATTTCATCAAAATGATATTTTATTTACAGAGAAATTGTAATAATCGTGAGTCTTTACGAAGTCCATTGACCAAGGTACAGGCTCCTAATCAATGTCATCCACTGAAAGCCAGGTACTGCTGCGGTAAAGTCAGGAACGTTTAGGTAACGTTGTCATGAAAACGCATTTTCACGACACAATATTGCTTTTAATGAGCATATCCGTTTTAGTCCTTTATTGAATGCCAGATTATTATAATTAATTATTATCATTGAGTGCCAGATTTCTATAGTCTGAAAGGTGTCCGGAGAAAATCGAGAGAATGTCATAGGGCGCACACACAATACAAAATAAATGAAAGGACGGAAGGCCGAACAGATTTTTGTTCCTCTAGCAATCTAAAATGACATGTTCTTTGTTGCTTGTTTTGCTGTCACTGTCCAAAAAAATCTCAGATCTTTAGACGAAAATTTAATTATTAGACCTCCCACTGTAATTCGTCCGTTAGTGTCAAGCCTTAATTGATAGAAATGACATACAGTGTCATCATATCCGCATGTACACAATGCAAAAAGTAATGATTTCATCGGAGTTCTTGAAATTCAAAACCAGTCAATACTTGAAGGTTTGAGTCACTCCCATCCATTTATTCAAGTAGAACCAGTTTTCCTAAGGATCAAGATTAAGAGTGTCTACATCTATCGCAAAGAGAGCAAATTTAATAAATTTGAGTCGAGACTATTTCCTAAACATGAGTAGATGACAGACAACAGTGTCAGATGGAACTGATTTGCAGCGCGACTATCTATAGCTGCTTCATTATGGGATTTTCTCTATGCATTGGAGCATCGTTTATCGCGGCGCTATTGCGCAACCTGGAACTTAGTACGATCTCCTCAGTACTATCTCAGTGGCGAACTTAGCTGTTGAACTAAGTTGCGAACCTAGTTGATGAAAAAATGTAAAAGAATGTTAAGAATGTAAAGAGCAACAAATCAACAATCGGACGTACCTTCAAGTGTTCATCAGCTTGAATCGAAAGGATTCCGTGCGGTTCAGATACATGGAGTGGTGTAACAAGTTCATGGTTGCATCAAAGGACTACTTCATTCTCTTGGTTTTGCCGCATTGGTTTTGGCACCGTATGTAGTCTTCTATATAATCATCCGTTTCAATCACAGAATTAGATTGTTTAACTCCTTCTGCTTACTAGAAGTGAAGACTAATTCAAAGCGATGGCACATGTTGGAACTTAGCAAGTTGGCAAGAAGCAATTCCTCATACCTTACAGAGGTAGGAAAAATAATAAGAAGAAAATCTTTATTCCGATATGGCAAACGCATGGCGGATTCCAATTGATTAAGAAAAACAATTATGTAAGTTACTTAGTTAGTCAGTCAGATAATAGGAGTGGTAGACTGAAGACGTAAGTGTCAAATGGTAAAGTCAGCGTGAAGTATTCGGTTGAAAAATTTCCTTCTAATGTTGTTGCTGTTCTCTGTTCTTTGTAATGAATACGGTCTTCTTCTTAGATTCTGGTCGTGGTCTATCTTAGGGGAAAGGAACTTGTATAATGGATGCGCTCCGTTGGTAGTGACCCTCTTGAACAAGCGGTTTTCAATTTTTGCAATAGTGTCTTGAATGGTGATCGCCTTGCAGTAGGCCTACTTGAATTTGATGCCTCTATTTACGTGACTGGTAAGACGTCTCTTGTCATTTTGGCTTGCGAAGCCTCACCAGGAAAGCAGTTGTGCGTCACTTGCGGATTGCTGTGAATTCCTTCAAAATGCATCGATCACCACGATTCCTTCAGATTCGAAGAATTCAGATCATAGCTGGAAGCCGGCCAAGATTTTCGAACCTGGCCGGGACCGGGGCCGGTCTCAATTCAAGTAGGCCGAGGCTGGGGCTGGTTTGCATCGAAGTAGCCGCCGGCGGCCGCCTTCCTGCTCTGATTCAGATTATTGCGCAGAAGTTTTCTTGCTAATGTTGGTCCGTCAGATTCTTTGTTTACAAGTTGTTGGCGTGAGAAACCTAGTTCACTCCATCTCCGTAGGATTTTATCAATGAATCGTACTGTGATAGCGAAGTGTGACCGAACGAAGAACTCGATGAGCATGACACGCACGCCTGTGTCCGCTGTCTGAGGCTCACTGCTTATTCAGTGACGACTTATTGTTTGACCGTAGAACGTGTGTGGTGTGTGCATTTCACTATCGCATACGAGATAGGACTCTGCCCTTATAGGAAATGATGACTATGAGAAACGAGCAGTACAATTCTGTGATTTCAATTCCTGTTGACTTGAATGGATCCTATATTGGCAAAAATATAAGCTATTTGTTCTATTTAGTCTGTAGCTGTACTCTAGCTGTCCATGGTCTGTAGAAACCAAACATTTTGACAATTGAAATAATAATGAATTTTCAAAAATATGCCCCGAAACTGAAGGAAAGTCATGATTTAGAGTAGCGTGGGATGCATTATCAAGTTGGATAATTAAAATCTACTTCATATTTCCTTCCCAGCTTCGTTTCTAAGTCGTTTTTAAGTTTGAGCATGGATATTGAAATACTATACACTTTTGTCTCGTTCATATTAGAGAAGTCATTATGAGTTGATAATTTTGATATTTCCATCGATCCTCTGCCGTTCTCTTCTCTTGTCTAAATCATAAGCAGCTTTATGTATACAGTTTTATGTCGCACGGATAAAAAATCTTATGCACGATCCTTCTCTGCAGCTGTGTTTGTCAATCTGATTTAATCAAATATAGAAATAATACTATGAAGGAATTCGAAGGGAATTATCAAGTGAAATTCAATTCCCTATATAAATTTTCAGCTGTTCGAAACATTTTGTGTCTTTACTAGAAAGTCAATTTGATACAGGTGTATGAAAGTTCGACAACATTAAAATCATTAGCGGGAAAAAATCTATTATCTTAACTCCTTGTCTACTTGCGTTGAGATAAAATCAAGTTAGAATCAAATGTGTAGAGATGAGAAAACCAGTGTCGAGAAAAGAATACATGATTGGATAATTGCATTATTAACGCATTGTCTCTTTGTGGTCCGCTGTATTTATGTGACACTCCTCTTGAAAAAATGTGACGCATTTTAAAAAAATTGAAGAGAGCGCTGTATGCACTTTGCATATATATTGAGCAACTTCTTAAAGGGCCAGCAAATAGTGACGCATTCCAATAAAGGGTTATAAGTACGGCAATGTTTCATGACAGGTCATATTTTTAGGGTAGGGTACTATTGTCATATTTTCTGTGTCTCATCATATTTAGTCATATTTAGTCATTTTGCTGTAGTTTTAGACTGTTAGAGTTACCGGGAAGTAGATATAGAAATGACAGATGGTTGCGCAATGACGCAATATTGGTCTTCTCAGCAGCGCGATGCAGTCTGAGGACAGCTCCAATGCATGCAGTGTCTACAGATATCACTGTCACCGGGGGCGGCAGGATTGGCTCGTCTGTCGTCTGCCTTCCCTTGGCAGCCAACCGTTGCCTCGGTAGAGCGTTCTTCTAGATGTTGAAAAAGATCCTATGCAAAGACTTCTTTAACATCAAATGATGTAAATTACATTACTGTTTTGTACAAAAATCGTTTGAAATAAATCTTTTTATTTGTCTTAAATTGAACTTTATAACTTTTTGCCTGAAAATTTTTAAATCTTGCCAACTATAATTTGCGATTTTTAGGTCTTATTTTGGTCATGTTTTTTCGATATTTAGGTCATAAAAAATTACCCTAGTTATAAGTATTGTACACTTCTGCAGGGGCTGGTAAGTACTAATAAACTCCCGTAAATGACTGGTAAATAGTGACACATTCCAGAAAGTGAATGGCAAATACAAATGCACTCAGGGAAGGAGCTGGTAAATAGTGACGGTCTCATGCAAAGGACTAGTAAGTATCGTTCACTTCTGTAGGGGCTAGCAAGTACTAATGCACTCCCATAAATGGCTGGTAATTAGTGACGCACTCGTGCAAAGGGCTACTAAATACTGACGTACCACTGTATGAGTATATCCGTGCTCCGTTTGAAAACATTTCAGTACTAACTACTGCAAGCATCACAATTGAAGAGAAAATAGAAATATCACTATGAAGGAATTCGAACCTCTGTATGGTAATCCGGATTTGGAAGTCAATTTAATGCAGATGCAGGAGAAAGTTCGACAACATGTAAATCGTTCATGGAAAGGAAAATCATTAAAACAAGTTTCTTCTCAACTTGCTTGAAGACTAAATCAAGATAAAACCAAATGAGAAGACATGTATAATGTAAATGAGAGGAACAAGACCAGAAATCGATCACTACATCTCATGCGCGTGCATGGGACGATTACAAAATGAGAAATGAAGGATTTGAGTCTGTAATCAGGAAGCCTCACGTGGTGTCTACAAGGAAATGAAGCAAGGAAAGGTGAGAGAAGCAGAGTTAATTGATCGATTGAAGAATTAGAAGATATGGAGAAAGTGAAGAAACAGATGATTGAAATACATGTCGAAGAAAACGATCAGATTTCGGTCAACTGACCAGCAGAAGATCTTAAGACGAAACCAATTTGTTTAGGGAATGATTTTCACCCATAAATCACTTTAACAGCCATTTTCATCCTTGTGATTGAATACATTCCACAGCGACTGTTTTATGGGTCCTAAACTTCTCTGACTCGCTTGTGTATCAACAAATTTATGTAAGGTCACTAAATGGAGGTTGAACATGTGATCCGTGCCATTATTGTGGGAGAAATTTGTTCATTATCGATGACATTATGTGTTTTTTCACTTTAACTGCTTTACATGCTCTGATAGTGACATGAATGGCACAACTAATGAAATGAAAATGCAAGTCAAGTCCTTGAAACGAATTCTCATTAAATAGTTATTTCAATTTGCAAAAATGAAATTACATCGGCAAACAAGTTTTGAAGACGCTATTGAAATATAGCCCATAGATATGCACTTTTCGCATTGATTCATAGATATTGTTCATCTGACTTTATGCAAGAGATATTATACACCAAAGTACAACGTATACAAAGTACCGTTACAACGCATACATGTAGAGCGCAACTACATTATTCAATATTTCCAGGTTTTTGTTTATACATGTATTTGCATCATTATTATAAGACAACAGACTTAGCTTCTGTTTGGCCTGCATCTCCATGCGTATTGTAAAGACATAGATGATTGTTTGATTTGATGTTGGAGATGATAACATGACTAATCAGGGCCTTTTCACTATAATCTGACAGTGATTCTACTCTGCAAATATGCAATCCTCTTGTTATGTCTAATCCACGGTGCAATAACCCATGATTTGGATTCAAATTCGAAAATATAAACGTGCATGTACATCTCCAAGGTGTTTAATTGAATGTGTTGTTAAAGGTCGACCAACTTTCAATAGATCGCATGCAAACTCACTTCCCTTAGCGAGTTGTAAATGGTTTAATTTATCATGTAATAGGTTTTTGGATGACTGATGATATTTTAAGCGCCTGCCTGAAACTTCCCATGCGATGACTTGGCCAACAGTAGTTTCAAGAATTCCTAAAAGCGCCAGTAGTTCACATCTAAGGTCATTCCGAACTTGAGTATGAAATTAGAGGCATTTTCATAAAGACTCCATATTACTTACTATTCATGAAGTATTTTAATTCTAAGTAGATCACCATCCTTCCTAAAAAACGATGATATCAATATGTTTATAACACTTATCTCATTCCAGAGACAAGCATTGACTTTCCTGCAGAAATCCGACATTTCGCCATGTCCAAGTCCGGCCGCTGTCCATCTCCCATATCACTCGCCTCTTTGCACATTCTTCATCTGCCGTGTTCCGCCTTCCATCGTCCATCTTCAACGGACCACAGTCACACTAGGGAAATCCATTTCCGATTCAGTCAGTGATATTTTTACTATTAACCGTTGGTATGACTACTGTCTAAGCTCTTATATTCCTCATCCTTGTACTCGTCCGACATGGTGAACAAAGAGCTGTTTTCTGATACACTGCTTCTCTTTGCAAATCACAGCTTCATATATCCTCCCTCAGACGTCACTTCACGTTGTTCTAATTTTAGAACAGTCTCGCATCTGAAGCCTGATGGAGATGAACTTCATCAGCCGCGTAATTTCATGCCTTATGTCCGATGGACGGCGCCTTATGACTTTTCCTGTGTGACAGCGTGATGGACGATGGAAGATGACTTGTGACTAATGACTTTTTCTGTGTTATAGGTTGTATTCTTTTCTGCATGCAATCAAAGGGAAATCCCAAATTGGACATGGAAGATGGAAGACGCCTTATTCTGTGTGACAGCGACCTTAGTCTGACTAGAATAGACAAAAGCGATTTGTTGATGTCAATTTCAGTCGACAATTTCTTGATGAAAGCATGCAACAGCTGTAGATTTTTTCCGTAAGTTACTTTATCGAAATAATTTTTTTAAAAATAGAAATTATAATAACCGTGGATATTCAAAACTACACTGGTAAGCTGCCGGTAACTTCTTGTTGTCAACCTGTGGAGGCCGCAGTCGTTCAGATATCGTTATCAGGATAGCGGGTGTCCACGACGTAGTTTTGTTTTAATAGAGTAAGCATGCTGTATAGTAGATAAGTGTCGACTCAAAGAGTGTGAAAGTTTTTATATCAAAAGATTCTGCTTTTGCGGAGATTACGTTCCTGCGGCATAAAAAATGTGTGATCACTTTTTAATAAGAAAATTTTTGGAAATTATTCGCGATTTGGAACCTCTATATAAGTAGTATGAAACTTATCAGCCATCAGAAGGAGTGAACACTTACGAACAGGCATCCCAATTATGCAGAAATTAAGCTGATTATCAATGAAATGTCATTAATCACAATGTAAATACTTCTGGAGAAGTTGAGATGTTATTGTGCTTCTTGGCTGAAGTTTCAAGTTTTAATTCAATTTTCATCGGTTTTAATTCAATTTTATGATTCACGAAAGTCAGGTTTCATTTAGGCCTATTTTGAGTCTGACTAATTTCAAAGTTAATTGTGATAATTGTCGTTGTTTCTGATATTTTGCTCTTTCTCTGACAGGCAGTTTTACATTACATGATCACACTTCAGACATTAATACTCTTATTAATAAGGCTGTGCATTAAAGTAATACTCACCCATCGAATTTCTAATTTAGGAAACATTACCTCTCCAAAGTTGTCATGACACGGAGGATTTGTAAAACACTATTCTTTCTTCTGTATTGCTATCATGATTGGTCAAATCCGTGTAAATTTTCCCAAAAGTGTAAACATTTGTATATCTCACTCGTGGAACTATGTATGAACTCGAGTTCATTCAATAAAATCGAAAATGCATTCATATTGGGGATTTAATTTTTTTTGCATGAAGTTAGCCTTATATTTATTTATATCAATTTATTGCAAAATGCAAAAGGCTTTACAGGTTCAATTGAACACTTACGTAGAGCCAAAAAACAAAAGCGAATTTACACAAAAACTTTGCAAAAAGGTGAAAGGTCAAAAGTTCTAAGGCGTGACTTGAAACTGTGCAAAGAGTGGGAAGATATAATGTAGTCCGGGAGAGAATTCCAAACACCGATAATTCTATGAGTAAAAAAAATAATTGCGAATATTACAATGATGACGATCAACGGGTTTCAGTTTAAGACGATGACCACGGGTTATAGATTCTGTCATCACGAAAAAGTCTTCATAAGGAATGTCAACCAGTTTGTCAATTAATTTGAAAACGAAAACCAGGTCAAAGAAGATACGACGATGTTCTAGGGATTGCAGACCAAGGATCCTTAGACGAGCTCCGTAATCTTCACAGTTGAAGTGACCACGTCGACACACTTGCTTGGTAAAGTATTTTTGCACTTTCTCCACACGTTTGATGTCTTTGACCAGATACGGGTTTCAAATCTGAGTACAATATTCGATGATAGGTCGGACGTAAGTGAAATATGCCTTCATGAAAATTTTAGGATCAGTTAGCGTAAAGCATTTTAACACTAGATAGGCGCGCGATATTGCTTTCGATGAAATGGTTTGGCAATGTAAGGAGAATTTTAAATCATGTGTAAAAATGATGCCCAGATCGCGAACGTCCGAAACCTTTTGGATAAGAGAACCATTCAAATGGTAAGTTTGGTCAATGATGTTACGGCCAAATGTTATGGATTTACATTTGTTGGGAGATGGAGCTAACTGTCATATATTTGACCATAATGATAACTCATGTAAGGATTCAGTCAGTTCTAAAAAATTTCCGTCGGTACTTTGTTGAAAAATTTTAACATCATCAGCGAAAATTCCCAAGTTACAGGAGCCTCTTGCAATGTTCACAATATCATTTATGTATATATTAAACAAAACAGGCCCGATAACCGAACCCTGCGGAATACCACTGGTGATGGGAAGAGTCGTAGATAATGATTCTCCAATAAGCACTCTTTGAGACCGATCAGATATAAATTCAGAAATCCATTTCAACAGTTTAAAATCAATTCCAAGATGCTTAAGTTTAATTATGAGTTTGCGAATACAAACGGTATGGAAGGCACGAGAGAAATCGATATGAATAACATCAATTTGATTATTTGAATCAACTGCCGATGTCCACTGATTTAGCGCTTGTAATAGTTGGGTACAAGGAGATCTCATTTTGGAGAATCCATGTTGACTGTCCACAAGAAGGCTGTTTGAACGCAGATAAAGTGAAAGGACGTCGACAATATAGCTGTTTCCATCTGTAGTTTTCTTTTCATGAAAGAGTAAAATAACTTCGGGTTCTTGCTATAAATGATATTTGCTTCGTACTGCTTGCGAAAAGAGTTGACAGCGATTTTGCAATCTCTGCAAGCCATGATATAAGACAACTTGTGTTTGGAATCAAGGTGAATACGACGATAAAGCTTGCGCTTCTTTAATAGTAGACGACGAATCACTCTCGGATATCGAAAGAGGCGGCGATTAGACTTAAGACGCATAAATTTCCTGTCATTAATGATATGATTCAGTGTAGAGCGAATGAAGTCCCAAAAACCTTGCGTTGATTGAGATAATTGAAATACTTCATGCCAATCGATGCTACCCAAATAATTAGTAATGGCTTGGTAATCTGCCTTGAAAAAATTCGGAGAGTGGACACGTATCGAACTGCTAGGAATATATTCAGCCACAAGGGTAAAAGTTAAGGATTTATGATCACAGGTATCGGTAAATGGAGTAGAAATACTCAAACTCGAAATATGTTTTGGATGCGTTGTCAGGATTATTTCAAGAGTGTTGAATCCTCTCGTAGCTTCATTTACCATTTGTGTAAGATTAAGTTTCTGGCAAACAAGGAAAAAATGTTGCTGCAGGAGTCAAAGATATTCCTGGGAACAGACCAATTAATTTGGGGAAAGTTAAAGTCTCCAATAAAGAATGACACACTTATGGTTTTACAACCATGTTCAAGAAGTTTGCAGAGGGATTTAACTCTTGTTGTGTCGGTAGTTGCGATTGGCGGAAAATAGAGGCAGAAAAAACGGTACTTTAATGAACCTGATAGTGAAATATCAATACCAATGACTTCAATATCTGCGAAACTTTTAACTGGAGAGCACTTTAATTAATTTTTTACGAATATGATGCAACCTCCGCCCAGATAATTCCTGTCTCTTCTATAGATATTTCAACAGGTACCATCGGCAATCAGACCATTTGTAATTCTACCAACCAATCACGACTCGGTGATAAAAATAATATCCCACCAACCAGTATCAAGCAAAATTGATAGGTCATTCAGTTTGTTGCGAATGGATCTAGCATTGAAGTACATGCAGCTTAAGGATTTGACGATTTTGGGATTTAAATGGGTAGGATTTGAACAGGATGAGAGCGAAATAGAATCCAATAATAAAGGAGACACTATTTCGAGGGAATCAGAGTAGTGTTTTCGTACGAAGGATGAGTATACACTGATAAGCTGGTCGAATCTGATACCACTAAAGGTTACAAGTCAAGACAGTTGTTGGAGAATCTTTACACTCTCCAAGGTAGTGGCATTCTTGAAGAGATTTCCGTTTTTGATATATATCTTATCTGTGGGCAAAGCAAATGGTCTTTCTTCTTTTAAGCGTTTCCTCAAGCGAGCGTTCTCAAGTCGCGTTAATAGGGGTAAGTCCGGATTTACAAAAACATTGTTGCTAGTCCAAGCAGACGACAATTTTTCCCTCATCGACTTTTGATTGCGTAATACATCATTTCTCAATTTAACGTTGTTGAATTTTACTTTAATTGGTCTTAAACCATTAGTCTTCTTGCCGATTCTGAAACAGGTATCGATGTCATCTTTCACGAAACCCTGTGTTGACAGTATACAAATGTCATTGATCTTTGAGGCATCTGTTTTTAGCGTCTGGAACTCATCCACGATTTCATTTTCCGGAACGCCAGTTACTATTAGGTTCGATTGACGGCTTTGCAAATCAAATTTTTCTAAAGTTATCTGCTGTTTCGAAATAACATCCATTAAAGACTTATGCTGAACGTCAAGGCGTGTTTGCTCGATTACGATATCATTAAAGCGAGATTCCAGGCCAGACAAGCGAGTTATTACGTCATCGATTCTAGACGCAAGCCTAGCTTCGACTTGTAGTATGAAAGCCTTCAGATCATCAGCTAAATCGTCACGAGATCCCGACCGCAATTGTCTGTTTGTCATCGTAGCACCAAAGTATAGCGTGGATATGTGTTCATAAACTGGGCATGCGCAGATTGACGCAAATGCAATTGACAACAAAGGAAGGACAATGTCAAGGAGTAATGATGCGAGCGAAAAAACCGATAATGCAAAGATGTGTAGAATATTATGACGATTCTATTGATGCAAATATCGACCAAAACAGACGATTATAAGTATTCCAAATTGATGAAAAACCTGAGACAATCAAAGCACGCAGACCAACCGACCGTTCCCGTTATTGCCTAATTAATACCTAATTGATACTGAGTTGCTACTCTGTCTAGTGTACAATATTCTACACTGTAAACTCTAGTGCACGAAATTTCGCTTGAATTAGGTGCGAAATTTAGGTATCAATTCTAACCAACACAAGGCCCGAGTAGGCACGAAATTCATAGTGCCGAGTTCGTGCCCATTGATTTTTCCTTCGATTTCATTGGATGAACAAACATTTGGTTTGGTGCCTATTAGTGCCTAGTGGCGCCTACTGCTGCCTCGAGGCACTAGAAAGGCACTAAATAGGTGCTAGCTGGCACGAAATTTCGGCTTCGTGACTAAGTTAGTGTCATAAAGTTTACAGTGTATGGTCAGTTCTGGTCAGTTTTTTGCTATAGAGTGTCGTATATCTTTGTTTACTCATATCGGAATAGGGTATGATAATAGGGTAGGATAAGGCATCATGTACCATTAGGCCCGAATTAGCGATACAAAGCACTGCATTGGAAGTGGATCACTGAAAGATGCATCATAACCCTCTCGACGCATGGCATATCTAGACCACGTCCTACCTGTCCCACCTGACCCTCAAAAATATTTCAAACTCTGTAAGGTACATCATCACGCCATTTTCAGTGTACTTTTGTTCTGTTCCTTGTTTAGCATCACATTTCAGCAAACATATAGAATGGCAAGCGCACAATGTAAAGTTCTGAATCTTATGACGAAAGAACAAGATTCTCTCAACGAATTTTCTCACACACAAAGTTTCCTTGTAATAAAATATCCAACAATCTACTTCAAGATAAATTTAAGTACTAAAAGTTGTACACGTCTCTCCTACTTGAACTATCTACTTGATATATTTACTCAGACTGCAGCACAATAAGTACTTCTTGAATCATGAAGGTGACACTGATCTTCTATAATATCTGCAATATTCTCATCAAGTGCGCACTTGTTGTAAGAGCAGGAAATTCTGCATTCCTTTCAATTCATTGTCCAAATACTCACTTGACGGAAGATTGAGAAGGATGCGATGTTAGAGTTGGATGAGGACGGGATATTTATGAGCTGCATCGGACCGGAAGTCAAATTCTCGGCCATAAAGTCCACTACTCCGCGCTCTCCCTCTCTTTCCTCGTTGAGATAACTTGTGTGTAAATGACTTTCTGTGATCAAACTGGTCGATATATCTTGCTCCGTCTTGTGAAAAAGCCGAAACATCTTACACCGCTTGCAAAAAAATGAAGCATCTTGCGCAATATCTTGCGAGTTTTTGGCAAGATGACTAATCGTAATTTATGTTAAGGAAAATGAGGTGCTTTCTTGTGGAAGAATAGCAAGATATCTTAGAGTAAGGTATCTTGTGAAAAAGAAGGGCTCATATATGATACCGAAAATTGTTTGGACGATTCCTGATTGAAGCATCTCCTTTGTATTAAGTTGTAAGTGACTCAGGTTAATTCCGCCAAAACGTATGACAGTTTGTAACACAGTGTTCAATTGAAATTCCATATCACATGTTTTTATGTGCTTAAATTTAAATACCTTGATATAATGGATGACGGTTTAAAACGCACACAATTGAAATTCCATCACATGCTTTGTGCACATGATTATACCCTTGAAATATAGGACATTTATCTAATAAAAAAGGATTTTTAAGCTACTAGTAGGTAAATTTTCATTCCCTTTGAGATCTAATAAGTTCCATACTACTTCCATAGAGGGTCCACGTCGATATTATAAAAACACGTAGGAATAATTGGCAAAAATTAGCTTCTTAAAAGTGATCAAATATATTTTTTGACCACATGAACGAAATCTCCGCAAAAATTGAATCTTTTGACACAAAAATTTTCACTGCATGCTGACAATTTTTTGAGTGGACACACTATCTACTGTATACCTGCTCTAATGGAGGTGCTTCGTTGAATGCACCTCCGGTCGCACTTGTCGGTAGAGTAACTGTGCGACAAGTGTATGCGTACCCTTGACCATAGCGCAAGTAAGTTAGGTTGAGTGGTTACTCCGCATTTATTAAATCCCCAATGTGTATACACTTTTGATTTTATTAAATGAACTCAAGGGAGATACAGTCGGCATTGTTTCGAAATGTGAGATATACACATTTATGCAGCTGTGAAGAAATTACAACGGAATTGACTGATCATGATAGCAAAACAGAATGAAATGATATTATTCTACAGATTGTCCGTGTCATGACAGCCTTGGAGAGGTAATATTTGTTAAATTGGCAACTCGATGACCTACTATTGTTTTCATGAATCAGCCAAGAAAGCACAAAAAGATGCCGACTTTTCATGGAGACTTCCATTATAAAACGGATCATGACATTTCCTTGATAATCAGCTCAATTTCCGCTTAGTTAGGATGCTTATTAGCAAATATTCATTCCTTTTGATGTCTAACTTGTTGCATACTACTTACATAGAGGAGTCATCTCGGTAGTATATAAGTTGGCAAAATTTTGACTTTTTTTAGAACTACTCAAATAATTTTTTGGACCACGGGAACGTAATCTCGGCAAGAAACTGAATCTTTTCATATAAAAAATTTCACTGTATACAGATGCTTTTGAGTCGACACTCTACCTATATATCCCCACTCTATGCCCTTGGCTACCCCAATTAGGCCCAATTGGGATTAATTGAGGCCCCAGTTAGGCCGATTGGCTAACCCAATTATTTCTACGAAGTTGAAAGTTTGCTGCAATGATATGACGAAACCACTATTTTCAAAACAATTTGTGGAAATCTGAAGAGGTCACGACATTTAATTCGCACAAATCCTTGTAAATGCTGAGATGATATTGGATAGCACCGCACTTAAAAGTTCATTAGCAAGACGTCTTTACGGCAAAGAAGCATCGATTAGAAAAGGACACCTGCATCGATATTTCACAGCGTGGAACGACAGGGGCGTCTGAAATCTCAGAACAATTCTTGCACTTCCTACTTTTACATTCCTTTATTCATCAATGTCCGCCTTTTTATCTGCGACCTCAAAGTAACGATTCTACGAGGGGTTTTATCTCCTCGTGTTGAACAGCTGTCTAGAAGTACGAGTATGGTCAATCATTTCTCTTTCTTGCCGTATGCGAATTGTCGACGCGCAGTGAACAGTCGAATCAGTGAACTCTTTTTTTGTCACAAGCTCTCACAATGCTTGATAATCTGAACCGGTACGTTAATGATACAAACTATCGAAGTTAGGGGTGATTTCATCGTTATTGTGGTCAGACGAGTCTGCATTCCTCCTGCATTATACAGATGACATTTCAACATTTGATTTCCACAGAATGAATTTGTTTATGTTATGTTTCAGATACAATGGCAAAAATAACAAAATTTCAATCTTCAGACTCTTCTGACGGCGTACTTTTAAACTCAGCTTAACTTCAGCCGCATGCGATCTCGAACTGAAAGATGAAAATCTTAACAGCCAGCACTTGACTGATTGTAATTCAAACTTTTAGTATGTTAAAAGCACAGAATTAGATTGCTTGAGTGTGTCGCTTTGCTAGAAGTGAAAACTGATTCAAAACGATGGCACATAGAGGAACTTACTAACTACGCAAAAATAAAGAGATAGGAAAACTAGTGATGCGTCGCTTGCGGATTGCTGTGAGTTCCTTCAAAATGCTCCGATCTCTATACGATTCTTTCAGATTTGAAGAATTCAGATCAATGCGCAGAAGCTTTCTCAATAATGTTGGGCCCTCCGATCATCATTAAAAAGTTATCAGGCGCACGAAAAAAGGTTCACCAACTTCTCTGTAGAACTTGACATCAACTGTGTCTCTTTGCTGTGTGATCCGGTTGATAACAGTCACTGAGACTTCGCACAATTCGACGTGCTTAATGTTGAATTGGCTGCTTATTGTTCGATTGCTATGATATTGCCCATTTCATAAGCATTACATGTTCAAATGCTTCTAGTCAAACCGAAGAAGAGATGACCAGTCTTATTCCGTGGTTTAACCTTTTAAGAATCGAAGTTAGCATGTGAAAAGAAATTTCAGAAAGTGTCTATTAAATAACAGTTCTAGTACATGTACACTGCTTATATAAAGTCTAAGTAGGATCGCCTGTATCAAGTAAGAAATGCTGCTTTTTATAAACATAAAATTCAAATTGATGTTTATGCAACAAGGCATGTCTAGTGCTTGCAAAAAGTAGCATTTATTCCTTAAAACAGGCGCACTTACTTGAACATGTTTACATTTACGGCGGTATTCACTGAAAACCTGCCGAAATTTTGTTTAATGCGTTAATTGTGTAGTTGTAGCTTTAAAATAGGGAGTTGTGTAGATGTTGAAAGATATTAACTAATCCTACTGATGATTCCTGATATTATATGAATTAGCAGCTATTTAGATCTGCTCCGATTTTTCAACTGAGGATGCAACTCAATATTTAATTAGTCTATCGGCATTGTGTTTGATCTTTTAATAGTGTTGACATCCTTTCTTGCTTCTTAATCAAAAAGTAGCCGTTAGCACGGTGAATACTTGAGGTTATTATGATAATAAGTCATTACTGTCCGGTCAACCTGTATTTCATTGGGAGGAGATTTCTGCAATACATAGATGAACGTATGCTGAATATAATACGAGTAACATATCAAGCTTTAACATGGTGTAAATGCCACTGACCAATTAGTCCATACATCAGGCCACTACCAATTTTTCAAGTCGTAGCCTCATTACATTGATCAGCATGAAAAATCCAAAATTGCGCTATGTTTCCATCTGTCATAAATACATAGCAATAGTTATCATAATATCTGTCATTATTTGTTGTATTAGTGTAATGATAACTTTCTTAGAAATTGATTTCAGCTTGATTGGATTAGCTTCTTTGGAATTTAATTGGAATTTTTTCCTCTTTGATTTATACATTGAAACCTTTAAGGAACACAAACAATTAACATAATGGGTGAATTCACGGCTGTTGATCTCTTAACCCTCAGAAGACCAAGGGTGATTATTTCAATCACCTCGGTAAAAATAATGATCAAACGTAACTTTCTGCGGAAAAGTACGTTCTCATATCACCTGACTTTTTTTGCTATTCCACGGTTGTTTTTTTCCAATATTAGGGTCTTGCTTGTATGACGCAATTTTTCAAAAAATGCAATCGATTGTGTTGAAGTTGAACATTTTGTGATGTAACTGCCAAGGGAGATTATTTGCATCACCTTCACAAATTGAAAAACAGTATCAGACTCTTATTCAGTCAAATGGAAAAGCATCTGAGGGATCCAATTGGCTTGTCAACGACCACAGTTACTACTATGCTTTGCTTTGACGATGCTGACAGAATAGCAGAATCTTTGTAGGCTTGAGCGGGAGCAAATCGAAGTCAATAAACGATTATAGACGATTGCGACGCTGTACGAGATGCAGGGAGGTCGACTCGAAACTGCACTCCAACTTCGAATTTCTACACCGAATGCAATTGATGAATCTGTGTATGGAAGGCATAGCAAAATCGACAAACATGGTGTGTTGCATGAGCCAGAGCGAATGACTACAATATACTGTTATTGCTGTATGTAGACCTACAGTCTACGGCAAAGATAGTCTGCAACGTATTGAAGAACTATCTATAGAAATTACATGCATATTTAATAAGTGTGTACATTCGGATTATCATGTCTTCTTAAAAATAATAACTATCAAGTTAATACCAAGTACCCACCATGCATTAAAGTTAGCAAATTTGTCGAAAAGACAGGACCTATGTACAGGCCTATGTAAGTAATAATATACAAGCTTATGAATCTCTGCATCCCTTTTTGCCATATTTTCATAATAACAGAATCCTCAAAAAAGTCTTAAAATATAACACTAACATTCCACCTTCATTACTATGCGATAGGATTATCGATTAGTTAAGGTGATTGAAGTAATCACCCTTGGTCCTCAACGTTAGTCTTATACCTTGGTCGTCTGAGGGTTAATGGTGATAGGCTGTACATCAAGTAGGAAACTGCTTTGATGTCAAGGGGTATAAAACTGACTGATATTTGATGAAATGGTAGCTTTTCTAGTCGTTCCATCTTCTGACTAAGGATGCAGCTTAATACTTATTCATTCTATTTATGCTACTAATTCTAATTTGAACCTGACTGCGCATTCAATTTCACTTAATAAGGAAATTCTAGATTCATACGACAGAATCTAAATTTGGGAAATATTCGACAAACGTTAATGATGCAATTAATGACACTAGGGCAGGGGTTCTCAACACGTGGCCCGCGGGCCATTTTGTGGCCCGCAAGCTTGTTGGCGGTGGCCCGCGATGAAACGAGTGAGCAAGACATGCGTATATTTGGCGGCTTGTCAATTGAGCTCTTCCTGTTTAAGAAACAGCTAATTAATTTTGTAGCGCGACAAACGTGTCTCGCTCGCTATTTCAGCCCATTTTAATGACCTTATTTTTTTGAAGGATTTTATGAGAAATCTTGTAGAAAACTATGGTTGATATTGTGGTTTGACATTCTGAGGATGAGAAGTAGTGCAGAGATATCGACGATGTTTTAGCTTTCTTTTCTTGGCAATGATCGGATCAACTTTGAGTTGTGTTCTCTCTACTCACTAACAAACCACAAAAAACAAATATCGATCACGCTTGACTAACGCAAATGTACAAAACAACATGCGTCTCTTGCATTAACCGTTTAAACCAAGATTCGTCAAGACACAATTAATGGCTTTTATGATGTTTTTGATGAAGCCATTTATATTTTTTCTTAATATTTCCCAACGTTAGCATTCATCCATGAATGTGAATGTCCCTCTCCCTCCTTATTCTATAAAGTTGTTAATTTGTTGAATGCGCATTTTTCAACAAACAAAAACGAAAAACTCAAACTCTCAATAAATTAAATTTTCCACACCACATGCGTTTTGTAAAGTATAACATGTATACAGAGTTACAGATCTAATCTATAAAGCTAGTAAAGCTTATAGTACTTCTAATAATGCCACCAATAGGTCCATACCCTACCTCTATCATCAACAAAAAAAAAAAAAAAAAAATTTTTTTTTAAGGATGAAACATAAATAGCCTATAGGCCTAGTCAACTCTAACACTAACTAACTACTATAGTATATAAAATAAATAAATATAAATAATAGGGGTTGGTCATATTCAGTCGATTGGCCCCCGGTAGTATATTCATATTCAAAGAAAAATAAAAAAAAGCCAAATTTTGGCCCCACGAATTTTGAGAACCCCCTGCACTAGGGTGTGCATCATTTGTGAATTCGCACGGAACATTCATGTCGTTGAATTTCAATGAATAGCTATTTTGCATTATTCTAGATTCTAGCAAAAAGCTTGTTGCATATCTGAAAAAAGTAATAATGAAAGATAAACACAAGCCTACAGACCGTTTAATAAATGATTACACAAAAAAGTTAACCTATTTTTAGATGTAATTTTCGTGTTGAAGTCCTGCTCAATTTCAATAAACGATGTACCATATGAAACCTTATGTTTCATAGATTATTTTGGCACATATTTTACTTCCTTAAGTGGTCAGTTGTGGTAAGTAGGCCTTCCAAAGAAAATTGAGCGTTTTCTTTGTTGCAGGATTTTAATATGAAGACGACAGAATGTTTTAATGACAATTGACACAGTGTGAGCTATCATTCAGCTTTATCGTGTTATAAAGATTTCAAGATTCGTTAAATGTGCAAAGAGATACAGAACCAATTTATGATTTATGAGCTCAGTCACGATCAAATTTTATGAGAATAAGCAAAAGATAAAAGCGGTGTGCAACGATTTATGAAACGGACTGTATGTATATTTGAACTATTATTCCATTTGCCATTTATCAGCATTCTATGCTTCTGTCATTGCTTCTTCTTGAGAAAAAAATTGATTCTAAATTTGAACGTCAATTCCATACGATGGCATTAACGATGTCAATCAACATGTGGTAATTGATGATAGGTTTAAAGTTTTGATTCTGACATATAGGGCATTGCGTATCCAGAAATTCAGACTTAATAGCGAAGACAAAAGAAAAATTGCATACGCAAGAATCAAGCTATTCAGTAGCTTTGTAACCTAGCAATGCGAGAATATAATAGAAATTCCTTTGTTTCAATCAACACACTTCTTATTATACATTGAGATTTACTAAGTAAAAGTTAGGACATGCATGTATAATAATTTAAATCTACATTTAAAATTGTATACAATGTTTAATTTAGACTGACTTAATCTTTTCTGAATGCAATGGTTGTCTTTATGATCTTTATCTAATTTAAAATTTAAAGGATGTAAGAATATTGACATCCTCCGTCCGTTTATCAAGTAGCGGAGACCACTGGGCAGCATTAATTCACATTTTTACTATTTTTAATTAATTGCCGCATTAATGAACCGACACGATTGACTTGAATGTTTCAATACATTGACAGAATAGATCTCCCTTATGCTAGTACATCCAGAAAATTTCAGCTTCATGAAGTAGGTACTTCGGTGACTGACTTTTTTAGCTAAAGTTCAGAGAAAAGCTGAGAATTCTTAACATAAATATCAACAACAGCATTTCAGGAGATGAAAATGCCAAAACCACAACTGGAAAATATAGACGAATCCCAGTCAGTATTTTAGTTAATATTTAACACAAGTACTTTGCGGCTGTTGAAGACAGACTATTTTCAACATGATGATGATGTTGATACAAACTTTGCCGCTGTTACTGAAACTACGGGTGGCCCAACATAGGAGCGTAGGAGGGTCTCACGGGATTGCGACGCACCTGCTTCACACACAGTTTCAGGTGAGGTCTTCGCTTATCGTCATCGGATAGCGCAGACTAACTGGTTGGAGTGGCGGTGGCTACTACACTGCATGAAGGAACCATGTGATACCCAAGAAAAACATATTATCCAACTGTTGAAATCATTAGTGCTGCATCATGCAATAATTAACGAAAGATGTGTAATAATAGGATTCCCTATTATTCCTTTTAAGGACGACTTTCAATGAAATGTTCTTCATCAAAGAATTGTGTCGGAATCACATAATTAGATTGTTTAATCGTATCACTTTGCTAGAAGTGAAAACTGATTCAAACAGATGGCACATGCAGGAACTTAATAAGTGGGCAAAAAGAAATTCTTAATACCTTACAAAGATAGGAAAAATAGTCGTGTGCCGCTTGCGGATTGTTCTGAACTCCTTCAAAATGATGCGATCGCCACGATTCCTTCAGATTCGAGGAATTCAGATCATTGCGTAAAAGTTTTCTCGATAATGTTGGGTCCTCCGATCATTATTAAAAAGTTGTCAGGCGCACGAAAAACGTTCACAAACTTCTCTGTAGAACTTGACATCGTCTGTGTCTCTTTGCTGTGTGATCCGGTTGATAACAGTCACTGAAACTTTACACAATTTGGCGTGTTTAATGTTGAACTGGCCGCTCATTGTTCGATTGCTATGGCATTTAGTCAGCAGATTGTGCCATTTCATTAACGCTACATGTTCCAATGCTTCCCTTCTAGTCAAACGGAAGAAGATACGACCTGTCTAATTCTGTGGTCGGGATTGCTTATCAAAATGGTTTCGAATAGCATTTTCATAAGAGAAATCTGTACAAATGCACCGCATCTTGATATTTTGTCTTTATAAAACTACAGTTTGTCATGATGTCCTAGACCAAAGATCGACAATGATATCATCAAGAATTTCTATTCCATTGTATTTTCTAATCATAGATTCTTCGCATTTTGTATTGAAGTAAGTTTAGTCTCTTTCGTTTGTTCCACCCATGTTTTTCCTCACTGGTTGATTAATGTAGCGAAAAGCAACAGGCTATTGTCTGTATCACACAGATTGTCAAACAATGCAGACATTAAAGACCGCCGTTTTCAGGGATGCATCATATATTGCTGGTTACTTCAGAGTTCCAGTAGGACTGTGATTCATATTGAACTCATTAATAACTGTCATGATGTTTCTGAAGTCTTGACTGTAATCTAATATTTTAGCTTTTTTTTCTTAATCTAGATACTGTTGGCCTAACTACCTGCTGTAATTCGAGTGTATAAAGCTTAAATCAAAACTTGCGATGTCTAACGTATAGGCCATAGGCCCTACCTAACTTTTGATATACAAGAAGCTTTGTATGACTAAACTGCTATCTTCGGTCTTCCATTACTTGGAATATAGGCTATCGATGCTGTTTGCAATCTAATTTCAATTTCATTGCTAAGAGCAGTAAAAGTAGGGCGGTGTAAATCGAAAAATTCGGATGACTAGATCTATTTACAGTGTAGGCCGTCGTATATTTCACTAAAAATGGTATATTTTCACTATAAAAAATAAAATGATATCTTTGTCGATCATAGTCCTAGACTACCTCTTCTTACCTACCTTGCGAGATAAGAGAACTTTGCAGCAGTCATCGGAGATGTTCGGACTTTAACGAAAACTTTTAGTTTAAAGAAAGACCAATTTGAAGCCACTTTAAGATAAGGCACTCAAAGATTTTTAAGTTTGCTTTGAATTCAAAACTGTGAGCTGCACATTGTAGCCTATAAAAACTCGAGTTAAACTCAATCATTTTAACATTATACCGGTACTTTTTCCTTGCACTTAACATCGTGGCTGAAATTCAGGCGCAGCTCTTCACATGTTTTCACAGCAACCTGGCCGCTGATAAACGCCGTCATCCTCAGTGCCTCAGTGCCTAATTCACGCTCTGAGAAGATGTTGCGGTGGCCCTGTGGTTCGAGAGTATGTTTGCTTGTCTTCTGCCTACAACGTCGCTGTTTCAAACCTGTTCAAGATTGATGAAGCTCAATACACTGAATCATATCTCGACGTTGCTGCATCTGTTGCGTTCTGCTGCGACGTGATATATTCATTGACAATCATGTTGCTTGCGAAAATGATGAAAAAAGCTGCAAAAAGAAAATTTGCAAGTACTTGTATAAACGATGACTTGTCTTGGGAGACTCTCTTGAGACTCCAAGACACCCAAAAGAGGCCATGAAGATGCAAAGTTTCTTCTGCTTTACAAATCTTTCGGCGACATGGCAAAATCAGGCGAGAAAGGAAGGGATTTCGATTAGAAGGATAACTGATGCGTCAATCTGCAATCGCGTATCGATAACATCGTTTCCACTGAGCTGATATTGGCGCTTTGACGTAATATGATTAATTAACTTGCAAGTGCAGCGAGTTGAGCGAATGATTCGCCTGACTTCTTAGAAAATTAAGTAATGATGACTGTCAGGAGTTGAGATGCGAATATTCATAATGGAGAGATCTTGTTTCAATGAATTAACTATCGAATGATGCTTGCCATAATAAACACATATGACACATGTACAGAGCAAGGTACTGGGAAGACAATCCTTAATGCGGGGATTTGGAGAGAAATGTTCGTGATTTCATCCAGGAGAAATGGAAGCTGTAAAATTGAAAGGAAATTCATTTCATTATTTCGGAGTGTCGCTTAGGTGCCAATTAAAACCTTCTCAAAGATGACTTCAAAGTGTAAATCGATATAAAACCACATCGTTTGAATAGATCGATAACGAACCACACCCTAAGTCCTCTCTAACCAATTTCTACTTCACTGACGGATTTTCTCAAAATAGACGAATATCTTGATCTTTGCTTATTATGAACAATATCATGGAAGACTTGGCTTTGTACAGGTCTAATCAAAACAATCGGAAAAACTAAATTTAAGCGATTCTCATGCCTTCCAATCATGTTGCACAATCAACGTTTTTCAGGTTTAACATGGAAGACAGTGCTAATGTAAATACCGCCTCTGACAGTGCTTTTCAACATTGAGACTGATCGGCATCGGAGCTCTTTGTCGGATCCAAATTTTCAATTAGGATTCAGATCGAACTGAAGTTAAATATCAGAAGATTGCCCCAGATCATGTTCCAGCAGCTTGATTCTTCTTGAGATCTAACCACATTAATTTCGATCGACATTTACTGACCGAGCAGTCGGTGTCTTTTTATAGTCCCATTAGTAGGGGCCTAAGCAGCAGTCTTATAAAAACAAATTATTGTCAAACAAATTGTCAAAAGCAACAGTGAAATTACAAAATACTGCAGCGACAGGATGACAAAGTAGGAAATCCTGCAAAACTTTCTGTACGTTCATAATTTTGAAATATCGCTCCTATAATCAAGCAAGAGTATAATCAGACACATACGCAACTTGTAATGTCGATTTAAAGAGCATGCATTGCTCCAGCTTGAAATCAGAGGCCAAGAAATCTCAGAGTATTCATTTTACTTAAAGGGTTCCCCTGTTCACTAAATTTGAATAATTTTCAAAATATCTATTTGCATTCGAATATCAGCTTCCAAAATATCACATGTGTCATTCAATGATTAATTGAAAAGTTCCAGCGACATTACATTTATTTGAGAAATGATTGTCGGTAAAGAAACTTTCAGTGTGTTTATTCCAGAAAAGCGCCAGGTTTCTTGACCGCTTGAAGAAGAAATTATCCAATAATTGGACTTTCGATCTGTGAATTCTTCAGATGCTCTTACAAACAGCACACCGACCACTTTCAATTATGACTTTGTGAACCAATTTTTAATTCACATTCCAAATTGAAAAATTGGGAAATAGTTGTCAGTGACTGCCACAAATAGACACACTATATTGATCCATGGAATAGTAGGTTATTTCACATAAAGCAATGCCGCCATCTCACTTGCAATTCTCTTCATGAAAATCCTGTAATTAGGTGTCAACAACTTCCACAACCAACTTGGCTATTAGTTTCACTATGATACAATGTTTTAGATCGAATATGATCTACAAACCACAGATTTTCCATGTGCCATCATTGTACATATGCCAAATTGAATCTAGCATTTTAAACATAGAAATGGCTATTCATCTCATGTTTTTGTCTTCCAGATGTCTACGGATAACTATGTAATTTTTCACTACTTCATAGTTTTGACATAGCTATTCAGCCCCTTCTATTCAATATTTCAATACTATTCTGTTGTAAATTGCGATATCAAATAAAACTGCTTAATTTGAACTGGCGAAAAAGTAATATCATAGCTGTCGCTACAAATCAACCATTGATTCCATACTTCCCTTATATACTTACTTTGCTGTACATAGGCAAGATATTAAACTTCCATTCTAGTGCACTATTATCCACTTCTATGCTCGGGATTCATCAAGTTAGCACATCCATTTGCTTATATATGCTCATTGGTGTAGAATCACAATTATTTTGCAAAATTTCACGATCAGCTTTCTAGAATTCTATTCATGTTATTGATCCGCGAAAACTTTAAAAGTTGTTGTCATAAGATTTAATATTCTCATTAACTTATCAACGTCTACATCGATTTAGACATCATGTAAAGGCTAAATACTTCTTATAAAGCTGCAAGTAGTGAAGGAAATAAAAATCACATATTTTTCAATTTCCACTCTCTCATATTGTGCACGATGGCAAATTTTGACATGTTTAGGGCTATGTTGATTATTTATCTTTGAATCGAATTTTAGTTACTGAAATAAAGTATCCTGTCTTTCACGTTCCGGACAGTCTATAAAATGCTCACAAATATCACATGCCAATCATAAGAGGAAACCGCTCATTCGTCTTTGATGACAGTTCCCAAATTCAAGAGGAAAGAATGCTGTTGTCAAAGCAAGCAAACGACGGACCGTTTTCCATGATAGCGGACGTTGAATTGTCTATTTTCGAATTTAAAGTGACACCGCACTGCCGCAGAAGCACGTTCACAATAGCAGAAGTATGAGAAGATGGCTTGATTTGCGATTGAAATATGATTTTCTCGAATCATCATTCATTACGCATGAGTTAATTGATCGACTGTCTTTATTCTTGGAATATAAAGAGTATTAATCATGTGTCTCATAGCAAGTTATTGCAGTTAAGCCCTCTACAATCACGAAGAGTGCATTGAAGGAGATTGAGAACCTGAGGGTCCAATATTTAGATGAATGAAGTAGGCTAACTGTAATTTGAAATTGTTTAACTAATTACAAATGTTTTGAAGCATTGTGGTTGAATTCTGGGATAACTCGAATCTTACTTAAATTATGATGTTTGCTCAAATACTTTCAAGAGGAACATTTCGTTTTCACTGAAGATTCATGTAATGTGTCCAAGGGGAAAATCAAAAATCACGATTCTCTCTTTAAGCGGTGTGCTGTAAATTAACTTGTACTTTTAGAGAATTGGGAATGATCGTGAATTTTTAGAAGGGTACCTAACCATCGTAAACCACTGTTGTCATGGCAACGCATGTTCACGACACAGTATTTATTGTTTTCTGTGTGTGCATGATGTACGTGTATGTGTGCGTCCGTGAATATTTTCCTTCAACAAGCATCACCAACTGCTCCCTGTAGATCGTATGAGTATCATGAATATATTCATGTAAATCACTACCTATAACAAAAATCCAAAACTCCACCACAAATGCTTATGATCATTGGGCTGATATCTTTCCTAAACTTAAGATTTTAAAAAAAAAACAAAATTTTCGTTGAAATTTTGATTGATCAAATTTGTCTATTTCTATGTTACAATTAAATTAGCTGGAGATTCATTCAATCTCTATGTCCATAATACTCACGTTCATAAACAATAGTCTTGTTTCCGTTAGTCGATGGTCGGCGCAAACTTCCTACATAGAGGTAGGTATTCAATAGAAGGAGTTTCGTTTTTGTTTCAATCTATCCAGATATAAATTTTGAAATGATTGAGAAATTTGTTTCAATCTCGACATTCATTTTCTTTCCTTCGAATTCTGTGAATTGTTGGGTCATGAAGAAGAGAATAATGGCAATTCTTTGAAAATGTGGAATGTCGAGGATTGTGACTGCAGACAATGAAATCAGATTGATTCCCAGTTTATTCCTCTGAGTGTTGGAAGATTATGGAAATGAATTGCGTTCTTGATGAGCATTCTTTCCATTTTCAATTGGAGGAAAACTATGCATTTGTTGTAGAACACGAATGATATCAGGAAGCAGTAAAACACCGAAGGAATTGCAGAGGGCGGGTCCAAGTGCAGCTCAGAGAAATAACACGACACGGACGGGTTATTTTATTGTCCCAATTTATTGCCTTCCTGCGCCAAAATTTTGCCCACTCCGTGGCCTCAAGGAGATTGACGTGCGGATGAAATGGCCGCTGAATTCCCCAGATTTCCGGGCATTGGACGACTTTCTTCCCGTCAACTGTCAGAGTGAGTAGGCTCGCCATCTCCTTTGTCCATGTCATTAGCGTCGCAACACCTGCGCATAAAGAAGTCTTTTTCTTTGGTATTTGGCGGTGAGGATTACCATGCATCGTCGACTTTCGCTCACAGTCCCGCGGGAGAGGTAGAAAAGGAAGCCGACGAGAGGGAACAGAGGCAACTTTACACTGCCTTCCCAAAGGAGAACAAAATATTCGATGGTGCATCGTCGCATCTAGGCAGAGCGCGTCGAAAATTAAATCCGAAGTCAAATCGCCTCCAAATGGCGAATTCATGACATCAAAACTTTCCTACAATTTGAAATTATTTCTCAATTTAGTTGTGATACGGTTTGATGAAGACAAAATATTGCCGCTTACATGCAGTTCAGTGAAATTCGATGTCGGTTGCAGTACGGCTGTACTGTCCACAACGCACTACCGTTCAGCAGTATCCCTCATCAATTCCGATATCTTTGATGTCAATTACCTGTAGTAGATTTTGTGTGTCCCTAATAGAGTTCTGCGTTCGTGGCGCGGAAGAATCGTGTTTCGTGTCGTGTTCGTGCTTTGACATTTAGAGTCGTTCTCGTGCTTTTGGCATTTAGAGTCGCGATCGTGCTTTGACATTTAGAGTCGTGTTATATTTTCGTGTTGACAAGATAGTTCAACAACTTAATCTGTAGCTAGAGAAAAGCTATCAAGAATATATTATATTAGACGATGATAAAGGATATATGTAAGCCATTATAAAGACATATACAGTTGACCAATGTATGGCCGAACCACGAAGATTAACTACCTCTTATACGAACCCTCAGTCTGGAGGTGGGCCGAGCGTGCTGCCCAGTATCCGGCAGAGCAGTGAGCGCCTGTTGCACACTTTTGTTGGCAACCCAGCCACTTCTGCTGCAGCCAATGGGATTTTCAACTTCAGGATTTGTCATAAACAATACAATGTACTTTGATTCCAGAGCAGCTTTCTATGACTACTAGATCGGCCGCAGATCTACAGAGAGTAATCACAAACATTTCAATCTAATTCAGTCCCTTAAGCTGCTGTGGTCTTCTCCAGATAGCTGTTGCATTGTTTTAAACAGTACATTTCAAGTAAAGTACTTGCAAGAAAAAAATCGTGCATATCGTAGGGGATTTGGAATTCAAAGGAGAAAACGACTTTGACGAGTTGACTCGTCTTGGCAATGGTGACAAAACTCCTATGACGAGTTAACTCATCTTAGCAATGAGAAAAAGCGCCTTTGACACGTCTTCATCACGTCAATCAACTCCTATGACGAGTTGACTCGTCTTGGCAATGGTGACAAAACTAGTATGACGAGTTACCTCATCTTAGCAATGAGAAAAAGGGCCTTTGACAAGTCTTCATCACGTCAATCAACTCCAACTCCCAAAACGAGTTAACTCGTCTCGGCAATGGAGACAAACGCCTTTGACGAGTTGACTTGTCTTGGCAATGGAGGCAAAATTCCTATGACGAGTTGACTCGTCTCGGCAATGGAGACAAGCGGCTTCGACGAGTTGATTCGCCTCGGCAATGGAGACAAGCGGCTTTGACGAGTTGACTTGTCTTGGCAATGGAGACAAAACTCCTATGACGCGTCTTCATCACGTCAATCAATTCCTATGACGAGTTAACTCGTCTTGGCGATGGAAACAAAACTCCATTGTCGATTTAGCTCGTCTTTGACAATGAACGTGCTGATGTCACTCAGCAGTGACGTAGATTAGTGACCATCAGTAAACAGCTGTGTTCATTTCAGTCACACGAACTTAAGCAGAAGGAAAAGTCACATTTTTAGGTTTTCTCATGTCGCATCGACGTCCAACAGCGTTCATTCGTATTACATCGGACAAGATCTGCATTTCGGCAGTTTTACTTTTATCTATCGGCGAATTTCCTCAACCCATTTTAATTTCTTCAATTTCTCAGTCTGTTTTTCCTCGGAAGGTCATCTCTCAACGTTTTGACTTAATAATAGGGAACACTAATGCAAGGGAATGTTGGAGTGGTCAGCTCGGAGAATGTGGGAAATTGGTGAACAAGCGGTCATACCGCCAGTCAGACAGACATAAAATTTGACGACAGACGAAGCCAATTTCGTTCATTGGAGACTTTCACAGAATCCGGAGAATTATTATTGCTTTCCAACCACTTGACAATTCTTCCCATAGTAGTGGTGCATACATTCTTCTCTCTTTCTCTGCCTATGTCAGGCTTGATGAATAATAAAGTCAAAAGCCTTTCCAAAAACTTCTTTTTGAGCATTCAGAGTGAACTGCAGGGAAAGAATCTTCTTCTGCTATTCTCCACTCGATCGTCCTCACTTCATAATACATGTTTACGATGCACGTAACTGACTAGCTGACGTCGCTGTGGTCTAGTGGTAGAATGTTCGCACTGCGTCCGGACAACCTGAGTTCAAAACTGGATCGGCTCAAGCATTTAAGGCATGCACGCATGCAGGATAAACTGCACCTGCATGGAATTCCGACTTTTTGCTTTGTTTTGGTTAGTGGTACCAGAATGAGCAACAGTCGTTTGTTGATGGTGACTTCAAGTGCTTCAGGTCTCCGTCAGACATTGATCTAACTCAATATCGCTAGATCATAGGAAGAAACAACTTACTGAAACCTACCATGGTAACCGTAAGGCGATACATTGAAAGTTATTTTATCAAATGACGTTGAATTTGAGAGAGAACCGATGGTATCTTTAATTTTTGCTATTTGCACCGACAAAGTACCGGTCAAACCACAGAAGTAGACAGATCGTCTTTTCTTCTGTTTGACTAGAAAAGAAGAATTGGAACATGCACTGCCAATGAAATGGCACAATCTGCTGACATAATATCATAGAAATAGAACAATAAGCATCCAGTTTGCCAGTTTGCCAATTAAACACGCCAAATTGTGCGAAGTTTCAGTGAGTGTTATCAAACGGATCACACAGCAAAGAGACACAGACGATATCACGTTCTACGGAGAAGTTTGTGAACGCTTTTTCGTGCGCCTGCCATCTTTTTTAAAAATGATTGGAAAGACCAATATTATCGAGAAAGCTTCTGTGCAATGATCTGAATTCTTCGAATCTGAAGGAATTGTGGTGATTCGAGCATTTTGAAGGAACTCACAGCAATCCGCAAGCAACGCGCAACTATTTTTTCTATCTCTGCAAGGTATTAGAAAATACTTTTGCCCACTTTCTAAGTTCCAACATGTGCCATCGTTTTGAATCAGTTTTCACTTCTAGCAAAGTGATGCGCTTAATGATGTGCGTGTGATACACCATGACGTTTTGTAGGATGTTAACGGATCTTATTGTAGTAATAGCAACTTTTCTTGTTCAACAATTGCAAATGCGACTTTACAGCGTCAAATTCAAGCGAATATTGAAAATTCATGTGCATGTATGTCAAAATTCTTCTTAAAAGCGTCTTTGCCTGATCATATTCACTACCTTTGTTGTGGCAAGTCAAAATGATTCTCGCACAAAACTTTGCTCTTCATTCTTTAATACCAAAATAAAGTCGCGAAATGGTCGATGTATGTTGATATCGATGATGTATGATATGATGTATGTCGATGTATGTGAAATGTTCAATGTATTCTAGAGACAAAACTGAGCCGATCGTAATGCAATCTAAACTACAGGAATGCTCTTGCCAACATTCGAAACATTTTTAATGTCAAAGAAACCGGAAATTGGATGGCCAATTTACAGTATGACCAGGATTGCCGTCTGCAATGCCTCCTTGGTGCATTGATGAATACAAGAATAATAGGCAACGCTCTACACTGGGCACATTGGAATAAGGCGTGTCAAGACATAGATAATTGTGAAGACACCTAAAGAAATGCTATTCTAATTTCAGTTTGTATGTCCAATCTGCCGACCTCCAAAGGCAGTCTCGAGGGACTGCACGATCACTGATCCATTTAATGACCAATAGCTTAATGATCATTCAGGGTGGTTTGTTTGGATTTTATTCACATATCAGAGGAAGTGTCTGAATTAGAAAGAACACTCAATATTACATTCAAAGAAATTTCATTCTTTCACAGGGGTCATCTTCTAACATATGATATGGCAGAGGGCGGGAGGACCACAATCCAATGCGAATGTACGTGTTAAACTGATTCAATACTCTCCCGATATGTTTAATGCCAAGTAAAATGAATGAAGAATAAAAAATATCGCGACTTAACAACTTACACAAGTCAAGCATGAACAGGCGTCACGAAACAACAGGAGCTGTTCTGCTACAAGTGTAGAAGTGCAGAAGTAGTTCATTATTAAGTAATCTGCCATTGACAAAGGGTCTGGACCCGAAACGTCTGCCGATATTTTTTATTCTTCATTCATTTTACTCGGCATTAAACATATCGGGAGAGTACTGAATCAGTTTTACATTCGCATTGAGCCATCTTCTAATCCTTAATGTTTATCGCACTTTCATCGATGCTCCTAATTTGAGACATGAAAATGTCAAAGATCATGAGCATGGCAGCATTTCAAATATTCGAAGTTTGACGCTAGGTATTTGTAGACGTGTATACAATGTAAAGCTGTGCAACCGAGGGCCTTATATGGTACTTACTGCACTTGTAGATATAAAGCTTCCGCAAAATTGCAAAATTACGGTGAATTATCCGTTGCGCAAGTCTTAGCTTGTAAATCAGTAGTTGATTGTAAACGCAATTTGCTGTTCAATGAAAGGCAAGAAAGATCTCAATGTTCATACGTCGCTTGTTACAGAGGAGTGCAGACCAGAATGCGGCTCGCACCATGATGTTGTGAACTCCCCAAAGCCAGTTATGTAGTCGCACGGCTGAGGTAAGAATAAGCCCAAGACTCGAACTGGCTTGAAAACAGAACTGCTTCCAGAAATCTGTCTAATGCTAATCTAGCCGATTTCCGTTGGCATTTTTGCGGAAACCATACGCACGACCAAAATATTCTCAGCCACAATGCCACGGAAATCATCTCCAAGAGGACATGATAATTACTCAAGTCTACATTTGGCTCAGAGCAGTTGGCAGATCGGTGAAGGCGCCTGAAGTTGAACGAAATAAATCCAGAGTGCGCATGACAGGCAACCAAGTGTCTTTCATCTCAAACAGCTGATTTCGGTAATAATGGCAGTCGTTTCTATCCATTCCGTCTCTTCTCTTGTAATATTGTGTCAGAACAGTCGGTGGGCATTTCCTTTCTGGCAAAGCAGAATCTCCGCGATCTTGGGAAGAAGGGAAGTCTCATACAGGTGTATTTAGAAATCCACACAACTGATCATGAACCTTCACATTCTCGTCTCTAACATTTCCTTCGATATTCTTGAGAAAACATCTCCTACTTGTCAAATATGTTGAAAGCAGATCACTTCTATGAGCATGGCGATGTGTGATCGGACTTTGATCGGACACCTGCTAGGCGACTTGATCACTCCGTCATAAATTTGATTACCTCTTTCTTGACAAAATCGAAGAGAACAGCCAGTTTCATGTCCGAAATAATGGGCAGTTGGGAAAAATATCAGCGGAAAACTTTAAGTGCGAGCGCATCAGTGAGATTCGGCAAAGTTCATTTCGTACGTGAGATGCCAAGAACAGTATCGATGAAGAGAAATTCGGGGACAATCGAATGCGATCAACAGATGAAAAATCAATGACTTCCAACTTTGGAACAAGTACGAGAAAATGAGGTTTTCATTCATTTGGTAATTTCGATGCATCACGTACTGCAATTCAAGATTAGGAGAAGTTGACACGATCATGAAAGTCGGAAGCTTGAATGCTATGGGTTAACATGGTCTGTTGACCATCGTATGGACAATTCCCTGTAGGCTTTAGTCAAGGAGACTGAACTTGATAAGCAATTCATGATAAGGAGAATATTTGCTTATCAATCGGATCACGTGCAGTATTAGTACGTACAGCATTAGTAGGTGCTCGTATCAGCTGATGATGTGAGGATTGAGGCTTACTAGGAGGCATAACCTGTCTATTAGTCTGGAGATTCGTGTCAACTCGGGTGAAGCATGGACAGTTAAGCCTCTAATGAAGTTTATTGGCCACATGAAGGGGCTATTAATGTAGATAGTTCTCAAGACAAGGTCAATACATCGAATTAAAGTTTGAAATGTTTTAAAGCATTTTGAATCCTCACTTTGCGATTGAACAACTCATGAAATAAGTCTGCATCTTCAAAATCTGCTTTGAAGCGCAAAATGCAGGATCTGTAGAACTCATCGTAGGAATACAATATCTGTATGTAGTTACATATCAACATGTATATATCATACCCATCAAATTCTAGCAGATATTAGGGTTTAAATAACATGACATAGTTTAAAAGCACATCATTAGAAAAAATGCTTGGAAACGTGATTCTGCAACCTTGCTTCCAACACAGTAGAAAAGTTCGTTTATTCGAATACGTTGTTAAGGCAATTTTTGAAGAACAATGTTTATTTTCAAACAATAAGAAAACACGATTATAAAACCTCATTAAAAAAACCAGGTTTTAAAAGCAGCTTAAAGACCGATTTGAAAATGTTCTTTTTGCATGTTTGACAAAACAGCTATCAAATTGACGTTGGAAGCATTGTCTTACTTAGATTAATACATGTGATAATTGTATTTTACGTCAATGTACACTACATGGGGTAATGTACAGCCATCTTTCAAATCTACATGCATCTTAACACTGAAAAAAGACACGCATGAAGGCAGAGGGTAATCTGCTGTCAAAGTCTATATTTGTAAGCTTGCTTATCTTGCGCGAAAAATTATATTTTTACAAATTTATTAAAATTTATTAACATCTTAAAAATTACAGAAAAATATTTGAGCGATGAATTATGAAGCAAAAAGTGGCTTCAAAAGAAGCCTTTTTGTTTTTAACCCACGATCGGATGAAGGAAAATCTGTCTGCAATCCAGCTAGTTTCAAATCTTACATGTTTTCAGAGATCTTTAACTGAGTGTATTGATGACTGATTTTTATCAAAGCTTACCTTCGGAGAATGGAATGTGTTCATTCGATTTGGACCAGACCGACCATTGGTGTCCAATTCCGGAGAACATGCATCAAAAAGCTTTTCTTGTACCTCGCAATTCATCGCATACTTCGTGGGGCTGCCTTCTCCATCTGTTGAAAAAAAGAAAGTAAAGTTTAAATTCTGTTTTGAAAATGGCTTCGACATTAATGAGTTGATATGCTGATATAATAATGGTCATTTGGTTATTTCTAGATATTGATCATTGAAATGACACAGATTATTCTGTTCATAGTTATATCTTACGGCCTCATCAGCAGCATAGCTTAATAATAAGGTATGCAGGCAAGCTGAAAAAGACCACATAATATCCTTCAATTTTCGGGCGATTGAACGAGCGCTGTTTATGAAAATACATGTACAAATGCACACCGAAATCTTTCATTGGCTGTAGTATAGACATCACTCGGTCATTGATGCTGAAAATGCCCATTAGTAAGTTGCACATCACATTATAATCGATAATCTGAAGCAATTAAATTCTCGATAATGAGATACACCACTGGTCAATTATAGGTTTTGCGACCCAAATGTGAAACTTGCAAATCCAAATACGACATAGCAAAAGCAAATATCTTTATTCCAAACACAATGTAACTATTCCAAACCAAACGTGACTATTCCAAACCAGATCTGACACTAATAATTCTAACCCAAATACGACCATTCCAAACAAAATCTGACACCTATTATTCCAAACCAAATGCGACAATTTCAATCCAAATCTGACATCTGACATGTGATCTAACTTGAACTCTGGATCATAGCGATAGAAAATAAGTCAATGATTATAGATCAAACATGACATTTAAGAAGCAAATGTTGCATGATTGAAGTGTCAGATGAAAAGATGTCGTACTCACGTATACCACTGCCGATAAAGAGCGCCTCATAGCTGCATATCAAAATGGCAATGACTACCAAGAGCTAGCGCGAGCCATGGGTATTGGCAGAACAACTGCGTATTCTATCGTACGGCGGTTCCCCGATTCCGGAGAAGTTACAAGGCTCCGTGGAGGATTCCAGGGAAGAAAAAATGACCGAAGAAATGATTGACACAGCATGCTCGATTGTTGAGGAGAACAATGCTCTGACTCTTCTGCAAATCAACGCGGAGCTGCGTCACCGACTACCAAGTGCCCCCCAAGTGACAATAACGACCATATCGGAATTTTTGGGGGGTGGAAATTGCCGCCCTACTCGCCGTTCGTCAACATTGTTGAGAACACATTTTCCGAGTGGAAAGCAAGTGTAAAGAGACGACTGGCCGAGATGCATGCGGAACCTATCCTTCGATCTCACCAAGAAAGGATGGCGGACTTGGCGACAGTTGCGGAAGTCGCTATCGGTGATGTGACTCAGGATGGTGCACAGAAGGCCCAGAACTACTTCAGACTTTTACAGGGTCGAATTCCTTTGTGACTGACAAAGTCAGACATTTTAATGTAAATAAATAAGTATTTTTTGGAAAGTGACAGTGTTTTGGCGCGGTGCTTTGAAGGAGCTATTTTTGGCAGATTGATGTGAAGATATATTGAATTTAGTTAAATTGAAACTTCTTGAAAAACAGATGCTTTTCGCATTTGATCACCGTCACATTTAATACGTATATTTCAATCTGAAAATTCATTAGTCAGGAAGGGCAATGATGTGTAAGTTCAACATGCACTACTGCGAGTCTAATTTTAAAAATTGTGAAGTAGTTGTATTTGGTTTGGAATTGCCTCATTTGCTTTTTATTCTATGCACATTTGCCTGGCTATGTCGTATTTGCTTTTACATTGTCGCATTTGGATCAACAAGTGTTCACGTTAGTCTGGCTATGTCGCATTTGCTTTTGCAATGTCGCATTTGAATTTACATGTGTTCACATTTGGGTCTCAAATCCTATATAAGGGGTCTCAAACTTAAGATAAGAAATATTTTTTCAAGTGACATTTACCTAGAAGATGTCTGATGACATTCCAACTTCAGAAGAAAATCTACAGCTATTAGCTATATGTTTCAGAAATTTGATTATTCTGTAATTTAGCAGCATTAGCACTCGTATCATGCCAAGGGGTTGCAATGTAGAATGCTATGAAGTCATATCAAAATGTTGAAATCGAATCTAAACATTAATCGTTTCTTTCCTGGAATTTAGGACGAAAAATCCTGAGTTAAATTTTTTGACCGGTTGTCAATGAAATCGATTGCAGCATGAAGAGCGTCTATGTGAGCTGTGTTAAGATTCAAACGCAGAGATTCTGTACCAACTTGTGATCTATAGTCTTCAAGGTAAAAAAAATACGTCTAGAAATATCACAATCATTTCAGTGCTGTGACATGGAAGCTGAGTTTCAATTTTATCTGAAATCAATTCTATCAAAAGCAACCTTTCTTCAAAGAGCCACCAAATTGTGGTTTAATTGCCAAGGAAACTCTTATATCATGAATATTCGAAATCCAACGACAAAAGTTTCAAAACTCCTCTCCTTCCCGATCTGAATTGTCTTCGTTTAGACCGACCACACGTATATTTTGAAATGGGTTTTATACATGTCGTACATGCATACATGCATATTTATACCAGTAAAAGCAAGAACACTTTTCAGTGTGAACTCCGTGTTTTTATTTTGGTCAAGCAGTCAAATAATAAAATCAAATCAAAATTACAGAAATTTTCGGCCTCTTGGCCCTTGTCAACTGTTGATGTTTGAATTGTTGATGTTGAACTTGTTTGTTGATTGTTTGTTGAACTGAATTGTTGATGTTGATGATTGAACTGTTGATGTTGACATTCACTCAGTTGACAAGGGCCAAGAGGCCGAAAATTTCTGTAATTTTGATTTGATTTTATTATTTGACTGCTTGACCAAAATAAAAACACGGAGTTCACACTGAAAAGTGTTCTTGCTTTTACTGGTATAAATGAAACTCCCGAACCGACTGGTCGAATATGTATGCATATTCATGTTGTCCGATGTCATTGGAAATATACTTTAATTGTTGTTAATTGCTTTTATCAATAATATCAATATATAAATAATATAACATTACAATATTTATTATATTGAATTACAGCATCAATATTAAGTAATTGCTTCTATTATATAATTATTAATTAGACATTAAACAAAGTTTGTCGCCTTAATATTTTCTCACACCCTGGCTGTGCACTATGATGTCTTCAGCTTATTTTCTGAACTTACTTCAAATATCTAGCAAACATGTTCTTACGTATGACATCACTTAAATTTAACCTTAAAAGTATGAATATTCCCTAATCGGATAGAATGATGATTGCGCAATTTGATCAATTACATTGATATTCTACTTAATTATTTCCTGTTAGCATCAGTGGACAGTGCGGGGTCATGTTGCGTTCTATTTACTCCCTGATGACCTCGATTGTCCTGACACCGTGTCCCTGATGCGTGCAACGCGCTTGATAAGTGTGACGGCTGACGCTTTGACAAGCGCCGAAGTTCACCCGAGATGGGAGAGATTCCCGCTCTGATAAAGTTTCACTTGTCAGACAATGATGGCATCAATCCCAGTGGGACAGGTGCTCGCTGTTCATTTATCTTTTCCGCATATTAGCCTTTATGTTTCTATTAGAAATGAACTTACAAGAGTGAGATATTCGCTGATTTACGGTCAGACATTTAGAGATAAATAGAAATAAACACAGATTACGTTTCATGCGCAGGAGCGGTATAAATATCACTTGAATAATTCCAATTCAAACCTGTCAACAGATGTTAGGATAAAACAGTGTTGGTGTCATTGCTTCAAATGTCAAACAAATTGGATTCTCGCCTCGCGAAGTTACAACACAAATTCCGACTGCAAATTTACTAAATGAAACGTTTTAGGGATTTAAACATCCTCTAGACAGAATTAGGAGATGTCGACTGAGCTTGCAAAGCTTCATATTCAGCATGAGGTCATTCCCATTTGTCAGCAAAATAGCAACCCAGTGATTAGATCATCACATCATCTGTTCTCCTATCTGCATCGAATTCAGATAATTATAAATATGTCATGGTCTCCAGTCTTGCTATAAGGATAAAGGATTTCATGTGAAGTATAATAGCCTGAATGAGAATGAGCTATTCATAGAAATTCAATTCCGCGCTTTCATTTCAGCTATTAGACCTAGAAATGAAGCATGTTGTTTGCTGATGGTCATTCAAGTCGCTCCTTTTAGCAGCGATCTAGGTTGTTGCTGCTGGATCTTGCGAATAATCTAGTTAATGACACATACAATTGTTGTAGATTCTTGCCGTGGCGATGCATTGAAGGATATTTCATCAAAACGGTTTTATAATTTAAGAGAAATGATAATGATCGTGAATATTAAAAAGACGCTGCCAAGGTGTAGTACCAAACCACTTTCAGTCACTAGTGCCGCCAGTCTTAGCGTGATGTTGACATGTCAGCGCGTGTCCACAGCAATAGTCCTAGTAGTCCATTGGTATTATGAAAGTGCTGAATTACAATAGTGAGAGCTGTCCTGATTATGCTCACTGTACGCTGATTGGGCACTTGAGATAAAACTCGAGATAGACTCTTATCGTGGCTATATTACCTACATTAGTAAAGCTTGATGCGGTCTTTCGTAAGTATATGCGGTTATTTATTATGTTAGGAGAAAAAATGGTGGATGAAAGATTTCCATCCAATATGACGCTTTTGACTAATGAAACCAGATGGGCAGGAGCTAAACCTTAGACTAGAACTGAAACCTGCCCGTAAGAATGAATCTTTTTATGAGTAGCAAGATGTAATCTTGGTTTGCATCCATCAATTTACAAAATAGCGCTCGATAGACGGTTGCCTCAATTCCTGCTATATCACTTCTTAAGACGTCAAGAAGATAAATTCACTCATCTACATTTAGAAAAGCAAAACTTCGAAAATCGACAACTACAACTCACAGCAATTCAAAACAAGTTTCACGACAAAGCAAGTGTTCATATAATTTGTTTTTGAAAACAGTTTGCAAGTGTATCTTAGCCTTTTCGAATAATGGTGGGCGAAAAGAACTAGCAACATCAAAATTGAAGCAATTGATTTTTCAAGTTTTCGTGACACAAAGATGATAAGATGACAAAGACGATTTATCAGTTTTCATTCTACATTTTCTATAGGCAACTGATAACAAGTTAGAAGAAAGAAGACAACTGTATCATCATGCTATGAGAATCTGAAAAGTTGAAAAGTGCACAGTTGCTCATATTTATTTGATATTATAAGTTAGCGTGTTGAAAACTGCAATGATGAAGGTATCAGCGCTTGGGTCCCGTAAATTGAGTACAATCTACAAGCTTTGATTTCTAGTTGACGTGTCTCGAATCCTTCCTTGTCTTCGACTAATTTTCTGTCATTTTGTTGGGAATAATCTCTTTTCATTGCTGAGTAACTGGCTGCTGTAGCGGATCATTGATGTTATGTAACTTGGCTTATTGCACCAGTCATCAACGCCTACATGAGTACTTCTATTCTCTCCCCCCCCCCCAACGTATTTCAATTTCTCTGATTTCATCAAATTTCGTCGAACTTAGTCACATTGGGTTAAAGATAGGAATATAAGATAATGATAGAAGGATAGAACAGCACAGAGAAGTTTTAGTTGAGCATGGAGGATTACCCTGGATACGTACTAGCTAGAATATAAGATTCGAAGGCAAATTTCAGCACAGTTGTGATCATAGACTTCATGAGATTGTTGTCTACAGTGAACGACAAACCAAGTGATGGAAATTTTCTACAAACCAGAGGAATTTTACACACTCACCGCTATTCTGACATTTGCCATGAAATGAGACTGCACTTAGGAGCGAGACCTAATTCTGAAAATGTGGCGGATATAGAGGTGCCCTTCAATGCGAACATTTTGGTGCCAACGGTGCCGACAGCTCAATGGCTGCTGACTTAGGCAAATGCCTTGAAAGGGGTTTAAATCCATCCAAAGGCATTTTTAATATTGCTTACTTGGTCTTCTAAAATCAATTATTGATAGATAAACAGAATTTCTCGATTTCAAAGCAATGATCATTGATTTCACCTCAGTGAATATCACGCCGAAAAATAGTCTAGTGATGTGTCGATGTAATTATCATCAATTTCCACCGCGAACTTCGGTTCGATTCCTGGGTCAGGCGAGTACGGTCGGGGAATCAAGGGTGTTGGTGTCTTTTATTGACTTAATTGTTGTCATTCTCTTCAAATATTCAATGAACCACGACAGACCTTTGTTAACAATCCACTGTGTGTCGTTGTCGAATGACATGGTGATATTCTGTTTCGCTACAATGAATGCTGGTGGCATTCTGTCAATAATAATAAGACAATAAGCTGTCGATATCACTTATGACTACTGCCCTCACTCGTATTCCTTCTGTACCGGCAGCGTAGCCTAGTGAAGAAGGTGCGAGATCGCCTCCACCGCGGACTTCGGTTCGATTTCTTGGTCAGGTAAGTGCAGTCGTGAATCAAGGGTGTTGGCACAGAATTAGATTGTCGCTTGCGGATTGCTCTGAATTCCCTCAAAATGCTCCGATCGCCGCGACTCCTTCAGATTCATAGAATTCAGATCATTGCGCAAAAGTTTTCTCGATAATGTTGGGTCCTCCGATCATTTTAAAAAAAGTTAGCAGGCGCACGAAAAAAGTTCATAAACTTCTCTGTAGAACTTGACGTCGTCTGTGTCTCTTTGCTGTGTGATCCGGTTGATAACAGTCACTGAAACTTCGCACAATTTGGCGTGTTTAATGTTGAACTGGCTGCTCATTGTTCGATTGCTATGGTATTATGTCAGCACATTGTGCCATTTCATTTAAGTTACATGTTCCAATGCTTCCCTTCTAGTCAAACGGAAGAAGAGACGACCTGTCTAATTCTGTGGGTGTTGGTGTGGTTTCTTGACTTAATCACTGTCATTCTCTTCATATTCAAGTACTACCAAATACTTGAACAAGTTTCCTTAGCATGTCCATCTTATATTCCTTTGGATAAGTTCATCGTCATAGTTATTATTTGTTTAGCTAAAGGCAGTACCTTTTCATTGAATGAAGTACTCTAATGAACTAAAAATAGCTTTTCACTATTTCTTGGATTGAGTGAATGTCTTTTACGAACTACCTTGCTGTGATATTCATTTAGTGCAGTTCATGCGAATGCATACTCGTATATCCTAAATTTCTTCGGACGCTTCAGTAATTTATTTCCGCTGAAACTTAAAAGCATTTGAAATTGTTCACTTATGAATTTGATTGAACGAGGAGAGGATTTTAAATTTTCATTCCCAATTTTCTTGTGAATGAGAGGGTTAATTCAGAATATCACTCGGAAATCACATGTTGAACATCAACATTATGTTAAGTCGTTTTATATGGCAAGAATGGTTGTTGTTTCGTCGCTTTCACATTCGTGAAATTGATCTACCAATTATAACTTTATAAGGCATCAGAGGCATTTTTGCAACAATGAGCCACTGATTGTAGCATCTTTTTGAATACCAAGTTCACGACGACAAGGATGACGCTGATTCCTATCTCTGAAAACATTGTATTTAAATAATTTTAACTGGAATAGGCCTACCAGTTGCACAAAATTGGAGAAAAATGATTTTCAGCTCACTATAATGCACTAACTCTTATTGCTCACAAAGATTACCGATATATAGATAAATGTTCAATTATTAATCATTCAATGCCATCTTGAGCCATCAATGCAAAAAAGTCAATGATTATTAACTTTGCTGCACATTAACAACTTCAACACATTGATTTAAGTTTGTTCATTATAATGAACAAACTCCCATTTGGACAACCGTGCATTATAATGAACAAAGTCGGAAATTGACCAAATTCACTCGAAATGCGACAAGTTAAACGTTTTACCTTTCTGCCAATCCAGAAAGTTTTTGTTTCATAAGTTATTCGTACCGCCTAAATGCTTTTACAAACGTGATCGATTTAAGTTCAAGACAATGATTTTCATTCTACTAGCGTTCGGCACAATTGAGCTATGAGCTCTCCCACAACACTTAGATAGTTCGCTACTGCATAACTTTGCACATAATGAGTATAGTACTGATGTATGCTAGATGTATGATTATTTCAAGTCTCATGCCCCTCTATTTAAATCTTAAATGAGAGAGAGAGATGAAATATGCAATGAATTGAATCACAAATGGGAATCAGACTTCAGTTTCATAGAAGCAAGTTGAGAAGTTACTGAATACTCGAAATTCGAGTTGTTAAGTCAAGCGATGTCATCTTGCTGATAATCATAACTTCTACATTCATACAATCCACATTACTTCAACATCACTATATCTTCGATATTCTATCTTTGTTCCTTTGCTACTGAAGGTAGAGTACTATTGCACTTCGCAATTAACTAGCGAAAATGATAATTAATCAAATGAAGCAAAGGAAACTTGATGACTTTCGAAGAGCTCATAAATTAGATGACATCAACTAAATGGTTCAGCATCAGAATTGCTTCATTCTATCGACAATTGGCAATCATTCGATTCATCTTTCCAATAATTCATAATGAGTGTAAACGGATGTTAAATTTCATTTACAGACACTTGTGCGTATTGCCAACAGTCCTTCAACTAATTATACAGAGAGGTACATAATTCACAATCAGATTGTCAAAGACGGGAACCAACGCGCACGAAATTTAAGTGATGCTATTGGGAGATTGATGAATTTCAGTCTACCGAGAAATATCAATAAGTATGAAAGTTTTAGCATTTTTGTCTCCACTGCACACAAATTTCGAAATTCTAGTCTACTTATCAGATGCTATAATCTGACAATTACTTAAAGTATTTGACAACTTCACAAACCAAAGTAATAATAATAGTGACGACCTAGTCACATCAAATTTTTCTATTAATAGAGAGCTTATCGTACGAACTGTTTTCCTTAACGGGATTGTTTTTCTTAATTTCTTATCCGAGAGAAGTTGAAGAAACCTACACACAACGCCCCACAACCGCACCGCTAAGGCTTCGATCACGCTACCATATGGACGTGAACACATCTTCCAACCACTGCACCGCTAAGGCTTCGATCACGCTACCATATGGACGTGAACACATCTTCCAACCACTGCACCGCTAAGGCTTCGATCACGCTACCATATGGACGTAAACACATCTTCCAACCACTGCACCGCTAAGGCTTCGATCACGCTACCATATGGACGTGAACACATCTTCCAACCACTGCACCGCTAAGGCTTCGATCACGCTACCATATGGACGTAAACACATCTTCCAACCACTGCACCGCTAAGGCTTCGATCACGCTACCATATGGACGTAAACACATCTTCCAACCACTGCACCGCTAAGGCTCCGATCACGCTACCATATGGACGTAAACACATCTTCCAACCACTGCACCGCTAAGGCTTCGATCACGCTATCACATGGACGTGAACACATCTTCTAACCACTGCAACTGAGGTTTCGATCACGCAACCATATGGACGTGAACACACTCTCTAACTACCACAGCATGTGTCTTCGATCAACCAACTATGTGGACGCGCCCTTGTCTTCCTCCTAATTAACCATGAAGATTTTATTTCTAGAGTCCTGGAATAGACACTACCCATCTGGACACAGCAAAAGTCTTCATGACTAATTACATGAATTTCTCTTGGTTACACTTCCTACTGTTAGCAGTCATTCCAGGTAACCTGAACATTAATTTCAGTCTGATTTAGTCAACAAAGCGATACAAAACGAATGACTGACGTTTCACTATTCGATTGTTCGTTCTTATTTACAACAACCGTCTCGAATCGATTGGAAATGTAGCGAAATTACTCTTTTTGCCTTTCGTTTGTTATGAATCATTCGGACATTGATCAGAAAACTTAATTTTCACTTATGATAAACTATATTTTGATCATCTCTCGACGAAGGATGAACGAAGCGTCGGAAACGAGTGTGGGAAGACAATTGCGTGTTGAAGACGTACATCCATGCAAGAAGTCTTTGGTTTTACAATTCGATGTAGAAAGAAGTAGAAAATTTACTATCCTACTTTTTCTGCTTTGGGAGGTAAAGCCTCTCCGTGACAGCCTCTCTTTGTTTTAAACCGGCGCCGAATTACAGTTGAAAACTGTCGACCTTGTAATTTCCATCATCATTAGCTTAGTAATAATTCCCTTACTTCGTATAATGAAGAGGACTTATGACAAATTTGATGTCTAGCGTTGGCCAAATTATACTTAGTATTAATGTTTCTTGTTAACTGAGATGTCATTTCATAGATGAAATGAAAATGTAAAACACAACGCTTATTGCGAACATGTGAACGATTTTCGCATTGACTGTCAAAACGGTATTTATGAGCAAGTCACATGGGAGTTCACAGTGATTTTAGTATCAAAGCATGCCGTTGAATGTGGCAGATGAGTATCACAATCATCATTTACCGTGAGTGATGTAGTAGGCCTGATAGAAAGTGAAATTAATTGAAGATATGAAATGAATTCATCAGAAATGTTCGAATCCTTTCATTTTACGCATGTAGATCACGTAAGTCACTGAAGTTTTCTTTGATGTCAGCAATTAATAGTTCGGCATAAATGATTGATGTACTACACCGCTTTCTGTAGTTGATACTTTTACACCTTTAATATTGTTTTATTGGTTAAGTCATTTTAAAAACAACTTGTATTGATATTTTCCCCTCCCCAATTGTAGCACATACACACGATAATGTCAAGTGAGATGAAAATCCTTCGATGGTATTTTGGAAAAGAATGTGAGTGTTGCACAAGCATCCTACTTTAACAAAGAAAGAAAAGTCAGTGCATCTTATTCAACACAAATTGATAGATTAGTACCGTATATGCCTAGATTTCCATGTGATACGACAGCATAATCATAAAGTATATACACGTATGTATATCAGATTATTATATAGCTGTAGAATCGCATTCAGAATCCCTTACATTTGATAGAATTTGCTCCCAGGGAAAATCTTAGTTGAGAGGGATTGTATCGCGAATATCTAAGGTCTTACTTCATAGTTAATAATCTGGCATACTTCATTACGGATAGATAATAGCCATGCGATCGTGAAATTATTTCATATACCCCAGAGGTTCTATTTCTTTTGAAATATATGCGAATATCTCTCTCCCTCCTTTCTTCCATCTCTCGTCAGGCACATTATGTAGATTGCAGTACCATGGATAAAGGACAATGGTCTCCTTTTTGAAAGAGCTTTCAACTGATCTGTTATTAGCACGTTTCATCAGATCTCCAAATAGGATGTCATGCTGTAAAGTACAAATACTCATCGAGCTTGAAATAGAATATCAGACACCTAATTTTTGTGATAAGAATGAAAGAAAAAGACCAAAAATAGATATGAATGATCTCAAGCTTTCTTCCTCCTGTATAACGTATTGAACAAGCGCCATAAAAATATGTGGTGATTCTGCTTCTGGTGACTCTGTCTTGCGTTGTGCAGGCTACAATATGTGCATTTGTGAAAATGATCGATTAATCGTAGACGAAGTGGTAGACGAGACCTACCGCTAATTGGGGTGAAAACCTCCTTCTCTCTCTTTTTTCCCCTCTCTGTCTAGTACGTTCTCTCATTTTCTTTTAACCAAATGTGGTAAGATTATAGATATCAGATTTTCAACTTTTATGTCCAAGACGAATCATCTGTTTGACTTAAAGGTAGCAAAGGTGTCGCTGTAATTTTTGAAATGATTGTTGCTGTGAATGATTATTGAATGATTGTTTTTCAGCTGACTTATACGTCGTTTCTCGTCTTATAGTCATTTCGATTATCCGCATGTTCTGTGGCATAGTAGAGAAGTGCACACTGTAACAGGTGTTGCTAAAAGATGTTTTCATCAGTTGTCTTAAAAAAGTGTGCATCACTGTACGCAGAAATATATTTAATGCATGTACAGTCGTAAATCAGATGCCGATGATCAGCTGTTGAGACATTTTTTAAACAAAATATCGAAAATCGTCGCAAAGTGACACATGTCTTCGTTAAAATGAAAATCCATTTGACATATGCATGTAGGCCTATAGGTGCATGTACACAGTGTGCTTTAAAATTGTCCAGTTGCGAATAATCTATTCATTACAAAAATCTTCTTGCTTTCCTGATTAGGTTCTGTGTGCATACCTATCTTGAATAGTAGATAATATGCAAAGATCAAGAAATTCAAACACCAAACAATCTAATATCATTCTGCGAACAGCATTACCTCAGTTAAACATTCAGTAATGAACACACAGCAATGTCAAAAGATATTTCTTGGATATCATACCTCAATCACGTAAAATCTTTGAGTACTTGTAGCAGGTTCTCCTCAAAATTTCTAAAATTCGCAAATGCTATACTTGTCTTATACATAAATTATATTCGTATGAAAAGGTACATAAAAAGCAGGCGTCCAACGCTTACAAAAGTTGCAATTTTGAAGGCATTACTGAAGCTGTGGATCTTCAGCTTCAGAAAGATGGCAGGGAGGCTTCAGAATAGGGCAGTGGTTCAAAATGTGTTGGGCAGTTTGAGATGGGGCACCGCAAGGACATTTGTTTGAGGATGTGATTCCCTATCGGTTTGTCTTGAATTTGAAAGATATCAAAATTGTGCAGGCAGATAATTCGCACAATAATTTGCTGCAGTGGTTAAATGAATTTCAAACCTTTATATGTCCATAACAGCTCCTATTTATTATAAGCCATTTTTTGCATTTCTTGCCCGGATTTCTGCTCCTTCACATTAATTTTCGTGCAATGCAGTGATTATTGCAAATATTGCTGACATGGTCCCAGATATAATGCGTGGGCGCACAAAGATTTTTATCTTTCTGAAATCGGTCGCAACACAAGTCGACTGGTAGTTAGTGGTTACGATTTCAATGAATTTTCTGTAATAAACTGAAATTAGTTAATATTTCCGAATCTATTTTGATCGAATTTTTGTAAATCAAAAATTCCAAGATCTAGATAATTCGGTGAAATCCAAACACCTCGACAATGTTCATGTTATGATAGGATAAAAGGCTAATGTGCGTGTTAACATCTGTGTTAATGCCGTCTTCACTTGAGCGTAAACTTCTAATACTATCAACACAGCTGAATGTACATTAACAGCATGTCTTTGAATAATCACAGACGAAATGCCTGCGAATACATCAAAGGATTAATTTTTCTAATTCAGGAATCAAACACGTGGAAGCAAAGTACTTTAGAAGAAAATACTACGGAAAGAGGCAGGGTTACAAGTTGTGGCTTTCTGCGGCCGGCGGCCGGTGTAATAAGAAATCGGCCAGTGCTGAGGCCGCGTCACTGTAGAGAGGGTTCAACCACTGCATGTACATAATTTAAAGTCAGTGTAGACGTGCCCTTACTGCTACCAAGCCAACCACGAGAGCTCTGTAGTGCGCATTATAAAGAAGAAACTTCGGCAAAAATCAGATTACTCGAACAAAAACAGCCGAGAATTCAATGATAGACTTATTACCTAAACTTGCTCATGTACTTTCAAATAATTGTGCATTTGAACATTTTTCCTTTAAAAACGGAGAAACAGCAAAACATTTATTAATTTTCCTCATCAGATTAGCGATTTCTCAGAATACTAAAACAATTTTGTCATCGTTACCTACCTATAATTTTGCATGTTCAATTAACAGCTAACATCACACAAATTATGCTGCATTTTCACGTTTTTGCAATGTTGTACATGTATTTCATTTACTTGACTAGACAATTAATTCTAGAATAAATGTCGTCAATGCTCGACATACATGTAGAACTAATGAGAAAACCCGACCGGTCTTCAAAATTTATGGCCTCGCCGGTGGCTGGCATAGGTAGAACCAAAGGTCTCCAACCCTAGAAAGCGGTCAGACCAATCAATTGATAGTTTGCAATGCTTGATATTGTAAAGCTTTCTATGTCCACAGGTTAATAACTTCCACGAAGCGAGCAATAATTTTCGTCTAAATCCGTAAAATCCTCTAAATCTGTGAAGGTAATCTGCCCTGATATGAAAATTGTCGCAGGGCAATATCTCTTATCGTTGCCCTTCTGGGAAGGTGCACGATAAATTTTCATAGAAATATTCGCATTATCACATTGGGTATTTGACACTTGCCATAGATTTAGCTAGAGGATAAGCTATTCTATGAATCCAGCGGACAAGAAAATCGTAGAAATCCTTTTCCTGCCCTTCTGGCTTCATAGAATACCTATTTTCCTGGATGAATAATATTAACGTGATGTGGACTTCTATGAAAAAGTCATGCATTATAACAGATAATGCATAGATTTCTTCGCTCATTATTTGCGATGACAACCTCAAATCGATGTATTCTCTATTACACAGTGAGATAGATGTCTATGAAGTGTCGAGAGTTGGTGAAACTCCAATTATCTTAAACTTTTAAGGGACTTCTAATGATTTATGCAGCGCGTGCAATAGGACAACAAAAGTCGTGTTTGTTGGACTAGCTCGAGGAGAACTTTATCTCTAAACGTGATCAAAAGGAAAAGTACGCTGCAAAATTAAATTTGGGAATTTGGATGACTCCTTCCTTTTAGATAACATAAAATGAAGCTCGAGACTGAAATCCATATTTTATGAATTCTACAGCACCAGTGTTGAAACAGGTCGGGTTCAGCAGACTATGGAGTCGAGCCGATGGTCGGGGTCATCACAGCTTACACGGAAATCATTATATCCACATAAATCGTACGATATAAGACAATTTGTCAATCTGTGGCAAAGATAGTGCTTATTGTAGAGCAAATGTTACGCAATTTGGAACGGCAATAATTTTGTGCTATTTGGATTGGCAATTAGAATGTCATGATTGACTCACATTGCTTGGTATCTCCGGATTTGATCATTTATCGCCCAAAAGTGCATTTATAACTGCTTGTGTTACGATATTAGCCTGACTAACTAAGCGGAGTTGCTGAATTTTGTCCCATGCAAGACGTGCTGAGGTTGTCCTTTATTACCATGCGCCCGCTCATTTAAGAAATCGCTTACACTGCTTCCACAGTCCGGCGGTTAGATCCACTGCAGATGAAAAGACATGTACTGTACGTTCTTTGCCGTTCTTTGCACGTTGTAGGAGCGTAGATTCTTTTTAACCACACCTTTAAAAACAGAGCAATGAAAACGGGGTGGTGTCCGTCTTTTCAGCAATCCTTATTGGATCATAAACGATGTAAAACACTGGAGCTCAACAGGTCCTTTTAAGTCAAGAATGACAATTCATCTGGAAATGATCAATTTCCATATCAACTTTTTCTATGGTTTCCTTTTCGCTAAAAATGATGCGATTTCTTCTTTTGTACCCATCTTTACAGTCAACCTTTACAGATCAGAGGGAGTGTTCAAGCTTCATCTCAAACCTAAAAGAAGAATCTCTTCTGTATGAGAGACATCCCTCCATCTGCAAAGGGCATCAACACACCCTCAATAAACATGAAATCATAACTTGTCTAATTCTTCAAGCAACTTCCTGAGAAACAGATCTCACTTTTCTTAACAAGCAGGCGGTCACTTAGAAAAGTCCTCTGTCATCTCTTTAGTTTCATTATTCATCATCCTAGCGTATCCATCATGAACAGAATGACGGAATCGATTTCGTTTAATTTCATAACTTTCTTGTCCAAGATGCCCCTGGCAATAATTTGTATGCTTCGATAGTTTGGTTAGAAGAAGTCTCTAAAGTTCGCCAGTGTCTAACGAACTCATATACAATTGCTCATTTCGGGTAATATGAGATCGTGAATAGCATTTGTCATAAATAGAGCAGCATTAATAGTAGTTGCGGTTTAGACAATGAACATCCTTTTAACAGCCGCTCATTACTCATCAACGAACGCATAAATGGCCAATTATCATCGCTACTCATTGCAGATAATTACCACTGCAATTAAGTGACAATTAATTCATTATCAAGTTGATGGAAAGCACAACATTAACTTCGTTTTCAGCTTGCATAAATGCACTTCCAAGTGAGGCAAGGTTCAAGGATGTTCCAATTGGAATCTCATTTCTATTTCTGCACGGCAGCAGTAGTAGTTGGATATCCTCACTTGACAAATATTGTCTGAAGGTTAGATGAGGAAAAATCGGCAGTGTCGAATAGTTCTACACAGGATGATGCCTCAAGATAAAGGTAAATAAAACGCGTGGAAAGTACAAATTTAGTTCAGCTCACAATTCAAGGAATATCACTTTTTCTTGCACACAAAGATATTCAGGGAAGTTATGACTTTTTGCTTTATTATATCGGCGCATGTGTTGAATGATGGATTGAAACTAAATAAAAACATGAAGGATTGTCGCTTTTCAAATTATTCTGCGGTGAAGTTGACCCTACTTTCCCTGGTATTTTGGGCTCTGAGTAGCATCGGCGTTTGCCAACTCCGTCATCATGTTCCTATAAGCCGAAATTTAAAATTTGAATTTCACTTTTCATAAAAAGTTTGAATTTAGAGCATCTACTGGAATGATGTTAGATGACTTCGGGAAACTAGAGACGTCTAAAGACAATGTTGATGGGATGCTTGATTGCATCTAGATCAAAGAAAACGGTAACAATAAAATCTCTTGAACAGAAATGTAGCTTCGTGCAATACACAATAACGGCACAAAAATCGCACGCATTTGCACTTAGAAGCTCTTGTCAGACGACTGTGTGATTGGATTAGAATCAGTCACGTGTGTAATTCTAGGCTTTTTATTGGTGGGTGTCACGCGAAAATGGAGAACTTCACAAAATGGTTACCCATTGCAGTTTGTCCAACGAGATTATGAAACGGAAGATTCCTCGAGAGACAGAAGTGTCCGACCAACTGTGTTAGTTGCAACTTCTCCAAGATTGACCGCGAGAAAAATCTTATCTATAAGATCCAATGCAATGTCAAAAATTTGAAACCTCAGACAATACATAATTAATGCAACACGTTAATAGATAGCTTTTTCATTGGTGGTTCATGCCCGAACTTAGCTCCCCCGGATGTTGACTTTGATTCAATTTCTCTTCTGGCCAATTTCAGATCAACAATCTGTATTTCTATGGTTGAGATAGTAAAGTTGTGCTGAATACATCTCAAACGGAGATTTTTGTAAATACATGTAGATCATAAATAACTTACTAGAATCTCAGATACAAATGGATTAAGTAGAAAGAACAGTAACTGCACATTTACTAAACCAATGCATCAAAAAGCACTGTGAAGTATGACAATTTGTCTATTTTTTACGTGGGATCCATTTTTGTGGCATACACTGTAACGACTGGGATGCACTAGCGACAAAAGGCAGCAGTGAACAAGACATTAGAGTACGCTTGGCCATAGCCAGAAACGCCAACCACCAGCCTGTGGATGTATGAAAAAGCAAAGACATCAGACAGTGCCTGAAGAAGCAATTTCTGAAGAGCTTGATATGGAGTATCGCGTCGTGCGGAGCAAAGAGTTGGACATTGAGAAAAGTGGACGACACGAGAATAAATGCGTTCGAGATGTGGGCCTGGCGGAGACTCCTAAGGAGCAGCTGGCGTCAGCGAAAGACAAGCGAATGGGTGCGAGACAAAGTGAAAAGTGCCAAAGAACGATGAATTGTTGGAGACTATCAAGCAGAGGAAATGCGGGAAGTAACCAGACTCGACAGTCTGGTGTTGGCGACGATCAAAGGCGAAATGGATGGACGAACGAAGACAGGAAGACGGAGAAAGCCGTGGATTGACGGTCTACGATGGACGCCCACGGCCCGGTGAACGGGACACGGCATTGAACCTGAACCTGATTTGTGACATACGTGGTGAGATCAAAAATGATTTAGACTCGACCAGAAGGAATAATGCTACGACTTACATATTTCACACGGGATGACTAATGGGTATATAGGTATCAAATATCGTATTGATAACTTTCATTGATATTTTTTTCTTTAGTATTTTTCAGCATTTTAGCTGATTTTTTCCATACATTTCCTTTCTTGAAGGTATTTTGACCGATATATTTACTTCGAACATGACTTGCATAAACTTCAATAGGGTCTGAGTTGTATTCATCAACGTATTCAGTTGTTTTGATTGTTACAACAATCACGAGTGGTACCGAGTGTGAGTTGTATTCAAAGGTCAGTCGCATTCCACAGAAAGACAAGATTTGCATTCATTTCAAGACAATGCTTCCAGCGGTTGAGTATCGAAGTGTTATTCGGTTTCTTTTACTTCGTCTTTACGATAACCAATCCATAATATCCGAACTTCCTGCTGCCTATGGTGATGAGGCATCATGTAGAGCCACCGTCTATAACTGGATCAAGGAGTTTCAATCTGGAAGACTGAATGTAACGGATCGCAAGTCCACAGGAAGACCTATTGAGATCGGGGATGACCACCAAGATAAGTTGAAGAGGATTGTGTATGAAGATCGGCGAATCGCTAAGAAAGAGCTTGCAGAAAAACTGAACGTACGTGTCTTTCGGTAGCGTTGTAAATCTTCTTTCCGAAATGGGCATCAGGAAACTGTGTTCAAGATTTGTTCCCTACTTTCTAACTTCTGAGATGTGCGACCGGCGCCTTCAGTGCAGCAATCAATTGATCGGTCTTCATCAGAGTTTGGGTGATGTCTTCCTAAGCAACATCATTACGGAGGACGAGACACCGTTATCACTGTACTTGCCTGAGGATCGACGGTCTTCCAAGGAATTCAAACTTCCTGGTGAGTCAGCAACTCGGAAACTGCGCAGTGGGACCAACCATCGAAGATGCTTGATGCTGACAATCTTCTGGAACAGCTGCGGCATTGTTCATATAGATTTCGCCGACCGACATCATCGACTGAATGCGGGGTACTACTTTAAGCAACTTCGTAAAGCTCGTCAAAGTGTTCGAAAACCCCGCAACCAGAATCTTTATCTACTACAGGACAACGCGCCCATCCATACTGCAGCGACCACTACAACTGCAATTGAAGACTCAGACTTTCATGTGCTTCCTCATCCCCCATACAGGCCCGACTTAGCTCCAAGTGACTATTACTTTTTCCGCTATCTAAAGCATCATCTCAGGGGAGAGTGTTTTGTTAATAGTGAGGATGTGAAAGATGCTGTGATGGAATTTTTCAATTCCAGAAGTCGAGACTTTTTCCACGAGGCTTTTCGAGAGCTTCCCAAAAGGTGGAGCAAGTGTGTAGAGAATGAGGGGGGTTACATTGAGAAGAAATGACTAGTTTTGAAATAAACATTTTGTGGATTGGCTGTTGTACTTTTGTGGCATGTATTCAGAGGGAAATTAAGGAAATGTATGGAAAAATACTAAATATTTAAAATCGATAAAAATACTAAAGAAAAAATATCAATGAAAGTTATCAATACGATATTTGTTACCTATATACCCATTAGTCATCCAGTGTGAAATATCTAAGTCGTAGCATTATTCCTTCTGGTCGAGTCTAAATCATTTTTGATCTCACCACGTACAACTGACAGAATTACTTTTGAAGCTATTATGAGTGGTTTTTACGGGTGATTGCTATTATTTATGTGATGATTTCTTTTCAATACTCAATTTCGGTTTTCACAATCAAATGTATATACATAGATAAAACTTCTGATGTTCCTACAAGGCCAATTTGATCGAAATTCAGATTGCTTGTCAGAAATCCATAGAATCAAAAAGTCTTTAAAAAAAATGGAGTCGTAGCTATTACAGTTTTTAAAAATATCAAAAAATGTTTAGGGATTACGGGAGTAGTTAGTTAACAATAATAATACCGCCATCATGTTACTGTTGATTCCCACACTTCTACGCGGAAGGATAAATTCACTCTCATGGTGTACTTCAGCGTCGGTCAGTTGATCGAACTACAATGATCTCATAGCGGACTTTTATTGAATAACCAGAAAGTTGAGGATTTTCTCAAACTAACTTGATAATCTGATGCACTGCTGGTAGCACAGAATTAGGCCGTCGTCTCTTCTTCTGTTTGACTAGAAAGGAAGCATTGGAACATGTAACGCTAATGAAATGGCACAGTCTGCTGACATAATACCATAGCAATCGAGCAATGAGCAGCCAGTTTTACATTCAACACGCCAAATTGTGCGTAGTTAAGTTTCAGTGACTGTTATCAACCGGATCACGCAGCAAAGAGACACAGACGATGTCAAGTTCTACAGAGAAGTTTGTGAACGTCTTTTCGTTCGCCTGATGACATTTTTAATAATTAACAGAAAGACCCACATAATCGAGAAAACTTTTGGGCAATAATCTAAATTCTTCAAATCTGAAGAAATGGTGGAAATCGGAGCATTTTGATGGAATTCACAGAAATCCGCAAGCAACGCACAACTATTTTTCCGATCTCTTCAAGGTATTAAAATTTTCCCTTTTTCCCACCGCAAGTTCCTGCATTTTGAATCAGTTTTCACTTCTAGCAAAATGATGCAGTTAAACAATCTAATTCTGTAAGTGGTTGATTCAACTGTTTGAACAGAATGAAAGCGCTTATGAAATAACACAATCTGCTGACATAGCACCATAGAAATAGAGCAATAAGCAGCCAGTTCAGCATTAAACAAGCCAAACTGTGCGAGGTTTCAGCGACTGTTATCAACCGGATCACACAGCAAAGAACACAGACGATATCAAGTTCTACAGGGAAGTTTATGAACTTTTTTTGTGCGCCTGCCATCTTTTTTAGCAAATATCGAGAGGAACAATATTATCGAGTAAGCTTTAGCGCAATAATCTAAATTCTTCAAAACTGAAGGAATCGTGACGATCGGAGCATTTTGAAGGAAATCAGAGAAATCCACAAGCGACGCACAGCTATTTTTCCTGTCTCTGTAAGGTATTACAAATTTCTTTTTGTCCACCTAGTAAGTTCCTCCATGTGCCAACGTTTTGAATCAGTTTGCACTTCTAGCAAAGTGATAAGATTGAACAATCTAATTCTGTGGTGCTACCATAGAAGTCCGACACTATGACATTAAAGGACTACAAGACATGCACCACATTGGAATCAATGCCAGGGCGTAGACAAGTGCCTTCATTACAATGGTGCCGGTACCGAAACGATGGCGGCTTCCAGTGGCAGACAGTGGCAAAGGCATCGGTACTTAGTTGGCGCAGTTTGTAAAGATTCACGGTCATTATCATGTTCAGAATCGAACAGAATCATTTTGATAAAATACCTTGCATTAATTGGATCCTTCTTAAGATCTGTAGGGACATTTACACATATCACTGTCTCACGGAGCAGCTAAAATTACCATTAGCAAACAGCTGCTGTTCATTCTAGCCCCACTAACTTAAACAAAGCAAGTAATCGCATTGCTGTTCACCTGTCTTCTAAAATGCTGAGCAGAAAGTCAAGTGAAATCATTCCATGTTAAGTAGCAATATTGAGCCATCAATCTGCTCTCATAATCTTCATCTGATAATTTCAGGTGTAAATTACCTAGAATGAAGAAGACAGTGATGACGTAATCTTGCATAACACCGAGCATGATGTTTACGAGCATCCTCTCATCGTCTACAGAATATCTTGTCGTCTCATAAGGTTCTTAATGATAGCTTACGAGCTTGAGTGCTCCCTTCATCTCTTTTACAATCGCAAAATCAATCAAAAAATCAAATCTTTTACAATCGCTGCCGAATCCTTTGATTTATATCTTGTCGGATTTCTCCATTTAATACTGCATGAACCACTGAAAGTAGTGTGTAATACGTCCACGAAATGTGTCACACTCAGTCATCGTGAGATTCATAAACTCACAATTTCAGCATCATGAAAATTTGTCGTCAGGGGCGCAAATGTCATCACCGCCTCTAAATTATCCTAAAATAGTCGAACCCACAGAATTAGGCAGGTCGTCTCTTCTTTTGTTTGACTAGAAGGGAAGCATTGGAACATGTAACGTTAATGAAATGGTACAATCTGCTGACATAATAACATAGCAATCGAACAATGAGCAGTCAGTTCAACATTTAACACGCCAAATTGTGCAAAGTTGCATTGTACGCCAAATTGTGCGGTGACTGTTATCAACCGGATCACACAGCAAAGAAACACAGACGATGACAAGTTCTACAGAGAAGTTTGCGAACGTTTTTCGCGCGCCTTATAACTTTTTAATAATGATCGGAGGGCCCAACATTATCGAGAAAACTTATGCGGAATTCATCGAATCTGAAGGAATCGTGGAGATCGGAGCAATTTGAAGGAATTCAGAGCAATCCGCAAGCGACGCATGAATATTTTTCCTATCTCTGTAAGACATCATTAAACATTTGTGCCACTTAGTAAGTTCCTGCATGTACCATCGTTTTGAATCAGTTTGCACTTCTAGCAAAGTGATGCTCTTAAACAATATAATTCTGTGCTTCTAATGCTCGCTGCTTCAGCTATCCTGTCCCGAAAAGCCTCGTTATGCAATCATGCCTGAGGAGACTGAATGCTCTGATAAACCCACACATCTGGAATTTCGACTAGTTCTGCATCCTTTTCGCTTCACTATACTCACTTAGCACGTGCAAGTAGAGATCGCACAAATAGTCATCATGACCAGTCCTACTCGCACATAGTTAACTCTGTCTCGTTCCAAGTTAATCAATGAAGAGAAAATGCATTCAAATAAGTATACTAATAAAATCTCAACATCAAGGTGTCAGTACCGCACAGGTGTGCCCATTGATCCGTGGGCTTTCGTATAAAACTGCAACAGAATAGGACTACCATTGCCGAGAGTGACATGAGTGGTGTAGGAAAATCAACGTACAAGGTTAGATTGGAAAGAATTGATGCCTAATAGTCGGAATGACGAAGGCTAACTCAAGTGCGGAGACTGAAAGACATGAAGTCGGCGTAGCAGTCAGGATCAAAGTGAATGCTATTTCTAAGAAGTGAGTGAAGTCATGAAAGAAGATCAGAGATACCAAAAAAACAAACCGGTTCTCCTGCAATGTTAAGAATGCTAGACATAGACAAGAAAAGAGAGTGAATTCATAAAAGGACAAGTAGTGGGAGGAATCTAATAGAGCAAGACAAAGCGGAAGAACATAAGAACATAACCAAAAAGGATAATGCAAAGAACACAATTGAAGAGATTGAATGATTGATGAGGTGTTGCGGACACGTGCAGAGAAAGACGACGAACCGGGACGTCATGGAACAAGCGGTGCTGGGGGTCTACAGTGCAGTAGAAGGAGAGATCATGATGAGATGGTACGAACACGTGCAAAGGAAGACAACAAAGTCCCGGACGTCATGGAACAAGCGATATTGAGAGTCCGCAGTACAGGAGAAGGAGAGATTACGATGAGGTGTTGCGGACACGTGCAAAGGACAACGACAGGATCTGAGACGTCGTAGAACAAGCGGCGTTGAGAGTCCGCAGTACAGGAGAAGGAGAGATTACGATGAGGTGTTGCGGACACGTGCAGAGGAAGACAACAAAGTCTGGGACGTCATGGAACAAGCGATATTGAGAGTCCGCAGTACAGGAGAAGGAGAGATTACGATGAGGTGTTGCGGACACGTGCAGAGGAAGACAACAAAGTCTGGGACGTCATGGAACAAGCGATATTGAGATTCCGCAGTACAGGAGAAGGAGAGATTGCGATGAGGTGTTGCGGACACGTGCAGAGGACAACGACGAAGTCCCGGACGTCATGGAGCAGCCGGCTTAGGGGACATGGCGTCAACGGTGAATGGAAACGATGCGATGCATGAACTACAATCGAGTTAGATTCGGAGGACCTTAACGTGTGGACCCACGACGCTCACGAGTGTAGCAAATGGAAAATAAGGATTCCGACGCGATCTCAACTTGCTGGTACAATAAGACATCGAAGAACGAACTTCGCTATAAACTGAACAAATGCGCTTGCATCTTCAGAAAAGACGATGGATATTACCGAAAAAAGCGATCGGAAACACCATCATACTTCTCCGTCTTATAAAGTAAAGGAGAACACGTTCTTCTGATCGACGCTAAGTTGTCTAGGCAGGTTTACATGCATGAATATCTATTGTCTAAGAAGTAGCTACTTCATAACACTGAATACTACAAGCTACAAAGTTAGGACAAGCTGATATGTTGTTAGATACGCATCTGAGTTAGTTCAAAGGTTAAATATCACATCCAAACATCAACAGGTCATTAGTGCAATATTCACGTCTTCATGCTACTCTTGGTCTACTCTACAATCTGCTACAGTGTTAATTTTTCACTAAATTTGTCAATTTGTCTTTATCACTATCAATCTCTTAGGATGTCTACATCTGTTTTCTATCTAAATGACTTCTACATTCCTCTCAGATCCGACGAGTGCCAACTGTCACCTCTGTCGATTCCAAGTCGCGATAAAAGCTAACACTGACGCGCCGGTAATGTTAAAGAGTTAGAGCGACAAAGTTGATCCATTAATCTTTCTTTCGACAGCCAGCGAACACATTTGACATTTGTTGAAGGCTGTAAAGTGTGAAAAGGCGGAAGGTTGAAGTATTTATGATCGCAAACGTTGATCTACGTTGAGCAGATTGGTTAGGGGACAGTTAGATACACACAACATGGGATGCACAACTTACTCGAACAGCAGCAAAGTCGACAGGCAGATCGACCTGTCGAAGAAAAGGACACTTCTTATCTCATTTATTAATGCGAATGTGTTTTTCAGTGACGGGAATTTGCACCAGAGTTGGCGTGAGGATTCTATTTCATTCACTGAGACTTTACTGTTGATGTATCAGCTGGATTTTGCTATTATTAAATAAATGCGGGTTTATTGCAGATTCTTGTTAATAAATCTTCTAAATAGAAGCTTGAAACTCGTCGCGGTGCATCAATAATAAAAGGAAATAAAAATATAACAAATCACTTTTCCTTAAACAATCACGACAATCACACAGAACGACTCGTTCTCTCTGTCACATTTTTTCTACTAAACCATGTGAACTAGGTTCTGATGACTTTCATGTTTAGCGTGCCACTCACATTTTGAACTGGTTCTTGATATTGTCTGTTTAATTTAGATTTCAACTTCCAGTCCTTATTCAAACAAGTTATTTGCAATTGTCTAAATTTAAAAATGTTTTAACTTGTGATCCCAAGTGGGGGGCAAGATCAACCTCCATCTCTCCATTGCAAGGGTTAGAAAAAGTTAATTGCAATTTAATTGGTCTCATTTTTTCCTAACAAATCAACTAATTTATTTAGATTACATGAGCAATCAATAAATTTTAATTAATCGACAATTAATTGCAATTAGCTTTTATCATTGCCAAATCTACAAAGATCTTTCCACACAATGATTGCGTGATTGACACTTGGTTGATAAATACCTGGAAAGTTATTTCCATAGCACATAGGTCTACGAAGGTGTATTACTTCACTTACAGATTCACTTACAGAAAGAGAATTTGCCGGATATCACAAGCATGCATTTTCTGCATCACCATGTTCGTTGAGCAAATTTACATGACAAGACATGTAAATGCACTGATAGCAATATAAAGCAATGACTGATGATTAACATTTTATTCTCTTCTGTTCTATGAGCGTAATATATTCTAGTTCAAGCACTGTGTTTCTTTAGATTTCACATAATTTGAATTCATCTACGATTAATGAAATATGTGAAACATATCTTTAGTTATAGACTTTTTAATTGAAGTTAAAATGAATGCTATAGATTATCAAGAACAAATTTCGCATTCGGTCGGAGTTTTCTTCGTTTTAAATACGAGTACGCCTTCAGAATGTTATATTATCAACTGTCTAGGCCTGCATATTATACTGTATAGCCTATAATAATCCCTCAATGAATCGCTTTCTTGACTTGCGAATAATTGCAATTAATTGGAATAACTATTGCAATTAATTTCCAGCCAATTATTTTTCCCAGTCCCTGCTCCAATGCACTCTTTATTTTATTTGTAACAGATTGAAATAAAATATTTATATAAGAAATTCTTTCATTACCATGATAGGCTGTACTACGAATGCGCAAAAATAATGCAGATATAGATTATTCTGAAAGGAACTTAAAGCTATAAATAATTCTCTGATGTGAACTTCTTCTACAAGCAGGTTATCTACATTTCACTAGAAAAGAAAAGGCATGTCCTGCTTATTGGAAAAGTCTGAATCTTCTTTTCTAACATGTTCACACGATCCAATCCAAAATAATTTGAAATTATTGAATAAATAAGAATGACATGTCAAATGACAATGCACTGAATTGATAACTAATTCAATAAATGGTGTCCGCATGTATTTCTTGAAGCGCATCATAAAGTTATTAATTGCAGCTACTTTTCGCTTATAATACTACTTCAAGTGCATTGGTACCGGTATAACTCCTACATGTCAATCAACTTGTGCTTCATGTAGATAATTGGGAGATGTTCTATTCAAAGGTTTTTAGTAAAACAAAGATCATCAGAAAATGCTTAAACTGTTCAAGATGGAAAAAGTAGTTTGAAAATTTCCCTGATGAGTCAACGCTGCCTGCACACGATGTGATTTGTCCTGTCCTCTCTAAGGATAATAGGCTACATTTATGACAATAACATGCACATAATTAATAATTCACTTATCAATTTTAGCATTCTTATTATCAGACATCAGCAGTTTTCGAATATCGCAAACCTTCTTGTAGAATATTTGCAACTAGACATTTCAATGAAAATCGAAATTTTTGTTTATGAAAATTTCTTGCAATTCCCACAATCATTTAGTATTCTATGACATTGCCCTTCTCTGTCATTTCAATTTTCAAATGCAAGCATGTTAACATTCGTGAAACATACTCATAACACTACTAATAAATGTGTAGGACCAATTGTTCAGTTTTGTACCTTCATTACGCGTTTATCCAGACAACGGAACGTATTCGGTCTTCCTGACCTTCATTTCCACCATATGCGGACTTTATCCAGATTTTAAGTCGAACCTATCTCAAGAGCAATGATTTTTGCATAGGACTTCACATCTGGACAGTCATTTACAGAAAACATGCAATTTGGAAGTTTTGTTATAAATGTCTTTTGTCACTGTTCGAACCCTGTCATACTTTAACAGAGTAGTCAGGGTATCGGTAAGCTTATTCAGATCATTATAGCTAACCTGCTATTTGCTCTTACGTGAATATTTGCTTTTCAGTGTATTTGTCGAGGCATTCAAAAACCATCGAGTGTTTTAAAGCACTGTTGTATTCAAAAGAAACAAAATAACATGATGTTTTTGCACCCTAATATTTAATCAATCTTTTTAAGATGGTTCACAGCTTCATTGCTAAATTCCTTTTTGTTAACGGATTTTTGGCGGGTTAAGTAACACAATTTGTGAATCATCTCAATGATTCGTCCATGCATTTCTCAAAACTCTTTACTTACACATTCTCACAGAAGCGTACAACTGTGACGTCTTACAATAGGAAGCAAGACATTTAAAAATATTTGCTTAGTAAATACATCATTGTAGTAACATCATTCTTTGATGATTTATAGTCATCATTGAAGAGACAGTAAATACATCGATATTTACAAATTGATGCCAAATTGATGAGCATATGTCAATTCGAGATGGATAATAAGTAGTAGCCTGAGGCTCGTCCTATAGCGTTGTAAAGCTGCAAATTAATTAATGTGGAGTTGATCGATAAGATTGACTTTCATCAGCTGATTATCTTATTTAAGGTTGAGTTATCAGCTGTCAGATTCATAGGAATGAAAATGAAATCAATTTACTGACGGATTCTTGACATTGATATCTCTGTAACAGGAATAGGAGGCGCCTGTACCCAAATTTGCGGGATATAGAGCTGTGATGTGTTCACTAGAAATAGCAGTAACTGTAACTGATATCCTATAATCGAATTTATCATTATTGGTGATTATTAATGGTTATCCTTTTCCATTTTCAAGAAATTTTATTTTGCCACAAGGTGTTGGCAAATGTGTCCGGGAGGCGTAGGCCTAGGCTCAGGACTAATGTAGTTCAAAACAAACATAAGGCGTCAATAAAAGGTAAACTGCTACATTCTTGATTACGACAATACTAGCCAGAACAAGAGATTGTCTGCTTTCTTGGAGTCGTGATGTTTCCGAGGTTGACAATTTTGCTTTATCTGAATTTGAACTCCATGCCTCCTGATCGCTGGTCCATGTCATTAACCATTGTGCCACAGGATCAAGAAGGAATGATCGTGAAAGTTTAAAAGACCTCATTATCGGTGGGATGACCATCTGTCTCCTAGCTTGATAGCTACAGAGGCGCAGCTCAGTGCTGCACCATATTCACCATAGGATTAGATTTTCGGCTGAAGATTCTATATAAATGAATTCTTCATGACATTAGCAAGACATTATTTTATCAATGTAATTCCTTTTAAGAGTCTTCAGTCAAAACGTTTTATTTGAACATGATTATAACTGTTAATGGATGATTCCAACGATTGCTGTCCTCAAAGTGCCTTGCACAAGTCTGTCAGATCATCATTTGAAGGCGATAACCCCGGCATGTTTTCCTTCACTTCTCTGTCACGATGGACGGGGAAAGGCAAGGACATCGCCGCGTGATGGAAGCTAGGGTAATGTCTTGGCAAAGGACAGGTTGGAACAGCCCTGACGATGATACGGAATTCCTAGTCTGATAACTTTCTCTCTCCCTCAATACATGAAGATACGAAGCATCGAGCTGTGTTTTGTTTCTTGTGTGTTAAATACACCGAATGTACAAGACCACTGCTGTAAAATAAACATTTTTCTTCTTTCAACGTATTTTTCTTTCTTTATGTAAATTTTAGGAAAAATATTTTTGACGAATTCTTTTAAGAACTTGCAAGTACCCTCATCACTATTCAGCATCTTTTTTCTATAACAACTTTTAGCTTGAGATTTGGGCTTTTTTAAATACATTCCCAATGATGTTTGATTATTAATTCCCAGTTTTCATGTGTTCTTAAGGTAAAAAACACTTTAGCTTCTCATCGTTGTTTAGATAGTTGAAGTGATGTAGGCCTACTTGAATCTACTTGTGTTGCATGAGAAAATTGCATATAAAATCAATAGAAAACATCAATGAATGAAATATCCATAGATATCCACTATTACCATAATTTCTGAAATTATTGATTATAAAGGAAGTGACACACTACTCTATCTGTGCAAGTATTCACAGTTTCACGTTCCAACATCATGGGTCTTATCAACCATATATAATTCGCTAGCTGCCTGTCACATGTGGGTATTTGTAGTTTCCCGTGGGAAATAGACGTGTTTCTTCATCTGACACAAAGGTCATTCTAACCCCAAGTTAGCAAGACCAAAGTGTGTTCGAGGCAATGCGAATGTCTCGAAATCTCTTTGTCAATTATGATCCAAAGTTTTGACCTCCTGTAGTCTCCATTGCCTTATTCGACCTTTACAATGTCGCATTGTAACCCTTTACTCATTTATATGCGACCTATATCTGTGACATGACATTTCCTAAAAAAGGTGACTAGCATTCTCTCTAAATTGTCACTTTTATGAAATGTCAAGACTTGAAATTTTTTGTCGCTATCAATCTAGGTTTTCGTATGTTTTCTTTAGCACAGTTTTAGGGCAATTTTCTGCATTTAAACTGCTTCTAATGCATGACATAAAACTAGACTGTAATTTCTTTTAGCAAGTCTATCATGAAATCATTTCTGTTCTGATGTAAAATTGCATTTTGATGTTAATTCAAGAGAATTATGAACTGATAGGCCTACTATCAATAAATCAACGAAATCCCTACCGCTTTATATCATTAGATTACAGTGATAGATACTCCTTTTTTAAACGTCTTTATGCAGAGAAAATGAACGTCTCCCTCGATGAAGTTGGTCAATCCAAAAGAAACAGACTTCAAGCAAAATATGGACAAGGCCTTCAATCGTTCGATTAGGGCATGCCGTAGAGATATGTCGTTTGGTCACTTACATTCACGCCGATAGACATGAATGAGAAAATGACACGTAAAATTTTTCTCATTCATTATGCCCCCCCCGCCCCAAGCCATTACATACACGTCGTTAGATAGTCTGCTTATAGCCAAAGACTGATGCCGTGTTTGCAATATAACCCATGGACACCTTGATATACAACAATCATTATACTTGTATGACAACGTGTTACAGAGTTGAGACCAACCCTCTTTCTATGGCAATCACAGACATCTTTGGTTGCCTTAATAACAGACCTAAAAAGACAACACACTTTCAATATCCAATATATCAAAGACTTGGAAATAAATTGGTCGCTCCTATGTCGATATCTGTGTCACATGATCTCATGTTCTCATTTGCTGAGGTGATTCGGATTGTTTTATAACCTCGTCAAAGTCAGGATAAAAACAGCACGACCAAATTTCAGCAACTTATTGAGTGACAGCAGAGTAACAAACATCATCCTGAATATTTGGAAATCGATAACTGAGATGCCTCCAACACAAGGATATTCGGATTCAGTCACGGAAGATTGTAATGTTTTCTGCTGTATTCCAAGCGTGTTATGATCGACATCGTATTCCATGTTCTCTTCCTTGTAAGCTAAGAGAATCAATCGGGCGAGAGAACCAATTCTACCGTAGGGAATGAAATTCATGAGTTCCGACAGAGAAACTGAAACGTTTTCACTGCCAAGTGCATTGCCAACCATACAGTTCTCATTTATCTTTTTCAATTCTCTCATAAATTATAAACCGCTGGAAGATATCGAATGCTTTCTGTACAATTTAGATCTACCAAGAACCAAAGGTAAACAAAACTAATTTTTCTGAATCTCTAAGTACAAATACCAATCTCAGAGAAAATCACGATGAAAGGACAAGCTCAAAGATTGAATGGAGGAATTCTGAGACTGAATAACATTAAAACAATGAAGCACTTTATGCAGCTAAAGAACGCTGACAGAATTTATATCAGCTTGTGTTGTTGATTTAAAGTGCTTTATGGTTCTATCTGATTTACATTTTGAGAATAGTGTTTGCACACCAGATGTACTCATCATCTGTGCACGTTTCCAATGCAGAGAGACTCACACACCTTTTTACTCGATCCCAAAAATATGAGATAGCGCATAGAAAGATAATTTATCACATTGTAGCTGATAACAGCACAATGAAATAACAAAGAAAAACAAATTTTAAAAATTTGATGGAATTAACATAGAAATATAAGTGCAATTTATCCTTGTAGGCCTATAGAATTTTATGTAATATCAAGTATCAACAAAATAGAAGAATGTAGCTGATAAGTGTTGACTTTGATTATAAATGAGTTCAGAAGTAGGCATGTGTGAATAGAAATTCCCTTTAATGTGAAAAATTCTCTCCTGAGTTGATGCTTGGCTGGAGCTTCCTTGGGAGTGGGATAGTCGTGGGATGTTAACATATCAGTTATTATCGCATTTTCATTATTACATTGTCTTAAATGTCGGAAGCACGGAATAAGCCAGGTCGTCTCTTCTTCTGTTTGACTAGAAAGGAAGCATTGGAACATGTAAGGTTAATGAAATGGCACAATCTGCTGACATAATGCCATAGCAATCGAACAATGAGCAACCAGTTAAACATTAAACACGTCGAATTGTGCGAAGTTTCAGTGACTGCCATCAACCGGATTACACAGCAAAGAGACACAGACGATATCAAGTTCAACAGGGAAATTGGTGAACGTTTTTTCGTGCACCTGATAACTTTTTTGATAATGATGGGAAGGACCAATATTGTCGAGAAAACTTATGCGGAATTCATCGAATCTGAAGGAGTCGTGGCGATCGGAGGATTTTGAAGGTATTCACAGCAATCCGCAAGCGACGCAAGACTATTTTCCCTATCTCTGTAAGGCACTGAAAACTTCTTTTTTCCCCACTTAGTAAGTTCCTGTATGCGTCATCGTTTTGAATCAGTTTGCACTTCTAGCGAAGTGATACACTTAAATAATCTGATTCTGTGGTTGGAAGACTGAGGAATATTTCGCCACTAAATGATGTTTTACGCGCACTGTACATGTCGGCTTGTATGAAGCAAGTGTATAGTGCTTCCGACAGCTCTCTGGTATGTGAGACACGTGGTCCTGTAAATTATGTTCTTTATGAGGCGAAGGTTATCATCCTTTATTGCACATCTTGCTACATTAGAAGGCGAAAACATGGGAATACGTAATTACAATAGACGCCTTGTCATATACATTCATTCTGAAAACACGCTGTTGAAAGGGAAAATAACTGTACAGCGAATTGTTGATATTGGATACCTATTACATGTTGGTGTGGCGCTGAAACTCCATCAGAACATAAATGCAGTCTGTTCCAAACTTTCAAGCGAAAGTGTTGACTTATCAGTAATACAAAAATATTATCTACTAGCCGACTTCAATTAGTTTACACAATTCTAGAGATAAATCTCCCTTAGGAGATGTGGTTTAATGTAGCGTTTCGCACTTTTGAAGAAGATTTATGTTTATCGTTGTACTTAGATAATTGATACTGGCTGAGTTAGACAATATTTTCATATTACTAAATTCATTGACATTTTAAGTGAAAATTACTAACTGACAAGAGAGGCAGAGAGACAGACCTCTTCACTCTTCATACAATTTCAAGCCTAAATTCAGGAGAAACAAAATACTAACACCACTTCAAAGTTGAACGGATGGCAATTTTTGATATCGAGAAGAGTAACGAAAATTTCCACTTTATGTTTTGTCATGCAAATTTGAGTCAAATAATTAACTCGAAGTGTTCGTACTAACTCACCGCAGTAGGCATCAGTGTATGCAGTGTACGAAGAACAACTGTCCAATCACATAAATGTGCCTTAACCTCCAGACAGGGCCCTGAAACTAATCGAATACCGTGGAATCCATGAATACCATCGAATTACATGGAGATCTCTATGTTTAGTGTGCAAGCTCAGCTTTGCTCTATAAAAACCAGATTTTAAAAGGCAAAATTTGAAATTTTAATTTTACTGTTTAAACTTTGGTTATTTTGCAGAATTTTCGCTGCAAAGACCCCATTGGATGTCTGTGTGATGTATAAATGATTACGATCTTATAAATAGACTGACATTTATACAACTTTATCATAATATCAAAAGTCGATAAGTTGTGATGAATCTCATCACACAAAATGCTAGGAAAATGTGACAACTTTTACACCTTCGAAACAAGCACCTTTCAAAAGAGAGATAACATGTGTGACATAGCTGTAGACAAAATGCAATGATTTCCTGTAAAAAGTTTGAAAATAAGCTAAAGCAAAAGTCATGAAATACCTACATCACACGGTTTAGTATTAAAGATGCACAGCAAAAATTCGCCGCCCCTGTGTGGATAGAGCTCAATTAAATTCGGCTTTCCTTCAAGCTGTGGTTCTATCATGAGCTACCTACCACTAGATGCTGTGAGAATTTGTAACATAGATTGATTTGTTGCTTCTAAACGAGTAGCAAATATATTACTTTGCTGTGTGATCTGGTTGATAACAGTCACCGAAACTTCTCACAATATGGCATGTTCACTGTTGAACTGGCTGTTCATTGTCTGATTGCTATGGTATTATGTCAGCAAATTGTGCCATTTCATTAGCGATACATATTCCAATGCGTCCTTCTAGTCATAGAAATAAACTGTTTATCTGAAGTTCGCTAGAATGGAAATTGACTCAAGGTCGCGGCACATCCGGGGGAACTAAGTTGGGGCATGAAGAACCAATTAAAACCTTCGATTTACTCATGTGACTGATTCTAACCCAATGATACAGACGTTGGCAGGTGCATCTAAGTGAAAATGCGTGCGATTTATGTGCCGTTATTGTGCATTGCATGACGCTTAATTTCCATTCTAGAGGTTTTATTGTTGCCAATTTCTATGCTTCTAGTCAAGCAGAAGAAGAGACGACCTGTCTACTTCTGTGGCCACCACAGCCGCATATCATACTTAACACAACAGCGCATCATTAAATTGCAGTTTTCATATGAGAGCTCGATCGATGCTTCCTTCCAGACTTCCAATTCCTTGTACTCGGAGCATTCTCGCTTATTACACATTCACATCGTCAAATCTTGATTTTTAACACTCTGTTCTAATTACTTTAATCATCACGTTTCTCTGCATTCATTTCCTGCGCATCTTTCCTGCAAATGTTCACCAACTCTATGTCGAGCTTTACGAGTGATTAATTATTGAGGACCTGTTTGTCACGGCAGAGTGCGGCTCGAGTGCGCTTTCGGATATCCTTGTCGATTCAACTTTATGTGAGATTTACGTCGATGTATTGCAACCGACAAGAATTCCTTCTGCTCAATTCTTTCCGTCTCATTTTTCTTCTCCTGTTCACACCAAAGAGGAGGTGAGGCACGTTCCGTTCAAGTAACTTTGTGTTTCAGACTTTAATCTTTCTGAGATCGTCTTAATGTCTGTCCCTCGTTCATCTTCACGCCTACTCATTAACCCTTCAATAGCGCAGTCTCCTGTATCCGTCCATTGTCCAGCCAGAATGTCTGACGATCAAGGTGAACATTTTCTGATCAAATGAAGGAATCGCCGCGTCTGATGTGATTAGAAATCCGATTTCTATCATTTGTTGTCTGGTAAGACAAGAGATGGACACATGTGTTTTGTGACGGATTCTCTGTTAGTTGCCGATGTAGGTCAAGATTTGTAGATCCTGAAATATTAAATGCTTGAATGACGCAAAAGTTTTAGATCCCTGTTTTAGAGTAGTGTATTGTAATGAGTAAAGAGAAATGGCAAAAATGGCGAATATTGATAATGAGTACTAAAGCGCACCTGTACCTAACCTTAAGACGACACTCATAAACAAAAGGACGCCATTGTAATCAAAGGCATTTTACAAACCATTCTGCAGGCATTATGTGACTGCGATGCAGCTATAATGCAAGAGAAGTTTCCACAAATAATTTTACTCAGTCGTTTGCAACAACATTCGAAATAAAATAAAAATGGAATATCTGACACTCAACGTTCCGGTGCAGAGCTGATCTCGAGTAAACAACCGTGACAGCAGCATAACAATGAAGTAATTGAAAGGAACATTGTTCAATAATGTTTAAATTCCATGAATTCAACTCTTTTACGTACAGCGGTGGACCGTAGATTCTTGTCAAGTATATGTCATAGATATTGGTCGTCAAAGTTGATGACTGAAGCAAAGATCGTGCATTTTACCCAGTTGCACTGATGGATGGGATGGTTAGAAAGGATTTCAAATACTGGAATTTCGAGCTTCAATTTAATAAAGATTTCTCACATACAAATTATCATTCATATCTGACAGCAGTGATATTTGACATAGGAAGATGTACTCCTGTTGGGTGACGTCATAAGAAAATTAACTGTCGAGAAAGGCGGCTGCAAGATAGTGAATATTTTTCTTCACCTGCTACCGCAAATACTATCGACGAGAAAGTCTCACTTGAGAAATTGACAAAGCGTGTAGGCAATCATCTTGATTCTCCTGATTTGGAGCATTCTGGAGAAATTCACATCAAAACAATGGGCAAAATGATAACCGCTCAATATCATTGTGATAGTCATAGATATCTAATTTTTATGTCGAATTCCGGCTATTGTTGCTTTCAATACATGGCGTCAGAAATTGATGCTTTCTCTGTATAGACAGTAGAGATGAACTGTTGATGATCAGATCATTATCAATTGTTTTTGTCTGATGCAATCGCAGTATTCATTCGTATTGCATTGATCGACTTTATACATTCTGTTAAGTGCAAATTAATTACTGAATATTTGCTAATTTCTACAATGAAGTGTAGTTTCTTCGGAGCAATTTTGTTGAGAAAGAAGAACAAATGTGAAGCAAACAATGACTCATTAATGACAATGAAACCAACTACAAAGTTTATCAAGATCTTTTGCAACAAGGATTTTCCATTAGAGACGCTATTTGCTAACTTAGTTATCAGCGGTTCAATTAGATGTACTAGTGAAATTGTTGCAAGATGCATAGCATAGAACGTAGATGAATTTACATGTAAGCGCATGCTAATTTTCAATTGCTTTTATTTCTATATTTTCTATTGTGGCGATTTTCAATTTTCCGGATTCAATTTTATTACGTAACTGAACTGAAATCTCGTCCTTAATCCCATATGGAATATGATTTAAAGTGAACAATTTTATGTGTATTTTTAACATATAAATGCACTTACGCTTAATGAAATCCAAATTGTATGTTTGGATGCTACAAATGGTCTATTATCTGTCTATCTATCTACAAAGGGTCTATTAGTTCGAATAAGCAAACTTTTTGCTGATAAATTTGTTCGCATAAAGCGAATACAGAGACAGATTCGTTTGATTAATTTAATTAAATAAATTTGATTCGTTTTATCTTATTCACGCTCTCAAAGTTAGTCATGCGGCCAAAAGTGGGATTTCAAGCTCAACGCTTTCAAGGCAGTGTGCGGAACTGCTGTAAATCTTCTAATGTGATATGTTTTTAATAGTTCAATTTGATACGAAAAGCAATATAATTGAATTCGCATTGAGAAGGTGATTTCTAAGAATGAACTGCGTTGCGTTCAATTCGCTTTTATTGCTCAGCTCAACGCTTTCAAGCTACATTGGGTGCAACTTGTAGATTTTGTATGAAATAGTCAAGAAGTTAAAATGGGTCAGAGATTTCATAGCATTATACTGATTCGAAGTTAAGGTAAAGAACTTTCAAAAGGCTATAACATGATAGCTACAACAACAGTGAAAATAACAAGAAAAATTCAAAGAAATTGTTTCTTGATATGAGATAAATCTGATGTTCATAATTAAAATTATTCTTTTGTTCGGATTTTTTGTACAAGATGTAAAAAGCAGTCAAAGCTTGAAGAGCCAACTCTAGCTGTAATTTTTAACTGCTCACCTTTTTTTGTGCTTAACAGGTTGAATTCATATTATTGAGAAAAGTTGTGCTCGTACTTTTCTCATACAAGCATGATAAAACACGTTTCGTTTTGAAGTTATTTGATGTCATACCAGTAAAATCAGTTTCGATTTAATGAACCTGGACCATGAATTGCTCATTAAGTATGAATAGCAGGTTCACTGAACAACAGACGCTGAGAAACATTCCTGCAGATATTTGGTTTCCTACAGAGAACTATTGATTCATAAATTGATTGCTTTTCATCCTTTTATGGAGATCAGCATCACTGAATGGATGTGACTAGCTTCCTCCATTTACATGTACATCACATTAGTGTCACATCAAGTGGATCTGCATATGATCAACCAATGGTAGATAGATGTCTGTGCTCATCATTTTTCACTTGACGATTTGAGTTTGACGTTAAATGTAGTAACGCGCTTTGTATGGAAACGGTATATTGAAAAACCAAGAGAACTTGAAGTGTAAAAAATCTATTTATAAGAAGAGTAAAACAATAATAAATGGAAGCACCAAATCAGATGGTCAAAAAATAGAAAAGGAAATTGCGACAAAACGAAAACATTCTCAAAAACTCTGATAGGAAATTTATTGCTTGTAATGCTATTTTTATACATTATGGAGTCCTTAAAAGAACTGCTTATAATCTTCATAAGAATAATATCCGCTTCTTTTTAAGCCAAATTGTATATTGCTGTGATAAAAATATGGAGCGCCCAGCGTTTCAGCTGAAACGGGCTTTATCAAGGGTAGTTGAGGAGGCATGGGGGGACAGTGAATATACAAGTTTGAAACAATAAGATGAGTGACTGTAGGTTCATGTTTCCGATTCATCTTCAGTTTTAATTTATCGATGTGATTAACCTCTGAGATGCGGGTTTTAGCAGGATTGTCAAGCTTATCAATGAATTCAATTGAGAAATCGCTTATATTGACGTCATTATGCTTAATAGAGGCATGAACCGATAACGCACTTTTGGAGTCTTTAAGCTTATTGTGTTCTTGAAAGCGAATATTGAAAAGTCTATTGGTAGAGCCAATGCAAGTATCACCGCAGATGTTACAGAGGAATCGACATACTACGTATAAAATTTGGCTTACAAAGGGAGCGGATATTTTTCTTATGACGATTCTAAAAAACCATCCGTGCGCGGCTATTAACTAAAGACATGAAATGTAATTTCTGAAATCAACATTGTGATAGTACTGTGATAGTAATTTTGTTGAAATCAGACATCACATTTCGAAAATATATTCAAATTTTATCTCCTAACCCTGCAAACAGACATCTTTGTCTACTCCATGAAATTATTTACCTGCCAGTTTCCCACATACTCCTCAGCTTCATTTGGTACACACGGAGGCTGAATCTAATCATTCATGAAACCCGATGAGGAAGGTTCATGTTCAATAATTCATCATTCAGAGCTCGCAATGTCCATTCAACGGACTTTATGGCGTGATTGATGACATGGCCAGCGATAGCGAGACATCGACTCATGATTTGAGAACCAGCAGGTCAAACGGGGGCTGCTAGGGTTTGAATAATCCTGTCATCCAGCAAGCATCATCTCACAGCGCTCATTAAATTTAATACCGCATTCGATCGTCACGATGATGCTCCTATTCGTCGATTTTAGATCTCATCAAAGGCTTCTCGTAATGAATTATGTGCTCGGATTCATTTTTGTAAACAAATAAAAGAGCATGGAAGTCGTCCATGTGCTTTTTTTCATTGGAAATAACTTTATCCGTTTCATATACAAATGAGCAAAATGAGAAGAAAGAGATGTTTCGCAATGCAATGAAGAAATTATTAGAAATCAGAAACATTCATCACTCTGATGGGTGTCATGAACTCGTGCGCATCCGCTGTCTGTGGTAAACACATATAATTGATTCCATTGGGCATAAAAACGCTCTAGGTCTATGTAACTAGAAAGAGCTGAAGTCGATGGTTTGCGATTTGACTAAAAGAAATCCGACCTTCTAAATTGATAAAGGCCTAGAAAACGTGTATAAGAACACTAAGAACAATTCTGCGGCGTGAACATGTGTTGTTACGAGAACAGTACTAAATGAGGGCCCTGTGACTGTAAAGCGGTAGGTACTTGAACCTTGTCAGATTGCATTAGAGTCATTGACTGTTGTCATCATTTATCTTAAATTATAGAAGTGTTTTTGTGAAATAGCGCGCAATATAACGCCCTATTGCATGAATTTGCAACGATGGCCGGTCTCATTAATTTGATTCTTCTTATGGTCTAGTGACATTGGCCGACTGTAGATCGGTATCTGACCGAACTGCTGAAATTAACATCGACGAACAGCTATTCTATAGTCCCAATACTTTAAACAATTCGAAGCATCGGATTTCTATGATTTGACCATTGAGTATCAGAAAAAATTTTATTTTGCTTACATGCATTTAAACATAGATGATAATTCCGTTATGACTGAGTTAGCGGATCATGACGAAAATGAAAAAAAGGTTTTCTTTTAAGAATGCTGGCTACTTCGCGATAGAAGCACCAAAATACATTTAGGCATGCTACACGTCACTTTAAAATCGATTTTATTGTTGAAGTGTTAATTTTAATTGCTAAAGTTGGTGTTATCTAATAGCCAATCATTTCGTGTTTGTCGGACGTAAATTTCGTCATATAAAGCTATAGTAAATATGAAAATCGTAGAGCTGTAGTTGAATATACAACATATTTTTTTAATGCCCAGAAGACACTTCATCGCACTTCTTGGACAATATTCAGGCAAATGCAATGGATCAAATCTCAGAAATTCGACTTTTCATTATGCATAAGTTTGTAGGACTAGGATGGACTACAGCTGATCGGACAGGCACCGATCTTCGTCAATGTTGCTTGATCTCAAGAATAATCAACTTTATGAAGCATGCAATAGTTTCAGATTCTTTTCGCAAGACGTTGAATTGAAAGTTTTTTTTTATAAGAATGAGCTTATTTATATTTAATTAAAAGCTACAACATCTTGGATCTTAAATAAGTACGCAGACAGTATAAAAGCCTAGCCTTATCAACCACTGGAAGCCGCTATGTTTAGTAACCGTTGTCATGACAGCGCATGTCCACGACCATAGAAATAGATTCTTTATCTTTGCTAGATGGAAATTGACTCAAGGTCGCTTCACATCGAGGGAAATAATTTGGTGCATGAAACATCAATGAAAAGCTTAAAATTACGCATGTGACTGATTCTAATCGAATGATAGACAGGTCGTCTCTTCTTCTGTTTGCCCAGAAAGGAAGCATTGGAACATGTAACGTGAATGAAAATGGCACAATCTGCTGACATAATACCATAGCAATCGAACAATAAGCAGCCAGTTCAACATTTAACACGCCAAATAGTGCGAAGTTTCAGTGACTGTCATCAACCGGATCACACAGCAAAGAGACACAGTCGATGTCAAGTTCTACAGAGAAGTTTGCGAACGTTTTTCGTGCGCCTGATAACTTTTTTGATAATGATCGGAAGGACCAACATTGTCGAGAAAACTTTTGCGCAATAATCTACATTCTTCAAATCCGAAGGAATCGTGTCGATCGGAACATTTTGAAGGAATTCACATCAATCCGCAAGAGGCACATGACTATTTTTCCTATCTCTGAAAGGTACTAAAAATTTCTTTTTGCCCACATAGTAAGCTCCTGCGTTTGCCATCGTTTTGAATCAGTTTGCACTTCTAGCAAAATGATGCGCTTAAACAATCTAATTCTCTGGAAGCTACACCTCCATTCTCATCATAGAAATAAACTGTTTATCTGAAGTTCGCTAGAATGGAAATTGACTCAAGGTCGCGGCACACCCGAGGGAACTAAGTTGGGGCATGAAGAACCAATTAAAGGCTTCGATTTACTCATGTGACTGATTCTAACCCAATGATACAGACGTTGGCAGGTGCATCTAAGTGAAAATGCGTGCGATTTATGTGCCGTTATTGTGCATTGCATGACGCTTAATTTCCATTCTAGAGGTTTTAATGATGTCAATGTCTATGTCCAGGACGCAGCATTGCTTTCAAGTGCAGTTATAGTCCTTTAATACAGGTTTTCCAGTTCGACAATGCGACTATCAGATTAAAGAATATGTTTTAAGATGCAACAACGGTATTTCTGTTAATCAGCAGCGTTTTCAATTGAATGATATTGTCTTTAATCGGTAGATAGATTTATAAGTTTAATGAGCGGCAACCTGAAATCATGAACGGCTTTTCATATTCAATTATATTTTATTTAACAGGTAAGTCAATACAAAAAGTTTTGATAATTTTTTTAATTCGAAAAGGTAAAATATGTCAAAAGGAAAAGTTAAAAACTTTTTACGAAACGGTAAGTCAAAACGAAAAAGTTTTGATAATCTTGAAATTTTTTATTCCATTATGAAACAAAACAAGTACCCTAATATTCATTGATGGTTTTGTAAGACATCCTCGCGATTAATTAGTCTAGGCATCAATCTGCCCATACGTCTGGAAGACCTTCCCATCTTATTTGCAGTGATGGCACTCATGTATTGGGAGGCGAGTTGCAGTAAGGTCAAATTCCCGCTGTTGTCCAGTGTAGTTGTGTAACTGCTCACGAATCTCAGCTACTTCTCTCTTGAAAGCCGCTTTCCACATGGAAAACGCGTTCTCTGCGATATTGAGAAATGGAGAGTAGGGCGGTAAGTACCTAATAGAGTGTCCCTCTCGCAAACTGACTTCATGGGCTCTATTGTGGCACGGAGCATTATCCATGACGAATACACGAGGTCCAGCCCCAGCCGCAACGGACGCTTCTTCCAGGCAGGAGTTAAATCTCTCTCAGGAGGTTCCGCCTTCGTAGAATTCATGATGGACGACACCTTCATTAGAGACCGCCAAGATGAGAGTAAAATTCCGCCTGCGCTGTCCATGAACAATCCTGACAGCTCGCTCTCCCCGTCTGGCACGACCTCGTGTGCGACTGATCCATAAATTAAAGCCGGATTCGTCCACAAAAATAAATGTTGGCGGATGGTTTGCGTTGATCGTGTGCAGATACCAGTTCGCATACTCGGCCCTTTCCACTTTGACGTCATGGCTATTGCGGTTGACTTGAACAGTCTCCATTTTCTTTAAGAAGATAAGACGATTTCTCAGACATGTGCTGATAGTTTGAATTGAGACAAGATGGCTTGTCCGGCATGCGCGCTTGTAGAGCAGCTTTGATTTGGGCTAACGTGAATTCCGGTTGGGATTCAAAAATCTCTACCACAGTATTTGCCATATCTTCGTCCATCTTTTGGTGTCGTCTTCCTCCTCTTGGACGCTCAATGACTCCAAGTATATAACGATGTACTATTGAATACGCAGTACCCCGTTTTACACCGAGAACTCGAGCGGCTTCAATATAATCATCTCCGGCTTCGTGAGCCATAATGATTCTGCGTTTAACATCAGAAGGTATTCGCTGGCGCTCCATATTGATAAGTTAATTTAGCAGATGTGAAGACATCTATATAGGGCTTTGGATCAAACCGAATATATATCATTTATTCTTCACGTGAAATGCCGCTCACTAATCTGATAGAGACACAATTGAACTGTTTTGCTGCAGTTTATTTATTGTTGTCGCTCTCAATTGTGAAATGACGTAATATTTTATCTTTTAACGTTTTAGAAATTAAAGTGCCGCTCTTGATTCGGTAGTTGCCGTTGTCGTGTAGGAAAACCTGTACTACAGTGTCAGATTTCTATGCAATGCTCATTAAAATCTTACGCAAATCATCTCGTTCAACATTCCGTCTCTGAAGTATAGATGTCGACAATTCCATCGTGAAATATCTCACGAAATGCAACGACATAGGATTTATGAGAATTTTGAACAAAACCTTTTACTTAATTGATTCGAATGGCCGCCGTGTATTTCCCGTCGCTATCTAACTGATTCTCTCCATCATTTTCTTGGACGCCAATTCTCTTTCCTTCTCGCTAATTCACCTATATTCTCATCGTCTTCTTCGCTTGACTGCTGATCCTTCCTGCAATTCTCCTCGTTCACCACTTGTTGCAATCCCTCCCCCATCGTCTTCTTTTATTCCACTCGAGTCCCACAGCTCGTTTCTCCACACAACCACAAGAGACGAGTGATGAATAAATTTCCTCTCACCACTTTCCAGCCTCTGACCAAACGAAAAGACTGCTCTCGTCGCACTTGCAACCCTTCGGCGCACTAACTGAAAATTAGATTTGCATATCAAATTGTTCATTAGCTGTTTATCACGCCTGACTAGCCACCGTCCACATGCTGTCCATGTCTCTTGTAGTTTGTGAAAGGTGAAACCAAGGTCGGCACGATTCTTCCCCTCAATTGTTTCTAGTTAAGAAGTTTACAGCTTCAATTCCCTCTCTGACTTTGTAAATCGCATAGTTGTCGGTAGATCGGGGAGGAATGACACGCTATGTCAGAAAATAATGTTTTATCGCTCTCAGAGGACAATGAAGACGACATGAAAAGAAACCCCAGCGGGGAAAATGTCTTGAAAAGTGTCAATTCGTCAATGTTGATTTCTCCGTCATCCTACAATCAGATTGAATCTACAACGACCACCAACGCTCGACTATCTCTGATATTCCACGTCGAACCTGTCAAAGATTACCATCTGAGACAGACTAGCTATCGGTTTCATCAAGCCAGAAGTGTTTTCATCCGAGATGAGAAATGCGGTTGCGAACTATCGCATTCTTTTAACCGTCTTATCGAGCTTGATATGGTACACCGCAGAAACGTCCTCAGGTGCCTACAAATCAGAATGATGGTTGACTTGGCATGCGGAAAACTAAGTTTTGGTTACTTGAGATTGGCGCAACAACGATAGCCACTTTGTTGCAGGTAGAGATATACAGCATTACTGTACTGTATATCGCAACAATCGATCTTCCCCTATTTGCTATCATTGCAAGCATATACAATGTATTAGGCTACAAATTGGTAACAAATGATCAATTCATAACAAATGGAACTCGTAGCGAGTCAATATTTAAGAAATCTACATCAGCAAATTGCTTGATATATTTTTCCTCCTCTTTTCTATGATCGCGGCTCCTTCAGGGAACGTGACATGCGACATGCATCTGAAGCGATTGGATCATCATTTACGATTAAGTCTTCAGCTTAGAACTAGTTTTTTTCTAAAATAGTTCACTCACAACGTCCAATGTCACTCGAATTATGCTCATTCTGGTATCATCTCTATTATTTCCAATCATTGCCGCTGTTCCACAAGACTTGATACTGGGGCCTAACGTCTGCAAGTCCGTCGATTTCCGAATGTTCGTGTGGGGTCGTTAGCTTCTTCGAGCTCTTTCAGTGTCGTTCACAGCTTGCAATGTCAAATCAAATGACCGCAGCATCTTCCGTCTTTGTAGTATGTCTATGATATATAGGATGAAGAGAATAAAGACCCTCGATTCCTTGAAATCACCAACCCGACCAAAGAACCAAACTAAATTCCGCGCTGTAGGCAAGCTAACAGATACATGCACTTCAATAAGCCAAGCCAGCAGTAGTACATCCACTTCACAGATTTATCTCCTCCATTGCATTTCCAATTCCTTACAATCTTCCTTCAACCTATCTTCCCTCAATGTACCACTTCATCAAGACAAAACCATCGCTGACAGACTCTTTCTGCCTCGTCACAACAAACATCATGAAACATTTCTCTATTAGAGCCCATTTTAAGGAACTTTCCACTTAAACCACCGCTAGTATCTTGGGATGGGCTTAAAGTCTCCGTTCACAAATGAATATGCTGTTATCAGATATTATTGAAATCACATGGATTTTCTCGGGATTTCAGACCTCTGGACAAATTTGATTCATACATCATTGCCTTAGAATATCATCGAAATAAGTGGACGTTATCTCAGAAAGCGCAGGCGGTGGGTTAACAGATAGCAGCTATTAGAAGATGTGCAGGACGCTGTTTACGATGGAAAGAGAGGGAGAGAGGCTTTACACCACATGATGAGGAAGTTGAATATGTCCAACTAAAATCCATCATGCCCTGAAGCAGCAAGTCTTCATCCGGAGAACGATATGTAGTCTCCTGAATTGGGCACATTTTGGCGGTTCTTGTTATCATCCGGATATTACCAAAACAATCTTCAATTTTCTTTACTTTATCTGAAGGCAATTAAAATTCAAATTTCACTTTATTGCTGTATTGATGATTCATCAAACTGGTCTAGTTGTGATTCAAGTCATCTGTTTGAATCACCTACAGAACGCAAAATGATTTCAGTGCTGTTTGATACCAGCAATGCGAACCTTTCCTGATGAGGTCGTAGTGCAGCAAAGATTAATTTTATCAAGCTTTCATACATTCCAAAAACTGTCACCAGCACAATGACAAGACCAAAATAGTTTTCTAGTCTATTGGAAATGCCCTTTTATAGAGAGATATTTGATGAAAAAAATTGTTTTTTGCTTTTTTGCCCCCGAGAATCCGGTGAACTCAAGCTTAATAGCGGCGATCGAGGGATGTCATTGTTTCTGACTATTGAGGATGAGAAAGCAACTCCCTTCTACTTCAGAGAACGTTTTAATGAAGAAATTTAAAAATAGAAAATGTAGGCGAGCAACCAGACGTTTCTGCCGTAACTGTCTTTGTCAAAGATATACATGTACATAGATGAACAATCATTAGGGGATCAAGAGCAACAATATTAGGGTGAGTGCCTGCTCAAGTCATCAGTTCATATTTCCGGTCGATTTTCGAATGTAAACGAAACCTGTCAATTTACAAAAGTATAAGTTGAAATGGCTCCGTATCATTTCACATATTCTCATTTCGCATAACTCTTTGTTGTGCAATTTAATCTTATGTAATCATCTAATCCGTCGATGTGTATCAAATGGCATAACACAGATATATCATTTCGCATAATTTCATCATCTTCGAAAAACTTGTAACTTGTTCTTTGTAACTATTGTAAGCTATTGTCAACACCTTTATCTGTTTAATTAAGCCATTGTTAACACCTAATCTGTTTAGGAGTGAGAATTGAATAGAAATGGAAATTGGAGTGATAGCTGAAGTATCAAATACCAATTTCTGACAATTGGCTTGCGAATGACCACGGGATAACCGTTCATAATGTATAAATAAATAAATTCCGTTCATAACGGAAGGCATATATTTTTCATTGCTGTGATTTTATGATGAAGACTGGGAAAAATATTGCGAAGTTTGTAACCTCACAACGTGGTGGCAAGCTTTTAGAATTCGACGGATATCTATTATCTATCAACAATATGACAATATGACAAACAAATACACCGAAAATCAGTCATTCAATCGTCTTGTTCGTCGATCTTCGGCTCTCCCTCTGATTCCCTTAGAGTCTGTTGATGAAGTATGGATGGAGGCACTGAACGAATTGACTGATGAGGATGTGATCCCATTCATGGACTATGTAACTACGACATGGGTGGATACCTCTGCCGCAATATTTCCCAAGGAAATGTGGAATCATTTTGACAATATCGACGGATTCCGTACCAATAACCACTTGGAGGCTTGGCATGGTGTTCTCAATAGAGAGTTAGGCCGCCCACATCCTAACATATATAAACTAATAGAGTTGCTACAAACAAAGCAACAAGAAGTGGAGCACAAACTTCGTCTGCTGCAATCTGGAGGGTTAAATCCACCTCAAAAGCAGAAATACAGGGATGTAACTGACCGACTCGTGAGACTGAAAACACGTTTGCAGAACAGAGAAATTGCTGTGTACGACTATGCTGGTGCAGTTGCTGGTGCGTTGAAACAAGGTGTGATAAGAGGGTGATTTTCATGAATACAATATTTCAAATGTTTCATCTTGCGGTTTTGATTCATAATAACTGGGCTCATAACACAATTATCGATTATCTATATTTAATAGGCCTTTATTATAATATACAGGCCTTTATTATATTTATGCGAAATGAAACTACAAGTAATGATGCAACGGAAGATATGCGAAATGAGACTATGCGAAATGAGATTATGCGAAATGAGACTATGCGAAATGAGATTATGTGAAATGAGACGACACCAGTTGAAATATGATTTAAAGAAGGCCAGGATTTCTAGCAAGCCACAGGGTGAAATCACAAGAATTCATGTTGCTGAAAATCACACTGAAATTGTTGTTATTCACACGAAAGAATGCATTGGATGAACAGTCGAAATCCGATGTGGTTTTCGGACCAGCCGAAGAAGGGGGAAAATGGTTTTACTGGTATTTGAGCCCATTCATCTTGCATCTGTCTAAATATCAGATTCAGCAAATTATTCTAATATAACAGCACAACTGTGCAGAGTATCATCCTGCTGTAATTGCAAGAAAAAGACTTTCTAGTTGTAAACCAATAAGTAAAAGAGAAAACTGGTTTCTATTCTACAATGTTCTCTTTGATATTTTCGCACAGTTTCATTGACTTCAGTGGGGAGATACATGTAACCTGAGAAAATTCTTTGCATCAGAAAAGTGATTATGTTGCTACGTAAACAAATCAAAATTTCCAAGCATATGTCTCTCTTTTGCAATTATTGTATTGCTTGTTTACATTGCGTGAAGTTTTAATCGACTGTCAAATACATCATCAATGCATTTTTCTTGAATTTTGAAGATAAAAAGGATCGCTGTAACTAATTTTTTTCTATCAAGAAGAAGAAGAAACGATAATTCTCATGAAATGTGAAGATTTCTTCGTATCCTCATTAGCTTCAAGATTTTGAAAATTCGGTTTTAAATCTGAGTTGAAGTATGAAAATATTGACCTTATAAACTCAAACTTATAGCTGCGCAATGAATCTTTATTTTCTGTGAAGAGTGACATCTTAAATTTAACAGAGTAGTATTGTACTCCACTGCATAAACAATGGAAAGGCTTATAAATATTGGGAAGTATTTTCTTAATCTTCGCTCAGTAGTGATGATGAATCAAAAGACGATGAAATTTGTTGTCATTCAAAAAGAACTCGGTCGATGCGCAGATTCGTAGCAGCCGTGAGGAGTACATCATTCTGTCGAAGTCTCATTCCCTGCAAAAACCTGTTCTGCGGGCCAATAAAACAGCTCCTCTGGACCAACAATGGAAGGAAATATTGCAATTCTACTTTCAACCATGAAGGCATGAGCAATTCAACAGAGCAAGAGTCTGGGTCACAGATAAGACCATCCATGGATGGAGTAAGTATAAACAGTGAACCCCTCTAACTTGGCACCCAAAGGGACTGCGCCAAAAGTGCTAAGTTAAAGGGGTGCAAAGGATAAAGGGGTTCCATCAGGAATACGGATTAAATCGGGACTGGCGAAGATCTGCCAATTTGGAGAGACTGCTTAAAAAGCGGGGTGCTACGTTAGAGAGGTTTCACTGTAGTAGGTAGAGACGTAGAGTGTCAAAAAGACTCAAAAATTATCAACATAAAGTGAACAGTTTTATAAGAAAATATTCAGCTAATTTGTGGAGATTACGTTCCTCCGGTCTAAAGAAATATTTGATCAATTTTCAAGAAGTTAATTTTTTGCAAATTATTCCTGTGTTAGCATACTGGCGATTTGGCACCTCTATAGAGTCAGCTATCAAAAAGAATGAAAATTTACTAACAGGTGTCTTAAGCAAGGGGAAATTAAGCAAGGAACTTTCAAGAACCGGCTGAAATTTTAAATTTTTCATTTATACTTTCATCAGTATGATTTCATGATTTACTAAATTTATATTCCTTTTCTTGAATCTGAATAACACTGTGGACCCACTTATATATTTTAAAGTTAATTGTGATCATTATTCTTGATTACAGTATTCTGCTCTTTCAGTGACAGGCAGTTTGTAATATGTTCATGCTTAAGGAAATACTCTTATTAATAAGGCTGAGCATTAAAGTAATACATAGTCACCCATTGGATTGCTAATTTCATATTGCCATGACACAGAAGATTTGCAAAATGCTATTTTTCCTTCTGTATTGCTATCATGATCAGTCAAATCCTTGTTATTTTCTCCAAAAGTGTAAAAATTTGCGTCTCACATGTGATACTGGGTCTCAACTCGAGTTCATTCAATAAAATCAAAACTGTATACCTATTGGAGATTTAATTAATACCGATTGGCTACTCTAACTAAAATTCTTACTCAATGAGTTCATCTGATTTCACCCAAATTTGATACAGACTTGGTCTTACATCTAAACATCAGGATATTGAGCTCTATTAATCGTGAATGATACAAAGCCCTGGTCACAGTGAGGGTCAAGAAGATAAAACTTCCCTTCATTTGACTTCCTTCAATACATTTCTTTAAAAAGAGAAATTAATTTACATCCGCCGCCAATAAGTTTCAGATATTAAAACAACATCACAACAGAGTGTGACTGCGCGTTTGTGCAGTTCATTGACATCACTGGAATAAAGAAGCGGCATGTCCTGACTTGCGTCATTCAAATCAAAGCAAGAGGACAGCTTCATGTATTCATTTTGTAGAACAGCATGCGTCAATATCAGCATTTACTGATGATAATGAATTGGTAATTATGCAGAATCTTGCGGTTCCTGTGGATAGTGGAGTGCATTGCTATTGTTCATAGAAATGAAAAGCAAGTTTGAAACATACTTTCCCTTCACTGTTGTTTAGAATGGATTTTTTCCGTTATTGTTTTCTTAGACTAATTGCGACTGATAAATTGTTTCATTTCAAATTTGATTTGTCATACAGACAATGCCCTCAGCAACAGAACGTACTCCTGACACAATTCTAGTCAAATTTCTTCTCTCCGTCAACTTTCTTATGCTTTCATGTAGGCCTATCACATTCTTGCATCTTATGTATCACAGCAACATTTCGCCAATTTTCCAAGCGAAATCGCTCACAAAAATGCGCTGCATTCAAATAATGCTGCCTCGAAATTTTTTTGATCTCTTGCAGATGCTCAATTCAACACACTGTCAACTCTGGTATGCGATGGGAAATACTTTTCCGATTTCATTATTCTCATACCGGTAAGAATTCTGATACCTGAAGTTTAGCTTCAGGCACGGACAGATGTCAGTATAGGACTATACTTTGTATCCATATAATAATCGGCTACATGCAAGTGCTCGTAACTGTCAGTGGTGCATAAGAAAAGATTGATGCTGCTTGTCAAAAGATGAATTCTAAAAAATTCTGGCTACGGAGAATCCGGCCTTCGCCACCAGATAGACAGAAAACACGATCAGAAGTTTTGTTCTGTGTTTTCCTAGCGGAAAATGTTGAATGCCAAATGACCATCAACTAGCGAAAGTACATGTAGGCTACCGAGAATTAGTCCAGTTGCAAAATTTTGTTGTTTGATAGAATGCACACTTCGAATTGACGCCGCCGTGGTTAAAATTGTTTAACCTTCAAATTCAGGCCAGACTATTATTTTAAATCAATGTTTCTAAACGTTGCATCTGCTGGGACCCAGTTATTTACTCAAAATTTCTTTGCAGGACCCGTGTGAAATGCACAAAATTGATTGAAATCTGTATGCTTATGAAACAAAATTACATGTGTATAGGAAAAGTATGTCTTAACCTCCTCCAGTTTTTTAGGCCTATACCTAATTATCTTCAATGATAATCAACTTGAATCCCATTTAGCCTGAATGTTATGACGCTTCTGACCTATAAGAACTTCTTCATCAAAAGGATGAATGATTTGTAAATTGCCTAATCTACTACTTGAAATATTTTAGCCTATCACTTGAATTACCTGAATAGAAGGTAGCGTAGCGAAACACTGTTCTTCCTTAATATTCACTTTTAGACATACATATTTTATAAACGATGCATTAGCTAAAGTCATTTACAACAACAAAAAGATTTGAAAGTAGAGCCCGACGCTGATCATTTTCCATGGTCATCTGTATATTAGCGAGAAACAAATTTTTTGGACAGAAACGAGAAATTAATGAACTTTGAGGATATCACGTCAATCCACATCATTTGATTTGAAGATTGACATAATTCAACAGACAAAAGTGTACAGACACTCCTCAGAAGAATTGCAGACAAAGACCTATATACTGTTCGTGAGATTTACTACCTGCGTTGCTAGCACTCAATTAACACTTGGGGTTTGATGGTACTGATTTAAGCTTGATAGGCAGTTACTCGCAATTCATGTTACTTCTTTTGCATATTTCTGTGAGCTTTAATTTTGGCATGTACATTGCACATGTAGTTTGCGCGCAATCTTAGTGCAATATTAATAGCCTCGTTGCTTTACATTCAATGTTTCTTCCTTTTTTCCAAATAAGAAAAAACGGAAAAAGTGATTTTTGCATCTACTGAGCTACAGATATGTAGTTGTAATCCAATTTCAGGAGATGCCTAGTTATCAGTAATATAGGCTGATGGATATTCGAACTATATTTTCGCGGAAGTAACTGTATCTATGATTTCTATACATTTTCCTACCAAGATGATCAGAGAAAAATATAAAATCAAGACGAATGTGGACCTAATTCAAATTGACTGCATTGATCTTCAACAACGAACATGTGAGCATGTTTGTATTTCTGTACACGGTATTCTGTACACTTCCTAGGTCTTGGTCTTCCTCATTCACTCGCCGCCTCACTCGCTGAGTAGACCTTCAAGGCCCACTTATGAGCGAGGTGGTCCACATTGACAAGCACCTCTCACGCAGACGTAAACTATCCTTAGCCACAAACCCACCAACTAAGCCATGTAAATACACTTTTGAATATATTTAAAGTGCGAAACGAAACTCAGAGTTCCACTCGATGAAATTGAATGAACCATCAAACTTAGTAGTCAAACATTTCCTTCTGACGTTAATGGGTCGTTTCGCCTCGCAATAAGTATTACAAGCTGTTAATTAAATTCGATGTTCTGGCTGATGTTTCTGCGCTATAATCACAACCCATCCAAATTTCTCAATGATGTTCTAAACATGATGATATATTCTACACAAGAATTGTCTTATCAAACTCGTATGCCTCAATCAGCCAATCCATAAGCCTCCAAACTTCAGTCGTATCCGGTACTTGATCTAATTGCTCATCGACGGGACAAGCTCATTTGATTCGAGTGTCGATTATCAGTTGCGTCGGACGTAAAATAGCTCAAAAACACGAAGAAGGAAGAACAACAATATCGGCACAGGCTCCAAGGAAGACAGTTATCATCCTGTTCTAAATTGGCAATTGAAGATAGGAATCAGAAACGCTTTACTTCATTCTGCATTTTCTGATCAAATTTGACAGAAAAAATTGATAATTGGACTACAGTGCATTGGATGCATCGATAGATTATATTCAACTTTGTAGCATCGGTGAAAGCAATCTCATGTGTGGCCAAGATTAACAATTTTCCCATATGAGGAGCGTTAGCTGGTATTACTAAAATGCAATTGTTTTTAGCAAGCTCAGGAGCACATTTTTCATCTGATTTTTCTGCTTGTGCTTTCTATCTTCGATTGTCACTGCTTAGCACAAAAATTTCTATGGGAAATGGTAGCAAACCAAAGATATTTGGACTCCTGTGACATGACAGCTATAATCGTGCATCAAGACATGTTGGTTGTTGATTTTATAGATACTTCTTTGCATCGAAATCTGACAATAATATTTAAAGGACTTGAACCACAGAATTAGACTGTTTAAGCGTGTCACTTTGCTAGAAGTGCAAACTGATTCAAAACGATGGCACATGCAGGAACTTACAAAGTTGGCAAAAAGAAATTTATACTGCCTTACACAAGGTTGTTGCTTGGGTGCTTGGGTTTGCTTGGGTTTGCTTGGGTGCTTGGGTCGCTTGGGTCTTGGACCCAAGCGCTTGGGTGTCAGACCCAAGCCACAACAGCCGCACGACCCAAAAGATAAGGCCCAACTGTTTGCTGTGTCTGTTTGACTTGTCGTGCTAAAAAAACTCTTCGACGATTCCCCATAGTATAAATCCACATCTAGGCTAATACATTATGACTGTTGCTTCTGGCGGCTGCTGCTTTTCACCCACAACCCTGTGTTCAGTGGTTCAAGAATAGGTATGAATAGGACCATTCGTCAGGATTATTGATTCCTGAAATATGAATATTGAAAGATAAAGAATAATATTGATCAAGTCTAACAAGGCTAATCTAACATTCGTTATGCTCGTTTGTCGTATTATAGGCTAATGTGGCCTATACAACAAAGTTTATCGTACCCGGTATAGTATTGTGTCCTAGGCGTTCCGGATAGTTACAATATCTACCTAGTCTCATAGTCATAAAATATTCTACAATATAGTAAAGCCGGCATCAATAAGTAGGCCTAGACGGCTGACCCTATTGGTGTCATGTTCATTTACAGAGATAGGAAAAATAGTTATGCGTCACTTGCGGATTGATGTGAATTCCTTCAAAAAACTCCGATCGCCACCATTCCTTCAGATTTGAAGAATTCAGATTATTGCGCAAAAGTTTTCTCGATAATGTTGGGCCCTCCGATCATTATTAAAAAAAGTTAGCAGGCACACGAAAAAACGTTCACAGACATCTCTGTAGCGCTTGATATCGTCTCTGTCTCTTTGCTGTGTGATCCTGTTGATAACAGTCACTGAAGTGTTACTTAGTGTACTTCGTAAAGATTTAATATGTTATCATTTCTTTTTTAATACATAGGAAGTTTGAAAAAGCAACTTTCAACATATCGCCTCTTGTTGAGAATCTACAACCACCGCAAATTTTCGTAATTTGATTCTTCCTTCGATCTAACAACATTGACCCAACTCGGTCTGACCGAGCGGTGCAGTGTCTTCTCCTAACTTCAGCAAAGCGAAAAGTCGGATTGCTATGGCTTTCTGTTGGTGTACGGCATGTACTTGCACATTGTAGAGCAAGTATATATTAAAAAGAGGTTCTGACGCTTTCAAGTTTATTGGTCAAAAGTAAAAGTAAAATTGACTTTGGTACAGCGTGCGAGCCTTCGGCGTCCAGCGCCTTCTGAACGGTCGATGGTCAAATGGCGGTCTGCATACTTGGTGTGAAGGTGGGAGGATTCAGTATCCACTAGTATCCAAAGCTACATATTTCCCTATCCGAGAACGAGGGTAATGCACAGAATTTGTTATTAATGAATTTATCAATTTTCACATAAATATAATAATAACACTAATGTAATAAAAAGATTTATACAAATTTATTCTCTTGAAATAAGTGGGATAAAACATATTTATCACGATTCCATAGCTATAAATTGTCCTGGTACCTAGAGAGATTATGATTGGAGTGAAAAGTCTCCATTATATAAAAACACTTTAATTCAACATAGTTGTACTTTGACATATACATTTAGAAACATGACTTTGAATTCAGATGCTTTAAGTGTATGGATCATTGGCAAATCAATTGTCTGGTTTCTATTTAATGGTATTATTTATATGCTTCTATAATACATTTCAATTGGCACAAATCAATCGACTCTTCAGGTACCTGGTGCAGTTGAGGATTGATCGAAAATTGCCGAATGACATAAATCATATCTTTCGATATTGATTATAGATATTTTCTATTGACATGAAATGCGCACAAAACATGATCGATGCGATAGAGTTGACATTGAGAGATCAAGCGCAAAAACCTGGATTCTATTGTCAGCTACATTCTATTTCACCTGACGATCATGCTTGATTTCATTATTTGCTGTTGAGCCATTTTTGTTGTTTTGCATTGAATTGTATGCAAACGTAATTTAAAGTGCGCTTCAACAATAAAGCTCTTGTTAAATTGTGGTTTTCCTCAAAGCACTCCATTGAGCTGATTAAGATCAAGACATAATTTATTTTTGTAATAGAATATATGAGGCTCATATTATGCCGGGATTTTGACATTCATTTTGCCCATTTTGTAATGTAATCGTACAAAAGATTAGTTATTATAGAGGAATTAGAGGAGGCTATAGAGGAATTAGTTATTATGTTTTCTTGATCTCTTTATCTCCTTCATCTTGCATGTTTGCAGTTAATCATATTTCGAAACTATATTTATTACTTGTTCATTTGTGTAAATCCACATTTCCATTTTGCGTTATGTCATAATCGAGTCTACAGTACATGTCATAGATTTGGCCTCCCAAATTTAGGTCCTCATTCGCAGAGATGATTTTAGACGAAAACAGATAATTTAACGATTCGGTGCTCTGGACAATATCATTGTCACTTGTAATGAATGTCAGTCTGGAAATGTTGAAGAAAGTCTTGAATAGGTGAATTAAACTACCACGACCAAATATCAAACGAGGACAGAGGAAGATATGGTCGAACAATATGCGACGAAAAATGATCAGGTGCCAATAAGTAATAGGACCTAACAATAAGACCATGCAGAGATCATAGCAACAATCAAGACAACCCAATGTGTTCCTCAAACCTGGGTGCGAGACACTATGCGAAAAATAACTAAAAAAACGCGTGCAATTAATGGCTTATTGTTTGTCATTTCAACTGACAATAGGATGATCAAACCTAGCACCATAGCAAAAATTTACACGAGTTGACGAACCTTGGGATCCTTCTCCAAACATCATGATTACATGATGAAAGACGCTCGAAATTGAGTCTGAGAACAAGCAAATGCGTGACCTATGTACATGTGAAACATGAAAAGATATGCAAGGTTCAACAATTTTATTCAGACTCAGATTTTATTTTAATTAACAAACAGTTTAAGACTAAAAAATCGGGGTAATCCAATAAACCTCGTAATCTCATGAGCTATTTGAATGCTTTTTAGTGCTAATTTGATAATCACATATTAAGGAATATAATTTTATTGTTTACACAGACTGGAATGAGTTTTATTGTATTCAGTTGCATCTTTGAAGGATTCGGGAATATTGATAAAATGATTGACGAACAATTCTAAAATGATTTGCTGCCTTCATAAGTGTTTCTCATGATATGTGAATGACGATATTACGAAATTTCATCAATTTGAAAGCTGATATTTTATATGAATGCACAGCAGATAGAATAACAACACTTCACATTCAATAGAATCCTTGATACATCGACAAAGCACTGCAAAGCCGTTTCCTCATTACTTTAGCTTTAAGACGTATTAAGCTTAAAAGCTTCCGATTTAACTAAATGTTGAATCAGTTGGTTCAGAGCAGAACTGACTTGTAGAAGAGATGCTCCTCTGCACTCCACGATCCACGCATTAACATTTCTCAAGAGTACAGTACACACAGAGATGCTGTGAAATTTGAATAAGCCTCTTAGTTGAAGAGGCTCCGCAAAATAAGCGACTGGATTTATATTTGATTCAACTCCTCTTGAGATTTGTCACTGTGATGTGTTGCCCTTATGTCTTAAGAGAATGGCAGTGTGATCGCTTGCAGAATCAAATGACTCAGAAGGTCTTTGCAGTGCAGTGAATACTGGGATAGTAATTGTCGGTGAATACATTCAACGAATTCAGTAACTGCGAATTGACATTGGTAATTAACTTGTTGATGAATTCGACATAAAATACCTCAATTGTATACATGGAATATACATTTATATGAAGCCGATATAAGATGATAATAAAGTGATATAAGGGGGACTACATATTCAAGTAATTCAGCGATAGTCAGTGTCATAGAGTTTTTGCTGACGTCATAGAGATAGGTCTACAAGTCTACATTCATGTGTTTTCGTGATCTACATGGACTCCATGATGTCATGAGAGTCTGTGACAGAGAGCCATCAGATGCACCGCCAGAATTAGGTCCAATCGACTGTTCTGGCGTTAGTTGTAAGGATGAATAGTGATTTAAGAGATTCACCAATAGTGACGTCTTTGCAACACATAGATCTGCGTTTAAAATGTGTACATGCAAATATCCATGTGATTGAGCATGCGGATGAAAGGATTTCTGTTTTGATGACTTCCATGTGGGATGTCTGTGGATGCATCACTAAGCTATACTTATCTTGCAGTTTTTAATAACAGATGCTGTGCTGAATGGTGCATAGATCTTGAATTGTCCTCTCTTGACTTTTAGGTGGCTCAATCGTAGTGATCAAAAGTCTGAGTTACAGTCTGCAATACATCAATGAGGTATTTTCCACACACTTAAGTAAGACACACCTGTGGACATAATCAGTCGAGAAAAGCGAGCTACACCTCAAATGCTCAGCATTCATTAATTAAAGCATCTCAAAACTGTCCCTCTTGCTTCTCCATGAATTATCGACAGACCAAATCGCTCGAATTTTCGCAATTTTACGAGACATGCCCTTTTAGGAACAAACGCCCTTTTCACCACACAAAAGGATCACATGCCATAGACATTGAACCTTCGGCGCCGCAGGACTAACGCCAATTTCAATTCCAGACAGTTTTGAAAAAAATGACTTTTAATCATTATCTTCTGGCTCAATATCCTCTATGATTTGACCACTACCAAATCATGACATTCTTCTGTCGAACATTGTCATTTCATCTTCCATTTCATTTCTTCTACTGAAGTTTCTTATTTATCGACTATTTCTGCTCCGAATCTTCAACTTGCTTTGGCTCGATTCCTCTTTTCTCTATCCTCTTTTCTTAAGTGAAAGCGTGACACAGCGCAGATGTCTATGGAGAAAAAAGACGGCTGGCGCAATTAATGACTCGTCTTGTGGATTCCCATCCGGTGCGTTTCATGGACTCGAAGTTGGGCTGACGTAGAAATTGAAAGTGCACAGCTCGAGGGAAGGAAATAAGCTGTCGAGAAACGAAGAATAGGCGCAGAATCATGCTTGAATAAAGGTCGGCCTTTATCAGTCGTAATATCTGTGATGCAGTCGCTAAATAATTGATACACTTGGTTCTTTGTAGCTGCTTACAGATGTGCAGTCAATGTCACGGAATAAGAAAATAATAAGATTTGGATATCAACTTCAATGAAATGATCCTTATTCATAAGACTGGAGAATTGATTAGGGTTCAAAAGACATGTTATTTACTGTAAATGGCTGATATGAAAAAGTAAACCGGCTTTTTATCAATAATCGAGTCGGTGCTCCTTTACAAGGTGGAGACCTGGACTCTAACAATGACGCTGGAGAGCCGAATGGACTCTGCCCATTGCGCCATACTCCGCGCGACTTTATCCATCCGCTACACCGACAAGGTGAAGAGCGACGATCTGTATTGAAGCAGAGGCGTAGGTACTTCTATTCCTCCCCCCCCACACATTTCTGTTGTTGACACCCGGAAGTGTTGTATCGTCAGCTATCTTCTCTTGCTCCTAAGGACAGTCTCACTAACGTCGCATAGCGTAGGAGTGTGTAAAACTCCTCTTATCTGACTTGCAGAACATTTACAGCCTCAGAATTAGACAACTGCTCGTCATTTGTCTATAGACAACAATCACACGAAGTTCATGATCACAGCTGTACCTTGTATTCTAACTGAGTATCCAAGGGACCAATCTTTCATCCCAGGGTTCAAGTAAGACTTCTTAGTCGTGTTGTAGTGTCACTCAGTGACAGATGAAGTCTATTCTAAACCCAATGTGACTAACTTTGGCGAAATTTGATGATTTTGGAAAACTTGAAAAATGTGGGGGGGCTCACTCGACCGAGCCAGACCCTACAACGACAGTTGACTCTGCGTGAGCATCTGGTTCGAGCAAAAGACTACTGTCGTGAACCGGCTCAAGATCTATTGTTCATGACCTCACCCGAATCCCGACGACGAAGGCAGGCAAATTCGACGACCTACATCGACTCTCTATTGCAGGATGCTAGAACACCAGATGAGGCAAACGGTATGTCGTACGTCAGACACTTAGCCCGAAATCGGAAGATCTGACGCCTTAGTGGCGTAACTATGTACATATGCATGTATTCTATGCATTTCATGTGTGAGATATTTGTTGACGTTGGTATTTCCTGTAACATCGCGTGCAACATGAAAGTCTAAGAAAACAATGGCTGGAACGGAAGTACTTCATCTTCATGACGCCGGAATTAGTCTATCAAGCAAAATTCGATTTGATTTCATGTTTGATGAACTCAAATTAGAAAATGTGAAGTGAAAATGATATTTGATACACAGCGCATTAACGACTAATTACTTTCAATATCCAGTTTTGACATTTTCCTCTTTACATAAATGAACTTGTCAAATATTATTGCTGAATATTGTGAACCTGCTGCTCCTACATTCAGCTTCTCTGAAAGCAATTGCTGTAAGTTGACTTAGAGCAAAGCAAAATGTTTTTCCTCGCACGCTTCACAAATATGAAAGTTGTTGAGAAACAGCAGAAATTAATGACAAAAGGCATTCATCTCCTGATTTTAATCGTGTACTAATTTCACGGTTTATTTTTCCGTCTAAATGTCATTTAGTTTGTGCAATATTGATAAAGCAATGAATGTGTGTCATTCTATGTCATGGATAGGTCTTTTCAGTATCATCAAGAAGTGAAAGTGCACTTAAATATGAACAAATCTCATCTAGAAAGAGGCCACTTTTGCATAATATCCCCGAGATAATCATTGATTTCCAAAATACTTGATTCTTACTTGATGGATAAAAATTTAGACGAAATACAAGGCTTTGAGGTGACTTGAAGAAGAATTTTGAAATAGAGTATTTTAGGTATTTCTAAGGGCCTACTATTTACGGCACTTATATGTTTCATCAGTCTTAACATATTTGATCGCTAGCTACCATACATTCGGTGCAAGCGTAGGCGACTTGAACTTCGTGTCGTGTCGTGTTATTAATGTTGTGCAGTAGTGTCCGTGACGTGTCTTGTTGAGGGCAAATTTTCGATGATGGCAGCAGACTTGCGTCAAATACTCATGAAATGTAATTGATTACAGTTACAAATTACTCCGCTTTTCTTCAATTACAGTTCAATTACTTCGCAATATTACTTTAGAGAATTGTCAGCACTAGACACCTAATTTCCCCGCCACCTCGTTTTCAAGACGGATTTGCTTGGGTCAATTACAATTGCTCCCCGGAAAAGCAGACGACGCTTGCAAATCATTTATATTAAATTACCACCTTTTTATTCTCCCCGAAATGTTTTCGCCTTACAACTCTACTACTATTCAAACTGAAGATGCAGGATTGGGATATCGAGACTTGTGGCTTTTAGGAGACTTTACTATGCACGCAATTACATTCCTGCTGAAGTTTAAATTGATTTGAAGATTTCAGCTTTGGTTTCATAAAGAATTTGTCTGTTTATCTTTATCCGAGGGGAGCAGTTTTTCTTTATTTTCAGTTCTATAATTAAGATAAGGGAAAAGAATATCATAACACTTGCAGTCAATTTAGATTTTGGAAATATATTTTGTCATCAATTTCTTTTGAAAAAAATGCCGGCAATTGTACATCCGACAGACATCTAAATATTTTTTTTTGAAGAGGAGTGTCAAGTAATTTAAGCTGAGTGCGGAATGAATATTAAGCTGTGTTGACTGCAAAGTAATTACAATTTTACTTCCCATTTACGTGGCTAAAAATGTAGTTGACTACAATTACTAATTACAGCAATTGTAATTGCAACTACAATTATAACACAAATCTGGATAGCAGACCACTACTACGTAATCATTCCCGAGTTCATTATCAACAGGGATCGCTTACATTTCATGACTTCTCCTCTGTGTCATGAAGAAACAATTGAGTGTGTATAAAATTGTATATATCGAAAGGAAATACATTCATTTATTAATGTCTGATGCACTTCCACTGTACAGATCTGCAGATGTTTTCAAGTTAATAGACGCATGGAAACATGATAGAGGTAACTATAGAAATTCGAATTTTCATCCTGCATAAATTCGTTCGACCAAATTGGCTGAACTAAATAGCTGTTTGTTGATGGTAATTTCTAATGCTCGGTCAGGCACCAATTCTAAGGCCTCAGTCACACTGAAAGCAAAGCAAACACGAGCGTCTCGAGCATGTATATGTCCGTCAGCTATAAATGGTAATGCTTTACTTTGCTCGCACTGTGGCAGTCTACAGCTGGTGTGATGATGACTTTATATTTGCTGCAAAGCGCTTTGCTCGGAAACGCTTGGAAAAGCTCGCAGTGTGGCTAAAAGTCAATGTTGATAGATAAGAAGAATCAGCAACAATCAAAGCAGTGAAACATGTGAAATTTATAGATTCTTGTGGAAGGGCAGGGTTTTGCACCCAATTTGCTTCATCAAAAATCTTTTATACTCAAAGAGAAATGAAAATAAATATATCCACAAAAACATAATTCATGTCCGCGTCCTTTATTATCAGAGATTGTCGGATTTCTATGGAGATAACTTGCAAGTATCGCAGTTTCCGGAGAATTCCTTTATTGTCGGTGTGTGTGATACAGAAATTCCAACAATATGGAATCAATATCATCAAACGTGGCAATTAGAATATTAAAATCGACAACATAAATTTGAACATGGATACAAAATTTCATCTTTTGTTTCCGAATTCATTACTTTCGCTGAACGACTCCTAACTCCACAGGACAAGCGTGCATTCTTCTACTTCTGCTTTCAAAGCTGCGAACAATTCATCTTAGTTAAGGAGATGCCAGGAATCTTCGAACGCCAGAAGTCTTAAGTCTCGCTCTTTTCTCGCATTCCTTTGAGACCGCCTCTTATTCTACCAGCTACGGAATGCATCATCATTCAACACTTTGTCGCAGCACTTCAAACAGACAAGAATTCGAACCGTATGGGATGCGGCAGATAGACTGAGGTCATACAAGAAGAAGTCGATATCAAATTCCGTCCAAGCTGAAGCCCAGTACTGCCTCCTTCCTTCGTCCACAAGAGTTTTCATGAAAAGTTACTACCGAGGACAGAAGATCAGAATATCACGATGTATTCAATTCGGACGTTCTTCACTGAACACTATATTTCGTCTTCAGTGTAATACTGCATAATAATGAATTCTAATATTGACTTTGTGAAAATTTACCGATGAGGATTGCCATTAACGATTTAAACAAACAGTCAATTCATGATGATTTCGTAACTGCTTTCAGGTGAAGGAATATCGAAAAGCCTCTCAAACTGTGATTACTGCTAATCATGTTCTGATGCCATGGTGGATCTGTATGGTGAACATGTAAATGCAGGTGGACATTAAGGTAATTTTGGCTCATATTCGAAACTCAATAGTTAACTCAATATATTGAAGATCACTGTAAACCGCTCGCTGCTGAACACTTAGCCTACGGAGGATGGATACCAGAATATTGATGTCCTCGCAAATCAGCCAATCACAGAGATTTGGCATATCAACATACACGCGAGAAGCTATATTCGTATAAAAAGCATATCGAATCTCTGTAAACATGCGAGAATCACGCATCAATTGCTATTTTCAATTTGTGTGTGATTTTGGTAATAATTTGTAAATTATTTTCGCATCCAGAGATCTACAGTACCTATACAGATTCGAAAATTTTCCGGCACTACTGCAGTTTAGTGCACCCTCTATGAAAGAGACGGAAACGCGCCTACTGCAGTTTAGTGCACCCTAAAACAACGGCGCATTCTCCCGCAAACGATGACTACGCACATTACACCGAAGCGCGCGCTCGGTGTAATGTGCGAAGACGAAGACGAAGACACGCGAAGACACAAAGACACTCATTTATAACTATAGGGAAGAACGAACGGCATTCATTCTGTTGATTAAATCAAGTTGTTAAACGATCTTATGCATAATTGTTTTCTCACATGCATTTTAGGGTGCACTAAACTGCAGTAGTGCCAATTCTCCTTTCTATGGTTTGCTCTAATCATGATTCACGCATGATACATCACAGGATATTTTAAATACAGATAAACGTTTTGATGAAGGAGTCAGCTAAGTGCTCTATCAATTGATCGACTAATAGATTGTGATGACTTCAATGGCATTAAATGTCAAGAATTTGTCACTAGAATATCTAAAATACAATAGGAGGCCTCTTCAATTAGTACGGTTAATTATATTCATAGAAATTTCTTTCTCATGAAACATTCAATCGGTTTAGTAATCACTCCCCAAACCGACTGCGGATTGCGAGATCACTTGTATCACTAATCGCAAGCATGTAAAAAGTACATACATGCTCACTGAGTGGTAACCCATTAAAGCCTACGTCGGTGAAAAATTGCGATTTTATGACTGTTCTTGGAAACTAGATTTAATGATCTTCGACAACCGTGATGAACTGTAGCTTAGATAATATGCATAATCAAACTTTATTTGAATGTTCTGTGTTTCTATCAATTTGAATTTGAATTTTTAAATTCCTTTGATTTTTAGTTTTCAACTAAAGAAAATAATCGCTAAATTGACAATTGACAGTTTATGACAAGCAACTGGTTTGAATGGGTCACAGCGCATGCTTGCTTTCTGCGCAGTTAATATATCCTCTTCATTTTTGAGTCTTCCTGCTTCATATGGTTGTGACACAACACTCGAAAATGTTATGTCGCTTGGGATGGACCTGTGACCGAACATTTTCACGATTTTTTCAAATTTTTGTTGAATAGAAATACATTTTTTACATATTTAATTATGCATATATTTAATCAAATGAACGAGGGAGCGCATAGTATGTATAATATGCATATTATACAGACCGTCATTTACTAAAAGGTTACAAGCGCAACTGGGAAGTCGTACTAGAGAGCAATTACTTTAGCTCACTTCAACTGAATTTTTAATGCCTCAAATGGTCGTTTGAGGAATTGCATGACAGATTTTACTAAAGAAGAACTCTACGGATTTCTAATGTTTAAAAGCCGATTAGTTTGAGGAATTCTTTGACAGGTTTTACTAAAAAGAGTTCTGTGAAGTCACTGTTCATTTCATGTCGTGTTTAACGCTTACCCTGTTAAGGGCAATTGATTTGTTTATCTTCCTTTAATTTTATTGTTGCATGACCCGAAGTGACACATGACACACTGTCTCGGAGAGAAGGGAGATTAGCCCAATAGAAAAATTCAATAACTGACATGTTTCTGAACGAACGACAGAAACATCAAATTTGAAAGTTTATGAGAATTCTACCTCACAGAACCAGAAGACAGATAATAATTAATAAATATCATCTCTTTCATCATTTATAACTTCCTGACAACTTCCTGCAAGAACGTCTCGATAGAAGTCAACCGTATCATTGGAATACGGTGTTGAATTCACATAGTTTTCGTGACACAGATATTCCCAAGACACGTGTTTAGTTTGTAAACATTGAGACAAATTGTTTGATTCATTTCAGTCATGTGGAACTGCACGATCTTTCCCAATCTCACTCTATTTGTTATACTTATTAAATGTTGATTATTCACATCAAATGTGAGACAGGTAATTATTAGAAACCTCGAATTAATCGATATTTGCTTGAGAAGAAAACCTGCGGAATTATTCTATAAGCTACATGACGTTTGAAGAAGTAGCACATCGGTATTGACTGGTGGATGTACTTTGACTGACATGCGTTGAAGATCTCAAATTGGCATATTTCTGTAATGATTGTTACAACAGGTTGTTCACCAACATATCACAATGTGCGACATGTAATATTTCATGAGCTAGGTGATCTTTTCAAGCAGGATTCCTAAGTACCATGTGTTGGAATTTTGCTGATTCATGCAGTTCATGTAACCAAATTTGATCAATAGACCATCAAGGTAACCTCGGATCCCGTATAACCTTTCTAGAGCAGCATCGGAAGTGGTCAGGTCGATATCAGGATCACAGACAGACTGTTAGCGGAGAGTAGTATCGAATGGTAACAGGACCGACTTAGGATGACCTTCTGGACGATCGGGAGCGGCTTCTAAGGTAATTCAAGACGAACACAGGGTCATGGACTAAAAGTCAAAAGAAAGTAACATCGAATGACAGGAGAAAGAATGCACAGTGATTGGATTTTATCTCACAGGGCCATCATGAGTTAACCGAAAGGACTCGAGGTGATGGAGTAACAGAAGGTAGCATCAGAAGCTGGAAGGTGTCAGGAAGGACTGGAGCCCAAACAGAAACATCGGAGGGCATCAGGAAGGACTGGAGCCCAAACAGAAACATCCGAAGGTGTCAGGAAGGACTGGAGCCCAAACAGAAACATCCGAAGGTGTCAGGAAGGACTCGAATCTAAACAGAAACATCGGAGGGTATCAGGAATTACCTCGAATCCAAGCAGAAACATCCGAAGGTGTCAGGAAGGACTCGAATCTAAACAGAAACATCCGAAGGTGTCAGGAAGGTCTCGAATCTAAACAGAAGCATCGGAAGGTGTCAGGAAGGAATCAAATTCAAAAAGGGGCATCGGAAGGTTTCAGGAAGGAATCAAATTCAAAAAGGGGCATCGGAAGGTTTCAGGAAGGACTCGAATCCAAACAGAGGCATCCGAAGGTGTCAGGAAGGACTCGACTCCAAACAGAAGCATCGGAAGGTGTCAGGAAGGAATCAAATTCAAAAAGGGGCATCGGAAGGTTTCAGGAAGGAATCAAATTCAAAAAGGGGCATCGGAAGGTATCAAGAAGGACTCGAATCCAAACAGAGGCATCCGAAGGTGTCAGGAAGGACTCGACTCCAAACAGAGGCACCGGAAGGTGTCAGGAAGGAATCAAATTCAAAAAGGGGCATCGGAAGGTATCAAGAAGGACTCGAATCCAAACAGAGGCATCCGAAGGTGTCAGGAAGGACTCGACTCCAAACAGAGGCATCGGAAGGTGTCAGGAAGGACTCGAATCCAAACAGAAGCATCGGAAGGTGTCAGGAAGGACTCATGGCTATGGACTTGCGCCGGAACGAAGGCGGAAGGTTGTGGATACAGATTGGCAAGACTGATTAACAAGTCAATAATACATATCTCAGCCAGAAATTATCTGAGGTTGAGGCAAAGGAGAGGATAATTGAAATCTCTTCACTCGACTGCGTCGAGCAGGAGGACAGTCAAGTCACGCAAAGCTCGGAATAGGAGAGACACCTGTCGCACTCTTCTCGGCCTCATGCAAGCGGGAGCAATTTCCTGGCACTGACGGCGTCACTCAACCGCTTCCCGTTCCTACCTCGTCTCTGGCCCTTTACTGTTGCCGCTTTTCCATTCCGCCCTCGTCGCCATATATTCTCCCCTCAAATGCCATTTATTATTCTGTCGCCTCTTCTCATCGCTGCTTATTTACATTCACATTCCTTCCGAACTTATATTGAATTCGATCTCCTCTTTATAACACACTTTATTGTATTCTCCACACCTTTTTGATCCACTCTCTTCACACCTGCTTTTCACCGCTCCACACATGTAGCAGAGAGGAGAGGGAGTCATAGTTGGATTTGATGAATTCAAATAGAGAGAATTCAGATGAATAGGACGTCATGGTAAAGAGCGATTGATGAGCATTTGTACAACGCAATCACATTGCCAGTGTTCTCAAAGCACTTCAATCTCTCGACCTGACAATGAATGAGTCAGTGCACCGTGTGCAGTCATACGATCTTGTTTGAGAGCTTATGAGTGAGATGCCTCACGAACTGCAGGTGGGGAAGATAGATGTGTTACTCGCTGTGGACCAAATATTCAATGCAGACTGCATTTGTCCTTTATTAGGATACATGACATTAAACATGCACGAAGTTCAAGTTAGTTTACAAGTATTCTAAGATCTGCCAAGATTAGCAAGTTTCATCCAAGATCATGCAAGACACAGGCTGTCAGTTGCTTGGTGACTTGTAATATAATCGCTCCTCTTTCTTTTGAGGCTGCTAGTTTGCAATTTGACTTAGCGCATTGCAATATGAAAAGAGACAATTTGACCGAAAGCGTCCATTTATAGATATTACGTTATCTTTACTAACTGGTTTCTACCTTGATGCGTGGAATCCCAATAAGTGGCCTTGTGATTAACATTTTCACTCAATAGGTACTCAACAAGTAGATTTCTGGCGCGATTTCAGAAACTTTTACTATCTCGGTCTCAAGGTCACAGCTGGCAGTAGATTTAATGGGAAGATTATAAGACATACCGGTAGTGTTGCCAAAGCAAGGCTTTGTGTCCTCCACCAAGTTCCCGATCAAATTCAGACACTTATGCGGATGCGAAATATAGACACGAAATTCAGTTCAAGAACTCTTAAAGCTATAGTATGTTCACACGAAAACTAATGAAAAAAGAGCCTATCTTAATCACTGCGAAACTCCTCTAGTTTAAACATGTAGGCCATATTGCTACACTTCACTGTCAAAACAATCCTACAAGGAACTGGCTGCAAAGAGGAAGGTCAAGGAAATACTGAATCATGAAAGTGAAAGAATGGACGAATCAATGGTCTCCGCTTTCCTCTTGACATCTTAACAAACATCCTTGATAATCACAGGTTAAGTGAGTAGTCAGAAAATGGCCAGAGAGGCGTTCGACGATACAGTGTTCCTGTAAACGGCTTTACAGCAGATGAAGTTCTTGATGAAAGATCGCCCGATCCGGGGTTTCAGCAAGCAGGGCTTCCGATAAGTTTTAATCAGCAAATGTATTCCGATGAAGGATTTTAGGCCAAGTAAGACTTCCGGTAAAAGATTCTCTGGCAAGAGGGCATATAATGAAATACTTTCCAGCAAGTCCTTCCAGTAAAGGATTCTCCGGCAAAATGGCAAATGATGATGATGATGATGATGATAATTCTTTATTTCAAATACAAAAGCGGTATTTGATACAGGACAGATACAGGACAGAGAGCATTACAAACATCACGAGAAGGAAGAAAATTTTACAAAAGAATTATGATAAAAAGAAGACTTGCGTTTACATGGCAACAAGATTCTGTTGTGACGGAGGGAACGGGAGCAGTTACGAGTCACAAAATACTGGGCGAGGGGATGAGAGTCACAATTACAGGCAACTTTCTTAATCAGTTTGACGCAGCTTTTGTCCAGTCTGTCACGGAGGCAAGGCAGCTGAAGATCCACATTGGCCCACCTACTGGCGATCCGATCCAGTTTTTCTAATTGAGAAAAGTCCTTTTTCTTGAGATCGCACAACACTGGCCAACATGCAACCATGTGGCAGAAAACAAAACTGCGATAAGCCTCCCAAATAACAAAATTAGCATTTCCGTTCACCTTGAGTCGCTTAACAAACGACAAACTACGACAACATCTCACATACAAACTGGAAAATTGGCTGGACCATGAAAGGTCAGACTCAAACAACATACCGAGAATTTTGACACAGTTCACATTTTCAATAGGACAATTATTGATGACAATAGGGGGACAATTGACAGGCGTAGTGTTCCTCCTAATGCACATGGTCTTGGTTTTGCCGACGTTAATCTGAAGTCTTTTAGAAGAAGCCCAAGAGGAGAAGGAATCAACAACACCCTGAAAGGATGAGACACTATTCCTGGCATCTTCTAGATGAAGGAGGGTAATGTCATCGGCGTACGCTACTAGCCTGGTATCACTGAAACTGGGGAGATCATTGATAAGGAGGGTGAAGAGTAGGGGACCCAAGACCGAACCCAGAGGAACACCGCTGGAGATAGGGTGCCAGGAAGTTTGAACATCTCTTGTGCAGACTCTTTGATACCTGTCAGACAAAAAACTATTAATCAAGCGCGTAATGAGTGGGGAACAGTTGAAATCTTGCACTAAGGAATCGAGAAGAACTTGGTGACTGATGGAATCAAGGGCTTTTTTAAAATCAATGGCAAGGAGTCTGAGGTAATTGGATGGATTTAGGGAGATATGTTCAAGGGAAGTGAGACGAATAGAGAGCAGCGCGTTAACACAGCCACCAAATCCATTGGGGATGTAGGCGAATTGTCGGGGATCAAGATGCTTGGTAAGGGAAGGAAGAAGAACGCTATCTCTGATGACCTTTTCAAAAATTTTGCTCGGGAATGTAAGGATGGAGATAGGGCGGTACTCAGTACTGTCTTTTTTCGGCAAAGGTGTAACATTCGCCCATTTCCATTGTTCCGGAAAAACACCAGATCGAAGGCATTTGTTGAAAATAATGGTTAAAGGAGCAGCAAGAGATTCGGCAAAGGTGCGATAGAAGAAACCGGGAACTTCATCATGACCACAGGAATTTGACTTGGATGCTTTGATCAGCTCAAGAACTTTGGATTCGGGAACTTGAAGATCAGTGATGGAGTCAAATTGGCGAACATCTTTAAATAAATGAATGTCAGGTGGGGCAAAGGACGAAGATAAGGTGTCATTTAGACGAGAGGCCTCATCGGCATTTATGGACAACATTTTCGAGGGATTCTGCAGCTGAGATTTCACAGACTTCCACATATCAGACTTACGGTTAGAAGAGATTTGTGGATTTGTGTAATTCTTTAAGGAAGCGCTCCCTGAATTGGAGATATTTTGCATGGTTGCCACGCGACAGGGCTCTGTCTCTATCATCGGAAATGACTTTAAGCGATGGCGTCAGCCAAGGCGGGTCAGTGGAACGCATGCGAACAGTCCTCTCCGTGTAGAAAAGATGAAAACAGTAATGCAGGAATAAGTGGAAATGGGCAACCATTTCGTCAACATTGTCATTAGCTAGAAGAAAGCTATGCCAGTCAGTAGCAGATAAAACTTCATTGCATTTAGCAAAAGCTGATGGGGAGCAAGACCTAACCTTAACTTTGGAAGTGCATGGCGTAACAGTAGAGACACTTTTGACAAAAACACCCTTGTGGTCAGAGCGACCAAGAGGAGAAGTGCACGTAGGGGTGTAAAATTTTGACGGCTGGTTGGTGATGACAACATCCAAAATATTAGAGCCTCTGGTAGGAAACGTAACCAACTGCTGCATGCCATTGTAGGAGCAAAACACATCAAGATGATGCCTTAAGTCATTAACATCACCCACAATCAAGCAATGAGAGGAATGGGGAAGCCCGATGAAGTATCTTCGGGCAAGAAGGGCTTTTGATAGCAGATTTTTCGTCAAATGTGAATTTCTTCTTGTATTATCATCTTTCAGTCTTTTCCTCAGTATTCATGCGGCCATCAGTGACTTTTTCTCTCTGAATTTCAATTGCGCTCTTCATATGGACATTTCCTGTTATTTCTCTTTGCTTTCGATTATACCCTCAACGTTGCCGAAGGAGAGGTGACAGACGAGAGAGTTGTCGGAGTGGCCGCTAACAGATGACTTCCCGTGTTGGGAGATCCCACGAGGACCCAGCCTGCAGAGACGCGGAAATGAAGACAGAGGAAGTGAGCTGAAATGCGCGCATGACAAGTTGAAGGACGATAGGTGTGTGTGAACTCAATAAGAAGAAGCAAGGTGTACAAGAAGTTCGCGGTTAATGGAGAGAAGGAGATGAGGACTGGCAAACATGCAGCCGGAGAATGCAATCTGAATTCACTTCTTTGAATTTTGAAAATGACACAGGAGGGATTTCTTTATATTTTGGGCTGTCAGACAAGTAGATCCAATGACTGAAAATGCATTGCTTCTCAAATAAGGGGGGAAATCGGGAGAATTTGAATGTTTGCTATTTTCATGTAACCTAAATTCTGTTGTCTAATTTCGGGAAAATGTCGCATCTCAAACTGTTCATACCTTTAATGCCCTAATGTCGGCAGGTGGAAATTGTCTTTTACATGAGTCCATAGCGCTCTAAATCTAAATGATGCCATTAAGTATCTCGCACAAGCCGCATAATTGTTCAAATAAAAATATAAATTCAAGTTTTGCCGCAGAAATCTAAATTAATTTGCAGATAGATTATGTTTAATACAGTTATTATGAAACAAAATTTTCGTTTGCTCAACTTACACCCGGAAAGTAAAAGGGTTACAAATCACAATGCATAACGCTGACACAGGCTGAGTAGCCAGACTTTGGTTCATAATAATTGTATTCAGTATATGTACATGTATCTCTGTAAATAGTGTGAGGATGTTGTAGAAAAATTTGTTTTTCCTTTTTAACAAAAACATGACGACATCGATCAAGAGATCTTTATGCTAGAATGCTATTGGAGCACCTTTTATTTGATTATGCCGTGAACTCATGCAAATTGACGGTAAATGAATCTCAATTAGCATTTTGTAATACATATGAACAGCAATTCAATAATTCCAGACATAAAATTTTTCTGCAAAACTGTTTGACGGCCAATTTAGTGTCAGGTATTTCATCGCAATTATTGCATGTATCCAAAACAGGCTTTCTTTCTTTTCGGCTTCATCATGCTCATATTTCTCCAATTTCCATGTTCGGCATGATTTACATTGCGTTTGATATTCGTCGTGTGCATCTGCCGAATATTGGACTTTTAATTGAAGCAACAACACCATGCACACCCCGCTGTGTGTCGAATCAAGATCCCAATGCGAGGTGATTATTCCCCTGTTGAATTAATGTAATTAATGATTGTTAAGAATCACAAGAAATTCACAACACAGCAATTCTAGTGTTTTAAATGTCTTGTGATATTATCCGCTTTCTTTGACTCGTTAATTTCACTTTATAAAAAGCTATTTATAATTTCAAATCCATGATTTCACAAATTGTGAAAATAATTCGTGATCATCACGAAATTACTCCGACCAAATGCAGGATATTTGAGGGAGTACAATAGCCTGAAAATGTCCTACATCATTGCCCGAAAATATCTACCGGAATCGTAATAATGCTGTGCGTCTGAGATGCATGCACCAATTCACATGGAGGATCCTACGCTCTACGATTTCCAATTATCTATCAGCTGAATCGATGCAAATATCACCATTACTAGACACTTTGCTGTTTTATTTTCCAACACTACACCAAAGCTAAGTTAGCGCGTTGGTTCATTCACAGACTTTATAATTCACAATGCAATAATCTCTATGATTACTGCTTCCATGATAAAGTTTTTGCTTTCCAAACTGTTCGGAATGCATCAGCACATAGAAAGTTTTCATCCTCTAAAACCATAGAAATGAACAATACCATAGAAAGTCCACTTCTGTCTAAAACGGTAAATTCTACATGGAAATCTCAAGAAATACCGCTGATATCTGCAATTCAAAGAAAGACATGTAGAGGAAGATTTTTGACAATTTTAAAATTCTGACGATCCTGTGAAATATAAAGTTATTTACACAACTCGTGCAAAGATATCCATCTTTACACATTCCCGATCAAAAAACTGTCCTCGCACCTCGGGCTGCACTTGTTGCTATTACTGTCCGATGGATCATTCAAAATCTTCAACTTTCTATGGTAATTTAATGATATTGTCATGCTGCAACAGTTGATTAATTCCAATGTCGACCAATTTAAATTCAATTGAAAGGCATGTCGGGGAAATCAGCAACAAGAATGAAGTCGGAATGAGAATCTTCTAACTCAACAGATGCAGTTGATTCACTGCTTTCACGAGCGAAAGGAAATGAATTTCAAGGCGATTGTATTACTCGCTCTGTTTTGCACCTCATTCGTCTCATCGATCTTGCGATCGGCGGCCCGAACAGTTGAAAGGGATTATCCATCTCATGCAACTCTCAATAATGATGAATTCTTTTGATGGGAATCGGATTTGCGACTTATGAAAGGAGATCAGTGTCGGGCAGTATACGAGCATTCCAAGGCTGTTCTTTCCAATGCACCAGACGATGCTAGGAGAGAGAGCAACAGGGTAAGAGGATCTTCGAGCAGAGATGAGAAATTGCTGCTGTTTCGGAAAAGAAAATTGCAATGAAACGGAGAGATCGAATATCAAAAAAGATGAAACGACTTGAGAGGACAGCATATGAATGCGACTTATGAAAGCTGTTCGACGCAACTCAATTTTTCAACAAGTGGCAGGTAATATTCATGTGAACTCATGAACTTGCTAAATCGATTTGTTTTCACCAAGACAGCAGTGGTCAGCTTGTCTCGTTTAATAGCTCTGTAATTTTCATGTCTTGTACCAAAGACATCATTTTTATTTCACATCTCGCTTGCCGTAGTGAGAAAGTCTGACAATCTGAAGGTGTGCCCTTAAGATATTTACAGTAGGGAGCATTTTATTATGGACACAAATGAAAATACTAGATTTTCATACACAATACCTTCTAACTTTTCTCTTTGTGTTCTGTGAGTGTTCAACACTATTAAATACCTGACACATACAAAGTAGCCTACGATATATGTTGTATCTAAAAATTACATTGCAATTATGTTGAACCCGCCAGCTGTTGATATTGGAACATAGGAGAATAAGTATTTTTTGTCGAATTTCATCGAAAAACGAATGTTTTTTTGATTCAAAGATAAAACAAAGATATTCGACACATTTGAAGTATTCATCTTCAAAAATCATGGAAGCAACAGCTCATAAAAAGAGAATCATAAAAATTCAAAAATAAAGTGCGTTCAAAGATTCAAATAGGTCTTGATCAATAGTGTGTGTGACCACCCCTCGCCACAATGACATCTCGCATTCCCTTCGGCATGCTATCAATAGAATTCTGAACTTTTTCGAGCATTCGCGGATCACGATACCAAATGGCCAATAGCTTAGAAATAAGCTGTTGCCTTGTTGTAATGGTTGTTTGTGCCATAATAGACTTGACAAAACCCCATGCATTTTCTATTGGGTTAAGGTCTGGTGAGTTTCCAGGCCAGGGAAGCAATGTCAGGTTGGTGGAGTTGAGATATTGTGTGATGGAGCGTGCCTTGTGACAAGGCGCACTATCATGTATAAAAACCGTGTCGTCGGGCCCGCCAGGAAACCAATCTTCAATTTGCAGAATCAGTCGACTTTCAAGAACGAGGCGATATTGGCTTTGATTCATCATCCCATCGACGATGTGAAGACGGCCCGTGCCTTTGTGGTTTATTACCCCCCCAGACCATCACTTTAGTTGGATGCTTGACGTTTTCGCGGATTGGAGGCGGGCTTCCTGGGATCTGCCAAAGACGAAGTCTGCTTGCTGTTTGGCACTCAAAAGTGCTCTCGTCGCGAAAGCAAACTCTTCTCCAATCTTCTACTGTCCAATCTGCATGAGCTCTAGCAAATGCCAGTCGTTTTGCTTTCATGGCTGGCGTCAATTTGAACCTTCTTCGAGGTTTAACCGATCGACAGCCCATACTGTTCAGTCTTCGACGAATGGTATGTACTGATAATTGTATGCCATGGTCATTGAGCATTTCACCTTGCACTTGCTTTGCCGACATAAGCGGATCCATCTTTAAATAGCGAAGCATCGTTCTGTCTTCTCGGACATTTGTTTTTGGCTTCTTGCCACATCGACCCCTACGTACCGGTCCATGTAATCCAGCTTGCATGCGTTTCTTTATGTTCATCACACTGCCGTGACTTATTTGAACTTGTGCTGCTATCTGTCGCATCGTCAGATTTCCGGCAGTTAGTAATGCTACGTGTGTGAAGTTAGCACCGCCACTCAGCACCGCCATCTTGAAAATGGAATGTGCCACTCAATTAAACCTAACAGATCCATGGTTTGGTGTGTGCCAGCATGTGCCACCCATTATTTTTAAAGAATTCCTCCTAGTTTAGGAGAAATCGCTGGTTGAAAGTTCGACATGGCGGTGATGTGAAGTTAGCACCGCCACTAAAATTTTTTTTCCAAAATACACAATCAAAACATACGAAACACGCACAACGGATAGAAGACCATCAAAAACATTGTGCCAGCAAGTTTCAGCACCTAACTCCCCGTACTTCCGTAGAAATCAGTCCCCGAAACCACAAAATGGCGGTGATGTGAAGTTAGCACCGCCACTGAAGTCTTTTTTTAAAATACGCAAATAAAACACGCGAGACAACTACAACTGAGAGATGATCATCAAATACATTGTGCCAGCAAGTTTCTTCTCCTAAGACGCCGTACTTGTGCAGAAATTAGCCCCCGAAAGCTCAATGCGCTGGCGGTGATGTGAAGTTGGCACCGCCATCTTGAAAAATGCATGTGCCAGTCAAACCAACGATCAGAATCGATCTAGATGGAGTGTGCCAGCATGTGCCACCCACTATTTTGAAAGAGTTCTTCCTAGTTTAGGAGAAATCGCTGGTTGAAAGTTCGACATGGCGGTGATGTGAAGTTAGCACCGCCACTAAAATTTTTTTTCCAAAATACACAATCAAAACATACGAAACACGCACAACAGATAGAAGACCATCAAAAACATTGTGCCAGCAAGTTTCAGCACCTAACTCCCCGTACTTCCGTAGAAATCAGTCCCCGAAACCACAAAATGGCGGTGATGTGAAGTTAGCACCGCCACTGAAGTCTTTTTTTAAAATACGCAATTAAAACACGCGAGACAACTACAACTGAGAGATGATCATCAAATACATTGTGCCAGCAAGTTTCTTCTCCTAAGACGCCGTACTTGCGGAGAAATTAGCCCCCGAAAGCTCAATGCGCTGGCGGTGATGTGAAGTTGGCACCGCCATCTTGAAAAATGCATGTGCCAGTCAAACCAACGATCAGAATCGATCTAGATGGAGTGTGCCAGCATGTGCCACCCACTATTTTGAAAGAATTCCCCCTAGTTTAGGAGAAATCGCTGGTTGAAAGTTCGACATGGCGGTGATGTGAAGTTAGCACCGCCACTAAAATTTTTTTTCCAAAATACACAATCAAAACATACGAAACACGCACAACAGATAGAAGACCATCAAAAACATTGTGCCAGCAAGTTTCAGCACCTAACTCCCCGTACTTCCGTAGAAATCAGTCCCCGAAACCACAAAATGGCGGTGATGTGAAGTTAGCACCGCCACTGAAGTCTTTTTTTAAAATACGCAATTAAAACACGCGAGACAACTACAACTGAGAGATGATCATCAAATACATTGTGCCAGCAAGTTTCTTCTCCTAAGACGCCGTACTTACGGAGAAATTAGCCCCCGAAAGCTCAATGCGCTGGCGGTGATGTGAAGTTGGCACCGCCATCTTGGAAATGGAATGTGCCAGTCAAACCAACGATCAGAATCGATCTAGATGGAGCGTGCCAGCATGTGCCACCCACTATTTTGAAAGAATTCCCCCTAGTTTAGGAGAAATCGCTGGTTGAAAGTTCGACATGGCGGTGATGTGAAGTTAGCACCGCCACTAAAATTTTTTTTCCAAAATACACAATCAAAACATACGAAACACGCACAACGGATAGAAGACCATCAAAAACATTGTGCCAGCAAGTTTCAGCACCTAACTCCCCGTACTTCCGTAGAAATCAGTCCCCGAAACCACAAAATGGCGGTGATGTGAAGTTAGCACCGCCACTGAAGTCTTTTTTTAGAATACGCAAATAAAACACGCGAGACAAGTACAACTGAGAGATGATCATCAAATACATTGTGCCAGCAAGTTTCTTCTCCTAAGACGCCGTACTTGTGCAGAAATTAGCCCCCGAAACCTCAATGCGCTGGCGGTGATGTGAAGTTGGCATCACCATCTCGAAAAATGCATGTGCCAGTCAAACCAACGATCAGAATCGATCTAGATGGAGTGTGCCAGCATGTGCCACCCACTATTTTGAAAGAGTTCCCCTAGTTTAGGAGAAATCGCTGGTTGAAAGTTCGACATGGCGGTGATGTGAAGTTAGCACCGCCATTAAAATTTTTTTTCCTAAATACACAATCAAAACATACGAAACACACACTACAGATAAAATACCATCAAAAAGATTGTGCCAGCAAGTTTCAGCAGCTAAAACCCCGTACTTCCGCAGAAATCAGTCCCCGAAACCACAAAATGGCGGGGATGTGAAGTTAGCACCGCCACTGAAGTCTTTTTTTAAAATACGCAAATAAAACACGCGAGACAAGTACAACTGAGAGATGATCATCAAATACATTGTGCCAGCAAGTTTCTTCTCCTAAGACGCCGTACTTACGGAGAAATTAGCCCCCGAAAGCTCAATGCGCTGGCGGTGATGTGAAGTTGGCACCGCCATCTTGGAAATGGAATGTGCCAGTCAAACCAACGGTCAGAATCGATCTAGATGGTGTGTGTCAGCATGTGCCACATTTTATTTTTCGAAAATCCACCAGAGATATGAAAAAAAAAACCCGAAAGCTCAATGCGCTGGCGGTGATGTGAAGTTGGCACCGCCATCATGAAAAATGCATGTGCCAGTCAAACCAACGATCAGAATCGATCTAAATGGAGTGTGCCATCATGTGCCACCCACTATTTTGAAAGAATTCCCCCTAGTTTAGGAGAAATCGCTGGTTGAAAGTTCGACATGGCGGTGATGTGAAGTTAGCACCGCCACTAAAATTTTTTTTCCAAAATACACAATCAAAACATACGAAACACGCACAACAGATAGAAGACCATCAAAAACATTGTGCCAGCAAGTTTCAGCAGCTAAAACCCCGTACTTCCGTAGAAATCAGTCCCCGAAACCACAAAATGGCGGTGATGTGAAGTTAGCACCGCCACTGAAGTCTTTTTTTAAAATACGCAAATAAAACACGCGAGACAACTACAACTGAGAGATGATCATCAAATACATTGTGCCAGCAAGTTTCTTCTCCTAAGACGCCGTACTTACGGAGAAATTAGCCCCCGAAAGCTCAATGCGCTGGCGGTGATGTGAAGTTGGCACCGCCATCTTGGAAATGGAATGTGCCAGTCAAACCAACGATCAGAATCGATCTAGATGGAGTGTGCCAGCATGTGCCACTCATTTATTTCACGAAAATCCCACCAGATCCGGTGGAAAACCAACCCGAAAGCTCAATGGCGGTGATGTGAAGTTGGCACCGCCACTGAATGTTTTTTCCGAAATTGGAACCACTCAATGGAGGTATTGTAAAATTTTCCACTTCAACATTAAACCGTTTGCTTACTGGCTATACAGATATCAATGCAAATACGAATATCTCGACAGGTGAATACCGTCATGTGCCTGAACTGTTAACAGAAAGCTGAAGCTATTACTTTGTTCAAAACTCTGTAAGACAGTGAAGGCATTTGACGAGTATATGCAATGGCGTAACTAGGAAGACTTACTTTCTTATTAAAGGCCATTGATGAATGGCATGCGATTCGTTTATGTTTCCCCGCATGAAGGAGGAGAGTTCGCGACTTACAACGGCAAAACTATTGGTAATGGTTTGAATTTTTCATTTGACCAACGACGTCCCATGATTGGTCAGTTTTCGGTTACCATATGATCAATATATCGATAAACATTTTCATTTGTTTGCCGTGGAAAATATATTCACGGCATGCGATTAATTACAGCCTGTACAACTTAAAACAAGAATGATTAAATAGATGTGTTTATGAAATAATGAAAATACTCTACGAATAGATTAGATATTGTGACTTCTAGCTAGATCATATGAAGTAGATGAGTCTCAATATCCCTTCAATTTTGAGTATGCTTGCACATCCAGTGAATCAGAAATTCTTGAAGTCAATTGAAACATTGATAGAAAACAATGTTGGCAATATCTACAATCATCATTATTAGTGTCATGATGTGCGTACATCTTTATCACATTTGATGATTTTGATGAACAATTGAAGCAATAACATTAGGAGATCGAAGGGCATGTTTCCAGCGTTGTCAGACTGCTTCATCGAAGAAGCATGACGCTCAATTGAGTTTGTGGTGCTTTCAAACATAGAGTAGGGATATATGGGATATCCTAATATAGTTACTCTATGCTTTCCAAAGTGCGCAATCTTTTTGGAAAGGAATTATCAAACTACATCGTTCAAACCATAGAGTAGGTTCTAACCTACAGTGGAAACAGATTCTCATAAAATTGAGGCAGGTTTTTAAACCCAATTAATTGTCAGGAAAATTTTTATCTTTTCTCTCGATCCGCACAAAATTGCGGGAATTTTTAAAATTCCACAGGTGTGTGTGTGTTAAACACATTTATTTAATCATTCTTGTTTTAAGTTGTACAGGCTGTAATTAATCGCATGCCGTGAATATATTTTCCACGGCAAACAAATGAAAATGTTTATCGATATATTGATCATATGGTAACCGAAAACTGACCAATCATGGGACGTCGTTGGTCAAATGAAAAATTCAAACCATTACCAATAGTTTTGCCGTTGTAAGTCGCGAACTCTCCTCCTTCATGCGGGGAAACATAAACGAATCGCATGCCATTCATCAATGGCCTTTAATAAGAAAGTAAGTCTTCCTAGTTACGCCATTGCATATACTCGTCAAATGCCTTCACTGTCTTACAGAGTTTTGAACAAAGTAATAGCTTCAGCTTTCTGTTAACAGTTCAGGCACATGACGGTATTCACCTGTCGAGATATTCGTATTTGCATTGATATCTGTATAGCCAGTAAGCAAACGGTTTAATGTTGAAGTGGAAAATTTTACAATACCTCCATTGAGTGGTTCCAATTTCGGAAAAAACATTCAGTGGCGGTGCCAACTTCACATCACCGCCATTGAGCTTTCGGGTTGGTTTTCCACCGGATCTGGTGGGATTTTCGTGAAATAAACGAGTGGCACATGCTGGCACGCTCCATCTAGATCGATTCTGATCGTTGGTTTGACTGGCACATTCCATTTCCAAGATGGCGGTGCCAACTTCACATCACCGCCAGCGCATTGAGCTTTCGGGGGCTAATTTCTCCGTAAGTACGGCGTCTTAGGAGAAGAAACTTGCTGGCACAATGTATTTGATGATCATCTCTCAGTTGTAGTTGTCTCGCGTGTTTTAATTGCGTATTTTAAAAAAAGACTTCAGTGGCGGTGCTAACTTCACATCACCGCCATTTTGTGGTTTCGGGGACTGATTTCTACGGAAGTACCGGGAGTTAGGTGCTGAAACTTGCTGGCACAATGTTTTTGATGGTCTTCTATCCGTTGTGCGTGTTTCGTATGTTTTGATTGTGTATTTTGGAAAAAAAATTTTAGTGGCGGTGCTAACTTCACATCACCGCCATGTCGAACTTTCAACCAGCGATTTCTCCTAAACTAGGAAGAACTCTTTCAAAATAGTGGGTGGCACATGCTGGCACACTCCATCTAGATCGATTCTGATCGTTGGTTTGACTGGCACATGCATTTTTCGAGATGGTGATGCCAACTTCACATCACCGCCAGCGCATTGAGGTTTCGGGGGCTAATTTCTGCACAAGTACGGCGTCTTAGGAGAAGAAACTTGCTGGCACAATGTATTTGATGATCATCTCTCAGTTGTACTTGTCTCGCGTGTTTTATTTGCGTATTCTAAAAAAAGACTTCAGTGGCGGTGCTAACTTCACATCACCGCCATTTTGTGGTTTCGGGGACTGATTTCTACGGAAGTACGGGGAGTTAGGTGCTGAAACTTGCTGGCACAATGTTTTTGATGGTCTTCTATCCGTTGTGCGTGTTTCGTATGTTTTGATTGTGTATTTTGGAAAAAAAATTTTAGTGGCGGTGCTAACTTCACATCACCGCCATGTCGAACTTTCAACCAGCGATTTCTCCTAAACTAGGGGGAATTCTTTCAAAATAGTGGGTGGCACATGCTGGCACGCTCCATCTAGATCGATTCTGATCGTTGGTTTGACTGGCACATTCCATTTCCAAGATGGCGGTGCCAACTTCACATCACCGCCAGCGCATTGAGCTTTCGGGGGCTAATTTCTCCGTAAGTACGGCGTCTTAGGAGAAGAAACTTGCTGGCACAATGTATTTGATGATCATCTCTCAGTTGTAGTTGTCTCGCGTGTTTTAATTGCGTATTTTAAAAAAAGACTTCAGTGGCGGTGCTAACTTCACATCACCGCCATTTTGTGGTTTCGGGGACTGATTTCTACGGAAGTACGGGGAGTTAGGTGCTGAAACTTGCTGGCACAATGTTTTTGATGGTCTTCTATCTGTTGTGCGTGTTTCGTATGTTTTGATTGTGTATTTTGGAAAAAAAATTTTAGTGGCGGTGCTAACTTCACATCACCGCCATGTCGAACTTTCAACCAGCGATTTCTCCTAAACTAGGGGGAATTCTTTCAAAATAGTGGGTGGCACATGCTGGCACGCTCCATCTAGATCGATTCTGATCGTTGGTTTGACTGGCACATTCCATTTCCAAGATGGCGGTGCCAACTTCACATCACCGCCAGCGCATTGAGCTTTCGGGGGCTAATTTCTCCGCAAGTACGGCGTCTTAGGAGAAGAAACTTGCTGGCACAATGTATTTGATGATCATCTCTCAGTTGTACTTGTCTCGCGTGTTTTATTTGCGTATTTTAAAAAAAGACTTCAGTGGCGGTGCTAACTTCACATCACCGCCGTTTTGTGGTTTCGGGGACTAATTTCTCAGCAAGTACGGGGATTTAGCTGCTGAAACTTGCTGGCACAATGTTTTTGATGGTCTTCTATCTGTTGTGCGTGTTTCGTATGTTTTGATTGTGTATTTTGGAAAAAAAATTTTAGTGGCGGTGCTAACTTCACACACGTAGTAATGCTTCGGTTTGCGAAATTTCATGAGAGCTGATGTCCTTGCGTTTACCCATGGTGTACTGAACTGAACTGTGGTTAACTGCACTGGCGGTTGTGTTGAAGAATTCAACAGCAGCCATCTGATTGGATAATCTTATAAAGGGATCCACTGCACTGTCTAGTTTAGTTAGTCATGGTCACATGACTTCGTTAATTTGCAGAGCTGATCTATTCTCTGACTACTGAAATGACATTTTATACGATAAATATGTGAAGACAGACGTGATAATTCAAATTTCAATGCTGGATTGACTCATGGGTCAGATATGATCTGCATGACGCAAAATGTATCACAGATGAAGTAAATGAGATATTTAATAGCACAGTGCATGTTTAAGATCGAAATATAGAAGCTGGAAAAAATGTTGCTCAGGAATTGATGATTTCACATAAATTTATTCTGTGTCCATAATAAAATGCTCCCTATACTGTAATTGTTTAAAAGGGCTAGATGAGAAATAGATGCCTAATTTTAGTACGGTCCTTATCGTGGCAAAAAAGCATTACGGCAATGAGGCGAAATTGCTGTTTTATCGGCAGTACGGTGTGCAATGCGACAAAAAGCCTTGGAAATGGCAGATGATGTTAAGCATTATTTACTGATATTATATGATAAGTTTCAAGAATATTCGTTCAGTAGTTTCTCTGAAAAAGTTGTTAAAGATGAGAGCGGTAATACATCAATTTAACCGAATCAATTTGGAAGAAAAAATATTCAGATGAAGACTGATGGGGTGTTGATGAACACTCAACTCCCTCTGTTGAATTCATGACTATTAGCAAATTCAGTGAGAATCCGAATATTACACTGAGGAAGTGGCTATTAATAAAGCTCAGCCACGTCAACAACGCTCTTCTAGTTATTCACCAAGCTGAAACTACAACATGGATCTATGTATTGCAAATAATTAACAGAGGACATTTTAGGTCCAAGTGGAATCAATCATCGGATGTCTGTCAGTGTCAAAGATGTTGTCAATGTGCATTGTATAACATACGTAATATATGCTGTTTGTTTATATTTGCTTAAGCCAATATAATTTATCAAATTTTCTGATAATTCATATGTATTTTTTCTGTTGTGTCATGTAATTTCTTACCGCAAAATTACATTTACACGTTAGATTATTGCCAAGCTTGGCAATCGCTCTTGGCGTGGCCGGGCAACGGTTGGCACAGCAGTGATATAGGTACATGCACAACCATAGCCAGGCTTCGTACTTATTACAAAGAAACAATCTGCATGATCATAAGTAAAGACACGGCTCATTTTTCTGTTCAGAAAAGTCATTTAGTCATGTATTTGGTGAATTGTAAGTGAACTTCACTCTGCTTTTATCTAAGAATTAAACAACTGGTTTTCATTTGTGCTATTCCTATATAACATATGTTATATATGCTCTTCAGATTTAATAATCAACTCACATAAAATAATGCAATGAAGTCTAATTGAAAGAATTGTATCAACAGGATGCTCTTATTTACAACTGCGTTTTGCAAAACATCTGAAAAAGTAAAGTAGCTTATTTGTTGCAATTTGGACGCTGTGTTTAGACATACGGTGTAAAAAATGTCTTGATTTATTATTAAAATGCGTTTTAGTTCTGCAATTACTAAAAAGAGGCAATGAAAAGGAGTATTTGTTTCTCGCTTACAAATATCTTCAAATTCACGCATTATCAGCTGATTTTCACTGGTTTCGTTACACACAAGGTAAAAACACGTCTATTTTCTATCTAGCCCTTTATAATATTAAGTATCTTTGGTGTGCCCCATGGGAGTGTGCTAAGCCTAATTATTCCTTCCATGGCTATCGATTGCCTCTGCTATGTGACCCAAACTCTGTGTATACAAAGCATTTGGATTCTGCAACCATCTAATATTTTGAATAAAAATGCTGAAAGGAAAGCGTATTTTCTTATACTAAAATCCAACACCAGTTTACACTGAAGGGCATTAAAAGCAATTCTTCGCCGTAGTCACAGTTTGTATGATACTCAGTACCATAGAAATCAAACACTAGTTCATAATGAACTTGAAATACACTCTTCATTAATAGAAATTTGAATTGTATTCATCATCTACCTATTTCTGTTTACAGTAAACTTCACACAAGAAAAGTGAACCGTTAACATTTACAGTTAGATTTCTTTCTTTCCATTTTCACTGTCGTGCAGCAAGAAAAGAAAAGGTTCGGACTAAAAAGGCCCAATTATCTTTTCCTATGACTCACTGATCTTAACTGTAATGTCATCAGATTTGTTAGATATCTACGGAATTTTTCTGTTAATCATAGCTGTTAATATCACTTTTTAATGGTGTGCAGCTTACAGCTTGCGTCGCAAAAATGTCAAAATCATGTTTTTATTCATTATGAATTCCTGAGATCTGCTTCAAAAGAAACTACTACGGCTAGAATATACAGGTGCAAGTCTCACGAACATGATATTTTATAAAAAAATGTAATCCATGTAAATTTTAAAAAATGTAATCAATACGAAAAATATTTATTTTGCGACGTTTGCTGTCAAATTATTAGATAATCAATATTTCTCTTCAGCAATGTGAAATTTCCTGTACGACCTCGTATAGCTTATTCTGTGTGTCTTCGGTCAATATATTAATAATTTAGAATATGTCTATGTTTAAATTGATTGACATTTTAAATTTCAAAAAAATCCTTTTAGGGAGATTAAAAATCTTTATAACATCTTCTTCAACATGCGAATACATGCAAATCTGGAATTGAAGCCTATCGTGAAATCAAATCTACCGTCTTATGAATGAACTACAATGAATGTAGGTAGCAAAAATATTTGTAGAAATAACCGCGAAAGAGATAATGTGGAAAGTGGATGAGAAATGACGACTCAGATGGAGTGATGACCCTCGGGACACTTAGAATCTTAGTCAGTCATGGACAAGAGCTTCTCTTCATTCTCAGTCGAATCACAGAAAAAGTAGCGTGATAACTGAATCGGCGGCAACAACTCTCTTCACTGCCAAATAAAGATGTCGAAAAATTATCCGTTTCTCCCGCTGCTGGTGTGGGGCGAGTTTCAAGTTGTCCTTCTGGCGAAGCAGAAATGCTGTCCTTCTTTTCACTCTCCTCCTGCCTGCGTCTTTCATCAGTTGAAGATATCAGTGCGTAGCTGACCTGCACCTCCGGGCTGAACCTTCATGTGCCGCTTACTGACACAATTGTAACTGTTATGATCACTAGCGTAGGGTCTTTATCTCTGACTTCTTACGAGATCTTGCCATTCTCACAAGACATTACTATCATGCGATTTAACAAGATCTCATTATTCTTGCAATATCTTAACACTCCAACAAGAACTTACTTTTCAACAGGATTCCTATCAGCCGTTCTTATAAAAACTTGCTATTCCAACAAGATTTCTCTAGTCGAAAAGAACTTAAAGTTTTTTTGAAATCTTAATTATCTTGCAAGATCTTTTTATTTTACCAAGTTCTTAATGCTGTCACAAGATCTTAATATTCTAATATCTCACTTTCTAACAAGTTTCTGATATTCTTGCAGGATCTTAATATTCGCAAGATTTTACTATTCTAGCTAATTCTTACGATGATCACAATACCCTAATATTCATAGAAGATTTTAATGATTTCAGATGATTACACGACAGTATCTTAACTACATATTCAGCTAAAAAAATTTAGCTTTATAGCTTAATGACGTCTCAAAATCCACTGTAGAAGGTCTGCAGTTGCATAAAGTAAGTCCCAAAATCTTCTACCATTTCGATTGGGATGGAATACAATTTCAATTAGTAAATCTTATTAAACACATAAGAGATGTCGTGTTGAGCCACATAATCGTGAATGTTGAGACTTAGGAAGAAGATAAACAAAATTGATGCAAATTTGAAATGGAATAATTCATTTTTTATTGACGGGAGAATAAATTAACAATCCGAAGCTTGTAATAGGAAAGCTAAACATTCAATTGAACAAATTTATAAGTTAGGCTATCAATTAGCTAAATTGAATGTAAATAGATTAGATTTCGGCGATCTCAACTCTACGAACACACTTTTGTTGATAGATTGTTATTCAGTATCGTTCATGTACGCTGAAACTTGTCTCTTCGTTCTTACTTTGATTTGACTTCAGTCAGTGAAGAATTATTTATTTAATAATTTTGAAAATCAGTTCTATGTAACTTTCCGTCTCAGTTGGAACAAACTGCACAGGGAACAAACTTTTCAAGCGGTTTGCAATTCATAAAGAAATGGAAATAAAATTTTTGACGAAGAATTAAAAATGTATCGTTGACAATGCAATGGCAGTGAAAACGTTACAAATTCTCTGTCGGCGCCCGTTAAGTTCTTCCACAAAGGTGGGACTCTTCTGAGGTGTTCAAAGTAACACTTTCTTTTCAAATCATTTCTATTGCACTGCGTTTGTTCTTAAAATTAACTGCTGAATATGTCAGCTGTCTCTCTGATATGAAATCTTCATGTGACATTTCTTGGGTTTTTCTGATGTTGTCTGAGAGGGTTCTTTCCTCACCGACTCGTCTCAAGACTTCTTCGTTTGTTATTCTTTCTGTGTATGATATCCTCTGCATTTTTCACGGAAACCACATCTCTGCAGCATTTAAAATGGAAATAGCTCTTTTGTATAAAGTCCATGCCGCATCTTAGGATTGAGATGACATAGCAATCCAGAACTCGTTTTCTGGTCTTGAAGGATAAATTTGGGTTGGTTAAGATGTGTGAGATGTCCATGAAAGCCTTCTTGGCTAAAGTGATTCTTATTTTGATTTCCGTTAAGAATCTTTCATCACTTCCTAATGTTGATCCCAAGGTATTTGAAGCTGTTTACTACACTGTAAACTGTAGGGCACGAAATTTCTCTCGAATTAGGCACGAAATTTAGGCATCAATTCTAGCCAACACAAAACTAGGTGACATTGCCACGCGTAATTCACTCGTAATTAGGGAGCACCCCAAACATCCTTGGTTAAGAGCAGTTCATACTTCTACGCGCGTACATACGCGCTGCACTAAGAGTCAGCAATCACGTGATCTGATACTGTCAAAACATGGGCATGTTTGTGAATGCGCGCGGGCGAGTGCTTATGGTCTACTCGTCGTCTACGGTTTTCCGCGTTGCCGCTTGAACCACGGATGAACCGCGAAGCATGTTCTGTCTGCCCTTAGCATGAAATTGAGGTCCTATCATATGGTTTAGCCTCTCATACATGCAGACACATGAGACGCAAAGTCTTTATAACAGGACTGCTGACAGATGTTGCAGCAATGTCACGCATAGCCAAGGATGTTTAGGGTCATGTGTAATTACGCGTAGTTTACGCGTGAATTACGCGTAATTGCACATGAGCGTGGCATGTCACCTAGTAAAGGCACGAGTGGGCACGAAGTTCATGGTGCCGAGTTCGTGACCATTGCTTTTCCTTCGATTTCATTGGATAAACAAACATTTGGTTTGGTGCCTATTTAGTGCCTAGTGGCGCCTACTGGTGCCTCGAAGCACTAGAAGGCGCTAACTGGGCACTAACTGGCACGAAATTTCGGCTTCGTGCCTAAGTTAGTGCCCTACAGTTTACAATGTACATGTAGTTGTAAGTTAGCATGATTGCTTTTGATATCGCAATTTGGTGTTTCGTCTTTGATATGACCATTATAACTGTCTTCTTGATATTGAGACTCAGACCCATCTCCTCACTTTCTTTGTTTACGATGTCAACTAGACTCTGCAGCTCATTCTCGGTAGTTGCAAGGAGCACTGCATTATCCGCATAGCGCATGTTGTTGACAATGTGGCCACCAATAGTGGTTCTTGGCATCCCTTCAATCTTCCTCATGATGTGCTTGCTGTACATGGAAAACAGGTTAGGTGACAGGACGCATCCTTGCTGCACTCCTCTTTTTATCCTCACTAGTTTTCCAATCTCATTATCTATTCTAATAGATGATGTCTGCTTCTAATAGAGGTTTTTGATCATTCGAAGATATTTGCCGTCGATGTTTAGGGATATCAGGATTTTGATCATTGGCTCGTGTCTGATGTTGTGAAAGGCCTTAGCGTAGTCGATGAAACAAAGGTACAGGTCTTTTTGAACTTCGATGGCCTTTCAGATTTTGTCCTTGTGATGTACATGGTATTCCTTGTACCTTTGCCCATTACAAAGCCACATTGTTCCTCTCCGATCTCTGGCTGAATTCTGCTTTTGTTTCTCAACATGATGATTCTCAATAGCAGTTTAGTAATGAGACTCATGAGACTGAGTGTTCGATGCCGTCCACATTCAGTTGTTCCTGGTTTCTTTGGCAGTGCAATGAAGATTGATCTGCTTAAGTAGTCAGGCAGATATCCTGTGTTCTATATCTTGTTCAAGATTCTTGTAAGTTCTTGCACTCAAAGTTCGTCTACAGCGTCAATCATTTCCACCACTACACCATCTGGTTCATATGTCTTTCCGTCTTTCAACTTTTTCAGTGCATGCCTTACTTCTTCCAGCATTATCTCTGGACCTTCGTCTTCGTAATGTATGTTGAATTCTTCATCCCTGGGGCTGTTGTACAAATCCTGGAGGTACTTTCCTCGCAACGGTAGTAAGCGATAGAAATAGACATAGATATTCGTCTCTCTCTGACTTGCGTGATTGGCCAAGAGCGTGCATTGCGGAAGTAGCATGCTCGTATCGGCGAACACACGAACCTCAGCGGTCAGATTGCAGGAAGGCATGTCAAGTGAAAAGTACTTGTCTTTGACTCAATTTTTCTTAGTGATAAATTCATCGAATGGAAGCATTATTCACACCGTTCGACTCTTCACGATATAAACTTATTGAGTGTATACGATTAATGTGACTCCAATGTTCCAGTTCGTCATAATTCAGACTTGAATTCACATTATGTTCAATAGAAAATTGATCTTCTTGCCCCTCGGGACTAGTTCTGGAAGTGACCATCTGTGCTGTGGAAAGTCATCTCTAGGTCGAAACATGCAGACAATGAAATTTATCTATGTGTTTGATGCAATGAAGGGAGATGATGTTTTTATGTAGTATTTGAGATTATGGAGGATTAGTTAAGATTCTCTACTTCTTTCATTTCAAACAATGGTCTCTGACAATTATTAAAAGTGTCATTCTTGTCACATCTGAAGCGTCTAGCGAGCAACAAAATCAATATTGACGCCGGCAGTATGATGATGCTAAGAGTAGCGGTGTGACATTCTCATTCTCAGCTGCGCCGATATTTGACACCAAATTAAACACAGGAATTCACCACTGGCGCACTGAGACACATCAGTAGTCACACGTGGCGAGGACGAGATTGTAGCCTACAGCGAAGGGCGATCTGGTCAGACTGAATTCAAACTGAAGCAACTCCAACAGAATAATGGAAAAGTCGATCCAAGAATTGCTATTCTCATGTGTTTCACTCAATTCTAAATTTGTCAACTGATTTAGTTCCATGAGTACTTTCCTCTAAATTTGTCTTGTCACAATGCTCTCACAGAAAGTATGTAGATTTCCTTCAGGATTTCTGGGGATATGGTACTCAATTGATTGCACTCTCAACTGCCTATTAAGTTCCATTCTGTCGTCTATTAGTGTTTTATTAGCTGTTCATTAAGCACAGACTGTTTTGCAGTCGCTTGCTCTTTTTGTGATCAATAATCCTGTCTCCTTTGACATAGAAATTTCAAAACTGTTCAGTAACTAAGTGAAAAGCTAAATGAACGATCGGCGATGCCTGTGTCATTAATATAGACATGACAGTGGACTGAATCACAGATTGACATATAATTAGGCGCCGAATCAGTTGTACCTGGAATGTGCACAGACTGAAGTTCTGAAACAGGAGTGCTTTTACAACTACGTGTAATCCACGGCGAATGAAATGACTAAATCTGTCGAATTTTGCAACCTCCTTGAATTGATGGCATGGTCTATGTGACATAGCAATATGGAACAATCCCGACACAGCTTCTTAGACAATTTAATAATTTCTGATAGAAAAATGCGGTGCTTGAGATCAGACGTACTCTACTGTATAAGCTGCATCATCGGCTTTGCGCATATCTATGGTACAGAGTGCGAATTTTAGCGAATATTCTAATCACGGAATTAGACAGGTCGGCTCTCCTTCTGTTTGACTGGAAGGGAAGCATTGGAACCACAGAATTAGACAGGCCGTCTCTTCTTCCGTTTGACTAGAAGGGAAGCATTGGAACATGTAACGTAAATAAAATGACACAATCTCCCTGACAAAACCATTTCAGTGACTGTTATCAACCGGATCACACAGCTAAAAGAAACGCAGTCGATGTCAAGTTCTACAGAGAAGTTTGTGAACGTTTTTTCGTGCGCCTGCTAACTTTTTTAAAAATGATCGGAGGGCCCAACATTATCGAGAAGACTTTTGCGCAATGATCTGAATTCTCGAAATCTGAAGAGTCTCGGCGCGCGATCGGAGAGTGGAAAGAAAAATTCAATCAATCCGCGAAGCGACGCACGACTTTTTTTTTCCTCTGTAAGGTAAAAAAAATTTTTTTTTTCTTTTATATTGTTCCTAAAGCAGTCTGCCTGTCTTGAATCAGCTTGCTGCTTGCACTTCTCGCAAAGTGAAAATAAAATTCTATCTCTAATCTGATTGGAACATGTAACGTTAATGAAATGCCACAATCTGCTGACATGATACCATAGCAATCGAACAGTGAGTAACCAGTTCAACATTAAAAACGCCAATTTGTGCGAAGTTTCGGTGACTTTTATCGACCGGATCACACAGCAAGGAGACACAGTCGATGTCAAGTTCTACAGAGAAGTTTGTGAACGGTTTTTCGTGCGTCTGCTATACTTGTAATAATGATCGGAAGGACCAATATTATCGAGGAAATTTTTGCGCAATGATCTGAATTCTTCGACTCTGAAAGAATCGTGACGATCGGAGCCTTTTGAGGGAATTCACATCAATCCGCAAGCGACTCACGGCTATTTTTCCTATCTCTGTAAGGCATTAAAAATTTCTTTTTGCCCACTTAGTAAGTTGTAGATGTAGGTGTCTTTTATTGATTTAATGGTTGTCATACTTTTGTTGTCAAACTTTCAATATATCGCCTTACTGCAAGAACTGGCAACTTATCGCAAGTTTTCGAATCTTCTTACGACAAAAGCAAGACTTAGATCTGTGCCTGACTAAGCAGATGAAATCACTATCAACAAACAGCTGTTGTCCATTCTAGTTTCACCAACAAAGCGAACATTCGGATTTTTATGATCGAATGATTCCGAGAATTCTGAGGATTTATCAAATCAGAATAATTGAGAAATGGTCTCCATCACAAATGGTCCTCAATTTTTATTTTTCTATGCAAGCATGAGACGTTCTTATTGATTCATGAGTCCAAACAGATCAAAAAGTATGTCTGGATCACTTATGATATATGTAGAAATTTTAAGATTTGGTTGCATAGTTAGAGCCACAACATGCAAGGACAATGAGACTAGCAGATAACGACAGAGAAAGCAATTACTTTTCCCGTCGGTGGAAGAGAATTTCAATACAATGAAGGCTAGGTTTTTTCTCTTGAAAATTACATTTAAAAATTCTTGACTAATTCCTGCTATACTAACATATTATGTGTACAGTTATTGTGTGATCTCGAATGAAGTCGCTCATGATCAAGGCACCAGATTGGAACTAAGTTTGAGCATAAATGTCTAATACAAGCCTAATAACGCACGTATGGATAACTCTAGTCCAGTGAGAAAACCGAGGGTGAGAGTTTCTAAGATAAGACGCGCGCGATTCGTTTACAATGTCAATATCCCACTTATGACTGTTATCAATTTCCATAACCATCTCTTCATACATGGTCATCTGCTCTTTATTCATTTCCACATCAATCTCCCATTGTGACAGAACTTTCATTACTGATGTCCATCTTCTATCATTGTTAAGTTGTATATTGCAAACACCTGAGATTGTTGACACTTTAGCCTACCGTATATGCAGCGCCTACAGACATTATGCAAGCAAGCTATCTTCAAACCATGTGAGAGTTGCCAATTCTGCTTCAGATCTGATGATTTTTGATGAGACGATCTTCAGACGCAATTCATTGAACCTTTGTGAAGTCTTTCTATTTATAAATCATCTAAAGACAAGCAGCTGTGTATATTTCATTATTCATTCGCTACATATTCAAATCATTTTAATTAATGCTTGACGATCATGCCCTTGCTCAGTCAATCGTAACTTTTCAATGATGAATGTAATTATGGATAATAATGCGACAAATCTTGTAATGACTTCTGTCAGATTTTCTCACAATAAAATAAATAATAAGGCACAATGATATCATGCTATCACTTTCTTTTGATAAGAAAATGCTTAATTTGATAGTTATCCGGTTATGTGACTGTATGGCGTCTATACCTGGTTGCTAAATTCCCCAAAGGGTAATGTTTAATTCAACGGGTGGTTAATGCGCTATGAAAGATATCTTTGTTACAGTATGTATTCTGAATTCTCAATCGAGACATAACCTGTCGCGAATATCGTTGGAAAGTAGTTTTCCTTCGACTTTTCTTCAAAGAAGGATATAATCGGAATGGATGCTGAGAAGGTGTCGACTATACAGTGAATTTGTCACCTAAATACACTGATTTTTATTCTGTAAAAAACCAGTAGCTGGACAAAGTTTTAGAGGATTTCTACGTGACCTCATTGGAGAGGTCCGCAGTATGACCAACATAGTTGCCATTTTTGTACTTCCTGTACTTTGAAGTACTTATCGATAAATTGGGCAATCTTCATCAGCAACTGAATGTAAATATTTCTGACATTCAAGTGGCAAAACGGAGAGAGGTCAGGCATGAACTTCTAAATGGTATTTGATGGACAGGTAAAACCAAGTATGGTGCATTTGACGCGTAGAAGAGAAACACAGATCTCGTAGTAAAAGTACGAAGCATTGTCATTGATATACTTATCAGTCATGCATGAGATCAGTTGCTTATTTGAATTACGAACAGTTCACGACAATTTCAATTAATTGTATCGATGCATTTGCTTTAAAATGTGAAAATGTGGAAGCTGTCAAGTTTTCCTAAATGGATGGGTGATCAATTGCATAATCTGAAGCTATCTGAAAGGCGTTGCGAAAGCTGTAACAGAGAGAACGGTTGAAAGAAACAACAGTACTAGCCTCCTTTCGGATTCTTTCATTGTTCAATTTCGTGAATGTGAATAAAGACGCATATTGGGTCTGTTCACTTTGCTTTTTTTATCTTCAACACCGAATATGATCTGTTAATATCATCTGTATATACCACTGCTGAATACGCTTTTCTGAATGCGTTCATTGCTTTTCTGCATGCATTGTTAATTGTCTGAAAATCTTATAACCCATAGCACCATCACGAAGATCTCGAAAACATTCTAGCTGCCTCTCACAACTGCATGTCAGTATGCCTCATCCAATTGTATCATCAGTACTGGGGATTGCACCGGGTCAAGATCCGAATCCCGGATCCAGCGAAGAGCGCTTATGATAAAATGAAGCATTGTCTGAAGTGGACAATGTGATTGATTCAAAGGACATTTCAATAGCGGAGGTTATGGATCGTGAGCTTGCATCTTTCTAAACAAACTCAGACAGCTTAATAAATTCCAATGCCTCAGAATCTTCACATCTTATTTAAGAATTAAGGTGTTTGAGGCAAAGAAATTCGGAGGAATTTCTCTTGATAAATTATACAGACAGTTAATGACCATCCAAAGTACCAACTGTGAAACAGCATTCTCTGCCGCTACGCAATTCAACGAGTAAGTAAAACAACGAGGCCGCATGTCGGATGAATTTCTGGACAGTCGTACATTCATTGTATTTCAAAATTCACGAAAAGCGTGATTCATGCGCATGAAGTTGAAATACCATTATAAGAATGGCATTTAATTTCATTGAGCAATATCTGTAATTATTAATAAGTTCATGATAGTGGGATATGTTCATATTAGTTAAATATGCACAAATAAAAGTAAATTAAATATTAGTTAAATATTTTAATTAAATACTCTGTCTATCGTTATTGAAATTGTTCTGGATTAATCTGTTTTTTGATTGGCAATCATGGCAAATGTAAACTTAATTAATACAGAAATTCAGTTCTTAGTCATCATGTCATAAGAAAGAGCGCACATTTCTCTATAGTCGGTCTCAGATTGTATTGCCGTTATTATAAATTCTCATAATCATCTACTGATATCCAGTAGTGACGGCTATTGTAAAAGAAGGTAATAGCAACTGAGAACCAGACAGCTGCAGTTGGCGGTTGCAAAATCCTAGGATTTCAATATTATTTCATAAGCATGTATTCTGAAATGCGTAATTTAAAATTAAATCTCAGAAACCAAGCTAACCAATATTTCATCATAATGAAAGCGAAATACATGTAATTTAATCACTTTTGATAATTGGATCCGAGATCCGGGTGCTTGAACAAAACCGGGTATTTGCAATCCCTGATCAGTGCGAAGCATCCCTGTCTACAAAAAAGATCTGCGAACATCTCCCACGAACGTCTACCGTGCGCCCGATATTCTGCCTTCAGGGTTCAAGCTGCATTCTGACTTCGAAGAGTCGCATTTATACTACAAAATTCAAATTCCTCATCATAAATGATCGAAAATAAATGCTTTTGAGGGACACACTTCTTTAAACTCATTCAAAAGAAAAGTAATGCGACGCAGATACTCGCAACTAATGAAAGTGAAGTCACTTGCCATTTCCCTAAGACATGCAACTCCCATTAATTGAGATCTCTACTACTAAATTAATTTTTTGAAGACTGATATTCGACTTCCTATGACCAGCTGCAACTTCATGAACAGGACGATTCCATTGTCACCTGTGCAACATTCGGAGTCGTTTTGTGATAGGTTGCATTTTGTGGTCTACGTCCTCTGATCTTTGAGATAAACGCTTGAATATTTAGTAGAAGCACATTGAATCTTGCCCAAACAGATTGGTTATAATGACCTATTATAAACAGTTTTGTGCAGAAAGTCTATGACTCAGAGTTGGATGTGTGCGACGCTCACAAATTGACTTCTTTGGTTTTGCTGTCTTAACTCAAATTGCCTGCGTATTTTATGAAACGATTTCGGCCATGTTCCTGTATGCTACATGTCAACAGTCAACACGTAAAGTTTTTAGACGCTGAATTGTTGAAGAAGATAATCAATAACTTCAATTTCATCTATCCGCACTTCATGCAAATTCAAATCACTTTCCCTTTTGCGACAATTCTTTGAAAATAAATCGAAAGACATTGTCTTTTATCCTGTTTCTCACGGTGCCTTTCTTTATTGCTGATAAGATGAAGTAGACGAATGAAACTTAGACATACATGCGTTATATGAGCGTTTTACCTGATGCATTGATCATAGTATGTTGATGTTGCTCGTAAATCATAGTTAACTTTCAACAAATAACAGCGACCGGAGAGGGGTGGTATTGCACAGAAGTTCTTGAATAACATGATTCACTATAATGTTATAACCAAACCGTGACTAATCAAACGCTTGTATTTGAAATCCTAAGAAGCCTCTCCATCACAGATCTTATCTAATGTTGATTATCCCTACCGCGATTCAGGGATCATTAAGGGTTTGTTGTGTACACCGCCACGAAGATATATCTCATGCCTAAAATAAATATCGGCCAGTTTTTTGTCAGCCGCGTTTGATATTCCTCTTCTTATCAACAAGGTGGTCATTTATCCCATTTGGAAGAAGCAAGTTCAGACAACTTCAGTTCGAGTCCGGCGCCTTCATTGCGTCACTTCATCATCGCATGTCCTACTGTGAATACCTCATTAGCGCTACTGTAATCGATTTGACAGGCATGCCGGGCGTCTGCCCTCTAATTGACGATAACATGGACGTAAAGCGCGTCGGCGTTGGACCTTGTAATCCATTATCTGTAAGAGAGTGGTCCTTGAAGTGAATGATGTGCCGAACAACGGCTTGACCAAGTCTCTAATTTGAAACTAAACTGACGCCACGGGAATCGGATTCGTCATGGCACGTGGGCGAAGTTAGTGGTCATTGCGCACTTCGTATGTCGGTTTCGAAGTTGACTCTCTACGACAGTGATGGATGACAACCAATAGCGAGTTTTCTAACCGAATTCCCCGAGCATGACAAGCTGTTCTGGATGAATGAACGAATTGATGGAGGGGCCAGAGACATCAATGAGAAGCGTGGGGTCAAGAAGTAATCATTCATAATTAGACAGATCAAGAATAGCTGAGAGTGGTCATTTTTATTTCTTTTTTAGAACTGAAATTGTTTGCATCTGAATTGTGTATAAACAAATTTGGTTTCGAGTGATTAGTAATCGACAAAAATTCTTTTTATATGAAATAGATTTGTACTTGAAGTCAGTTGTAAACACTCGTTTCACCACTCATCATTGCATCATAAGGTAGGTTCTCGGTCCTAGCCCGTGCAAATAAAGTCCAGATCATTGTGGACCAGCTCGATCAGCTGAGAATAGTCAAGACCAGTTGGGCTTGCTCATTTTGGCTCATCGTGGCCCCTGATATACATGTGTTGAAAAGTTGATGTGTCTATATAAAATAGGATGTGAAAGCTTCTACTTTTCAGTGTATGGGCAACTTTTCAGCTCATGGAGAACTACTTTGCAGGGCATGAACAAGATGTGCCTGAAAACCAATATTAGAATAAGATCATAAAAGGGAAGTAACAAGTCGGAATCCATTTCCTACGTAGTCCTATTTACAAACTGTCATAGGGTATTCAGTTTCCAACTAAAACTTCAACATTGGCACCAAATTTAGTTGTTGCTGAGAGCATTTCTGTAATAAAATTCAAATTCGAGGCTTTCCCTGTGATAATTCCATCACATCTATTTCGAGATCGCTTCGTACAAAAGCCATTTCGACTTGATATCATTTCTACTGATATAAACTATATTTACAACGATCTTAGCTGGCAAACTTGGCTGAATGATATCTGAGAACGTAAGCAGAGTAAAAAGACTTGATCGGAATAAATGAGAAGTGCCCCAAAATTATGCAGAAGAAAACCCAACAGTAGATTTCTCAATTCTGACAATTTTTGCCGCAAGGTACTGCACAGTTGAGGAATTCTGATGTTTTCAAGCATAAAAATATGTATTGATTATAACGTTCATACAATTAGTGACGAATTAGAAATAGGTTTAATTCTCTTATATTTCCTTCAAACGAAGCCACATAAAATGGTCACGACAATTTTTCACGACGATATGGTTTCAAAATGCAAAAAGTTAGCATTTCTGTCTTTCGGAACCGCAGACTGTGGTGGATAGAGGTCCACACATATCGTCTACATCAACCACTAAAAATGCGACAGTCTGACATTTCTGCATGAATCATTGTTGAAAGCGAAAATGTGCAGAAAAATGAAAAAATGTAATTACTGACAATCATGAAGTCACAGACTTTTGACGACGGAAACTTCAGTTTCGTTGGGATATTCAATAGTAATGTTCATATTAACCCTCGCCCCATTTGGGTGTTTTCACAAACTCAGCGCCCCCTGCTTATTTCGAAAATATAGCTCCAAATTCAGAACAAAATACACCAAAAGAATCCTCTCATCATGACGAGGCAGAATATTATCATTGTTTTGATATTCAAGGTCATTGTGGAGGTCAAAGGTCAAAAAGATGATTTTTTACTATGCTTATTATTTCTTGCCCTATCTCAGAAACTTGTTAACCAAATTCAAAACAAAATACACCAGATGAAAGCTCTAATAATGACGAGTCAGAATGTCATGATAAAAGGATGTAAGAAGTAAAACATTGAGATTAGAAATATCAACAAATATGAGTTTTTATTTTGTAATCCGGACGAATTACGAAAGTTTCACAATTTTGAATTCAAAACTTCGGAGTCTAAAAGGAATCTACGAGGGAATTATCATTTTCTGTTCAAATTGACACGAGAACATTTTCCTATATGAATACGGATAGTTTTGATATCATATATGGACATCTGAAAACATTCAAAACGACAATAGTGCAAAATTCGACGAATCTGTGGTACATTCAAAATTTTGAAATCTAATCGAGACTAAAGTATTCGGCCGATGTTATTCAAAATTGTTATAGGAGGCTGTGGAATGCGTAGAAAATTTTTTTCAGCATTTTTTCAAAGATTTGCTTGACAACAAAGTATTGAATGAAAATTTTCTATTTCGACTTAGATTTCTCATTTCGGTGTGCCTCTATCAAGCGATGACCGCAGTCGAACGGTGTGAACTTGACAAGAGCAGACTCATATAGAAGTTGCCGCCAACATATCTCATATGCTCTCCTTGACGAAAAGGACAAGCTTTCATTGTATGAGATATATGACAGTCAACGTGAGAACAACTTTTTGCTTGCGACCACACATCAAACTTCTCACACCTGCACCGCTCTGTAGCACGCAATTCACAACGAAATGGCCACAAAAACAACTCGAAACTTCACAGAAAGTGAGAGTTTATTTGGAAAGTTCATCCCTGTCCCATAAAAGTCAATTTGTATAGATTTGCTTCAAAACTTAACTAACAGTTCAACACTATGTTCACAGTATTCATTTAGAATTAGATGATATCTATTTAGTACATTTGATATCGCTAATTGCAATTTACTTTACAATGTGTACATTAACCATTGAAATTAAATGCACTATGAGGTTCTTTGAGGTACGCCCTTACCTTGAAACATCATTACCTTATGTCATGTTCTGCATACAGCAATATTCGATTGAATTCCCAAATCCTTAATACTAACACTCAACACAACAAATGTCTTGTTTATCACGGCTGAGCGCAAACATGGAAACGTGATACATTCAATTTAAAAGATGCCTCTCATCCTTTGAAGATTGTTCTCAAAGTAAAATATTTTAGATTTTTCAATCTAAGATCAATAGACATGAAGAAACATTACTAGTCTCTAATAATTGAAATAACGACGTTGATATCAAAAGCAGCATTTGAGTAACAATGAAAAATAAGAAGTCGCAATTCATTGAGACATCAGAAATTTAACTTTGATCATTGCATGAAGAACTGTGTAACCTGTAACAACTAGTACATAAATTAGCAGTCAGAGAAGTTCATATTCTCGTATCTGATAGAAATTATATTTTCGCAATTAAATGACTTTTTTCAAGTCAGCTTCACAGGAGCTTTCTTTACTAAATAAAATCAATTAAAGGCATTTATGCATCATTAATTGCTCATTTAGGAAGTCATTTGTCTCTTCCAACAGCAGAAAATTCTCGTGTTAGTTTTTGCTAAAATGTAAATCGATCTTCTGAAATGGTTCATTGTAATCTGAGCTTCTTGCTTCGTGGGATTCCTGTTTGTCACTCAATTTCACTTCGTTCAATTACAATAGAGCATGATTTTTCTTGAGAAACAAATAATCCATGAGAGTGTAAGAGATTTCTAATTCAAATTATTATTCCCATACTGAGAGTATTTTCCATTAAATATTGAATGATGATTATTTACATCGATCGATCTTAGTATCACCACTAGTCTCAGGACTGCATATACATGGATTTACTGGTATATAAAGTAATTTAATGCTTTATGAAACAAAAATCACGGTGTATGTCTTGTAATGGATAATGAATCCAGGCAAATCCTCTAATCACATAATGCTGCTTAAGCAACGAATAATTATTAAATTCGAATAACATGCACAGAAATTAAAGTTTATCAATTTTTAAAAAATGCATTAATCAATCATTTGGTTGATCGAACCATAAGACTCTGAGAATACCGGTGATATTGTCTTCATCATTCGTGAGACTGACGCCTTCCTCTGAATCTTCGAAACATTTGGAAGAGCGCTTTATTTAGATAGCCAGTAATTTGAAAATGCAAAGTGTTAAACATAATTTACAAGAGATTAGTCCCTGATGCATACCTTGCATTTTGGCTGACAGTCCAGGTGTTCTACAGGAGTATCTAGGAGTCCCTGATTCTAACCATGGAAATGGATCTTCATCTGTATTTTGTCTTCAAAATGTCCACGGACATAGAAATGGATAATAGTGCACTAGAATGGAAGTTGGATATCTTGCCTATGTACAATGATGGCACATGGAAAATCTATGGTTTGCATATCATATTCGATCTAAAACATTGCATCATAGTCAAACTATTTGTCAAGTTGGTTGTGGAAGTTGTTGACAGCAAATTGCAGTATCTTCATGAAGAGAATTTTAAGTGAGATGGCTGCATTGTTTCATGTGCAATAGCCTACTATTCCATGGATTAATATACTGTGTCTATTTGTAGCAGTCAATGACAGCTGTTATACAATTTTTCAATACTGGAATGCGAATCAAAAATTGGTTCAGAATCATAATCGAAAGTGGTCGGTGAGCTGCTTGTGAGAATATCTGAAGAATTCAAAGATAAAAATTCTAATTATTGGATAATTTCCTAGTCTAGCGGTTAAGAAACCTAGCGCTTTTCTGGAATAAGCACATCGAAAGCTTCTTTAGCGACAGTCATTTATCAGATAAATGAAATGTCGCTGGATCCTTTCAATTAATCACTGAATGATACATGTGATATAGTGTGATGATATTTTGGAAGCTCATATTCGAAAGCATGCAAAGATTTTGAAAATTGTTCAAATATATTGAACAGGGGAATTCTTCAAAGTAAAATGAATACTGTAAGATTTCTTGGCCTCTGATTTCAAGCTGAACTAATGTATGTTCTGTAAATGGACATTACAAGTTGCATATGTGTCTGATTATACTCTGGATAGATTATAGGAGCGATCTTTCAAAATGATGAACGTACAGAACGATTTAAAAGATTTCCTTCTTTGTCATCCTGTCGACGCAGCATTTTGTAAATTCACTATTGCTTTTGTGTACATGATCTTTGGACAAGGGGCAACAATCCAGATCACAAATTGACTTGATAATTTAAAATGCCAATCAGAAAGCAAGGAAACCAACTCGCAAAATTTGCTTTTTGCCTCAACTAAGTTCCCCCGGAGTGTGCCATAATTTTAATGCAATTTCCATTCTAGGACTTTCTATGGTATTGTTAATTTCTATGTCCACGGATAACTACGTAATTTTTCGCTGATTCATAGTTTTGACATTTCCTTTCCATTATATTTCAATACTCTTGTTATCAATTGAGATATGAAATAAAACTGCTTACAAGCGCTGGTGAAAAGTAATATCATAAGGGTCGCCACAAATCAACCATTGAGTCCATACTTCCCTTATGTACTTACTTTGGTCAAATGTCAGAAGAGCTTTATTCGAGGAAGATAGCTTCTTATCCTTGTGAGTTGTGACATATTAGAGGTGCTCCTTTATTAGAGGTGGAGCTTCTATTATTGTATGAATATGGTATTTTGTCATATTAAACCATGTGCCATCTCACAAATCAACTTCATGTGAAATTTTAGCGCTTGATCCTAGCTGTGAGACGTGGGTTCAATGTACGAGTCGATGAACTGTAAATTATAATATCATGTCAAAATTACTTTCAATTATACGCTTCAAATGAAAACACGAACAGATATATCTAGAAACGCAATTCAATGGAGCTTTCCTCTAGCATTTGTTCAAGTATTTTCTCCCTAACATACTACTTTCATTCCGCCTCAAATGGATGTTTGATAGTAGTATATGATTGATTATACTGTTTTCAAAAGGCTTCAACTCGACAGTCAATTTCTGTACTTTCCTAACAAATTTTCTAAAAGAACATCGAAGTCTCTATTGCCAAGCTACAAATAAGTCTACCATCATCATGAAATTTGCACTTCGATGTTGCATATTATTCATATTTTACGTTATTGTTTGAACACCGCTGCCGTTACGGTTGTGCAAATAGGAATTGTTGCTTTTGTATACGTCCGATTTCTATTTTTTGACCTAAATTTCATTTTTCCATTCCTTTCAGAGCAATTCTATCGATATTCGAGAAGTTTGTGTATGACATTTGACTTCCAAATGGAATATTTAAGTTATGAGAGAGAATTCATTTTTTACATCAATGATCTGACGTTGTCTGAAAGTTCTGTCCCAATTTTATTGTTCTGTTATGATTTGCTTAGTCAATAAGGTGCTTTGATCAAAGCAACCAATTCGAATTATGATATTTGATCAGCAAAGCAAAGAATCCGACAACATTGATTCGATCTTGTTGTTTTTCAGTTACACAAATACAGTAACATTTTTGACATTTTCGGAATAGCTCCGAATATTTAAGGTTAAGATGATTTTGGCAATTATTGAAACATTCTACCAATTCCCAATGAAAATAGAGAGGCATCTTAATTACTAGTTTTGAATTGTGCGCTTTTAGTGTTTAATCTTAAATGTTAATTAAAATCTTAATTATTTAAATTGTTATTTTATCAAAATTATTCAAACAATTAAAATCTTAGATCTTAAATTATTATTATTATCATTATTATAATCTTAAATTGCACTCAGCTGAAAGTGAGTTTGAAAATCACAAGTTATTCTGATTCTACTCCAGAGATAAGAGCATTTGAAAATTGATTTCACATTTTGTCACATGTACTGAATAGTACTGTAGTGTGCATTCTCATCGGATACGGTGACATTCACTGAGTAACGCCGTGCTGTATTGCTCAAGCGCTGCATCTCAATGACGCCACACACTACGGTGAGGAACGCTGTGCTGCATTGCTCAAGCGCTGCATCTTAATGACACCACACACTACGGTGAGTAACGCCGTGCTGCATTGCTCAAGCGCTGCATCTCAATGACGCCACACACCACGCTGAGTAACGATGTGCTGCATTGCTCAAGCGCTGCATCTCAATGACGCCACACACCACGCTGAGTAACGCTGTGCTGCATCTTAATGACACCACACACTACGGTGAGTAACGCCGTGCGGCATTGCTCAAGCGCTGCAACTCAATGACGCCACACACTACGGTGAGTAACGCTGTGCTGCATTGCTCAAGCGCTGCATCTTAATGACGCCACACACCACGCTGAGTAACGCTGTGCTGCATTGCTCAAGCGCTGCATCTCAATGACGCCACACACCACGCTGAGTAACGCTGTGCTGCATTGCTCAAGCGCTGCATCTTAATGACACCACACATTACGCTGAGTAACGCTGGTTGCGCTGTACAGCAGTCTAGAAGACGAACATGTGTGCTTGCGCAAGTTACATAGCAGCGGTGAGCTGATGGGATTCATCTTGCAAACTCACACGAATTAGATCACGAGGATACAGATCTCAAAAAGAAATGAATGGTAGTGAGCCATCAGTAGGTCAATGATGCTGCAAATTTTTTGCATAAAGAAGTTGAAGAAAAAGCGAAAGCTGATGCAGGTTACAAAGATGTAGATATTCAGTAATATCAGCATCACAAGGAACTTGCATTCATTCTTTTTCATTTTTATAAATTACATGTGGATCTTAGATTGCAAATATTAAAACTGCATCTCTTGAGAAGACCGGAAGGTGAAATACCAAGCGTACTCTCAACAACTTCGTCATAATTTTCACTCTCTTTACATAAAAAATGCTACCTATTCATAGTGAACAATTATTATTTACATGTTATGAACTTTGATCGCCTTTGGTTAAGCTCATTTTTCACACCCACATTGTTTCTCATCTTCCAACCAATAATTGAATGCATCCTTTACAAGTATTTTAAGAATTAAGTCAACGGTTTTACTTGAGAGTCAAGAAGCGTGCAAAGGTTTAGCTTCAATAGAAATTCGATCTTAAAACAAAAGGGAGTTACTTTTTGCCTTTATCAATATGAATGTGATCTCCCGTCGTTTGGTCAAGTGCGGGAAAGTTTTAGCAGCTCTTTTATGAGTCAAGCGTGTGAATGACGTCACGTGACTCTCGCCGCACACAGATATCAACAATGCGGTCTGCGCGAACTAAACGCTTGAATTTCACTTTATTCTACAAGCTCTTTGAATTCCGTGAGATTTTCTCACATGGTCATCAAAGATTATTTCATTGACGGTTTTCATGCTGGTAGTTGATGTACTTCACTAAGATTGACTGATGTTTTTAAGAAGTCATTAAACCGCAATTACCAGCTGTGGAATTCTCTAGATGAAGGTTGCAAGCATGAAGTTTAAAAAGGGATTTTAATCATTCTACTGATACTTGAAATAGAGCTTCCAAGTCATGAGTATCAAATTGATTTACTTTTCTGAATCCGGTTCGCGAAACGGTGATCAAATCGTTCAAATTTCTCAAGAAGCAGCTACATTCAATTCCAATTCCAAGTTCTGTTGTTTACATCAACGCAGCATATTGTAAGATCACCGAAAGAGCTGGACGTTGACTTTCCAACTTTAACTTTTCCAATTTTAACTTTCCATGATATGGGCGACTTAAAAACTGTGAAATTTTTATTTTGTTTCCTAAAAATCAATGGTCAATTACGTATGTTACTGTAGTTCAATTCGAGGCTTTACCTGGGACGGGTCAGTTTTATCAAGATCAGGTAGTGCGGGGACAATTTTGACTTGATCTCATGCTGAACCATGTCAACAGATGAAATTTCAAACTTTCCTTAAAATGTTGTTACGTCATTAATGATCCAACATTCCGCGGAAATTTGAAAAATTCGCTCAGTAAACATCACTTGTTGTGCTTAGTGAACACTTCGGTTACGTAGGAAATTCTCTTAATTAAATGATAACAATCCAGTGCAATGATAAATGGCCACATGTATGTGGTTCATAGCTGAGTTGGTAGAGCAGTATGTTCGAATCCCACCAGCTACACATCTATTGCAGGCCCATAATTAGACAGACCGTCTCTTCTTCTGTTTCAATAGAAAGGAACTATTGGAACATGTAACGTTAATGAAATGGCACAATCTGCTGACATAATACCATAGCAATCGAACAATGACCAGCCAGTTCAACATTAACATTAAACACGCCAAATTGTGCGAAGTTTCAGTGACTGGTGTCAACCGGATCACACAGCAAAGAGCATAGAAATAGATTGTTGTTTATCTGAAGTTGACTAGAATGGAAATTGACTCAAGGTCGCGGCACATCCGGGGGAACCAAGTTGGGGCATGAACCACCAATTAAAAGCTTAGAATCGCACATGTGATTGATTCTAAACCAATCATACAGCCGTTGATAAGTGTATCTAAGTGAAAATGCGTGCGATTTTGGTGCTACTATTGTGCATTGCATGAAGCTTTACTTCCATTCTAGAGGTTTTAATGTTATCAATTTCTATGGCAAAGAGACGCAGTCGATATCAAATTCTACAGAGAAGTTTGTGAACGTTTTCTCGTGCACCTGCTGACTTTTTTTTAATAATTATCGGAAGCCCAACATTATCGAGAAAACATTTGCGCAATGATCTGAATTCTTCGGATCTGAAGGAATTGTAGTGATCGGAGTATTTTGAAGGAATTCACAGCAATCCGCAAGCGGTGCACGACTGTTTTTCTTATCTCTACAAGGCACCAAAAATTTCTTTTTGCCCACTTAGCAAGTTCCTGCATGTGGCATCCTTTTGAATCAGTCTGCACTTCTAGCAAACTGATACGCTTAAACCATCTAATTTTGTAATTGCACGCAATTGGATCGATCGTTTATCTAGATCAAGACTCTCTCATTGAGGTCCGGACAGTGCCCTCTTTGAACGACATGGATATCTGACCTCTTTGATTTCATCGAATCCTCATATGAAGCACTGTTAAAGGAAATTCAAAAGTTTTGAATCATTTGCAAAGATGGACACGTAAATTTTACCCCTCTTTCACTTTTTCCGGCCGATCAAGCTTGACTAAATACCGTAATAAAAAGGCAAATGCAATCTCCAGTGATCTGAATAACGTTGACGCTGTTAAGGTATGAAACGTTAAAGTCCTCACCATTTCATCAAAACGAATTAAATATTGCCACACTTCGTGTCACTAAAAGTGCGTTCGCGTTCATGAATTTGATACGGAGCGACCTGATTACACTGTCAGCTTACAATAAATGATGTCAAATAATGAATTCTCAATCCTTTACGGACGATTAGAGATTCAACTGATTTCTTCATTGAAATGCAATGAAGCCAAGTTGGAAAAGTTTACACAACTATAGTGGAAATCAAAATGAAAGTTTTGTCCGAGAATAAACAACATTGCCAAAGTACAAGAAGGTCTAGAGGTGATTAATTAAATTCTACTAAACCTCGCCGCGTGATTTTAAGAGATTAATGAAATAGTTTCTGACGTGAAATTGGCGAGAGCTGGTGTCTAGTATTGACATTCTAATCTTAACACATTCTTCTTTTCTTCTACATTTTATCGTAAGCAGATAATCATGGCTCATTCATTGCGCCCGCATTCTTCAGTCAGTGTTTGTTCTTCACTCATGTTATTTCCATTTCTTGCACTGTCTCAGAAAGAAAAAGTGATCGGGGTAGTGGCGCCTCATTAATGAACAAACACGCGTCACTTTCTGCTGACATAGTTTGCCATTGTAGACACCTGATTGTACAGGATTTCCTTGATTTTCAAATCATCGTGAAGGTAACGACCGACTAAGTGCCACCGAACTCAGCAAGAAAGTTAAAGGGAATTTAAGGAGACTATGCGATGTCTTTTTCGTGATGTCGATCAAGAAATCGAAACTAGAAAAGTCAAATTTATCCCAGAGAAGCGAATTTAAGAACAAAAAAGAAGTAGAAACATGTCCCGTGGTGGTTACATCTGTTGAGATTTGATAAATTTATCAATTGCCGGGTTACTTGACTTAACATGTAATGAGTAGCGCCTGCGTGAAGCGCCTCAATCTCGGATGCGGTATCAAGTGATTGCAGAATGCAGTCCGCCCTACACGTGCCTGCGTTAAAGCAGTGCCTTCCTGGCTAATTCAAGATCTCAACAGATGGTCCGGTGGCCTTTTGGTCAGACGGTATGCTTGCACGCCATCTAGCTCCAACGTCGCTGGTTCAAACCTACTCACGACTGATGAGGCCCGACAGGCCGAAACATGTCTCGTGGAGGTTACATCTTAGCACCAATTTTTGCAGAATCAACTTTTTGATGACCTCGATAAAGAATGAATGCAATAAATACTCAAAATTCAGAGTTTGCCTTCCCACTATGGAAATTGTTATCAAATTTCCACTATTCAAAAAAGCAAAGCTCCTTTTAGCCCGGCAGCCAGAACGAGTTTCTGCACGGAACGAGGCCGAAAATGAGACTTTCACAGAATGATGTACACCCTATGCCTACTTCGAATCGGTACGTCTGCCGAGATCTAGTGAGTTCCTCTTCTTGTCAGACAGGATCAAAGAAAAACACATGTAAATCCAATGGGACGCAAATTGCAGTTTTCTGCTAAAATGAAATTTTCTATGCTTTCTCTGATTAAACGAAGAGTACTAAGCCCAGAGTCATATTTTTTGGCATGGAATGTCTTCAGGTAATCTCCTTTCATCTTCATGCATCACTGTCTATAAAGCTAAACACATTTAGATTTTGCGAGTCTCTTGATGTCGGCACACACAAACATCTTGAGCAACTTTATCCACATTCAACCACATTCTCACATACATCGCTGATCAGAAGCATGATGGTAGCACATGCACATCATAGGAAATGACCTGAAGACATTCCATGTAAAAAATCATGACTCTGGTCTTAGTACTTTTCTCTTGATCAGAGAAAACATATAAAATTTCATTTTAGCAGAAAACTGCAATTTGCGTCCCATTGAATTTACATGTGTTTTTCTTTGATCTTGTCTGACAAGAAGAGGAACTCACTAGATCTCGGCAGACGTACCGATTCGAAGTAGGCATCTTTCTGTGAAAGTCTCATTTTCGGCCTCGTTCCCTGCAGAAACTCATTCTGGCTGCCGGACTATTTTAACTACCTCCCTTTCAACTCATTTCAACTACCCCTGCCTTTTAACTCATTTTAACTACCTCCCTTTTAATCTGCAGTGGGGGACTTAAACAGAGGGAGAGCCAATGCTATGACATCGGTAGTGCATTGTGGTGCTAATCACAGCACTTAAACCATCGGTCAGAAGCCATAAGCGGTCGATCACCACCGTGAATTAAGGCTCGATTCCATAGTCAGCCGATAGCAACAGGGAATGTTAGGTGCTCAATTTTTTACATCAATTAATTTACTATGCCTTATGGGAAGTCGATTATTTGAAGACTTTGTTGTTAAATGTTTTCTTGGTTATCAGCATCATCGTCCGTTTCCCATTTCCGTTTGGTTGCTTATCAGTTATGTGCAAAATGCTTTTTATGTCTCTGCATTTGCTTCTATACTTTTCTACTTCTAAACCTGCCATCTTCTTTTCAGCATCTCCGTTATTAACATCTTTAATTATTCAACTACGAGTTGCAAGCATTTCCTGCATTTTTAATCATTCATCTTTCTAATTTAACTTCCCAGTCTGTCATCTTCGACTCAGTGCTTAGACTCCTCCTCTTCCCTCAAACTTAAATAATCAAAAATGTAGACTGTTTAATAGCTTTGACTCTATTGCATTTTTCCTGTAGATATATTAATGATAAGTACATGTAGACAAGGTTTTAGTGCAACAAAAGCTTAATGTGGGAAAATGCATCATGCCGCGCCTTTGCATTATACTTTCCTTCATATGAAATCATTGTTTTCTGTTACAACAAAATTCAGCATTTCAAACTTGCAATGCATTTTTCAGTGCACTGCTAATGCAAACACATCATTAGAGGAAGGTAGAGTCTCCTGAAACAGTCTGATTTTAAGGATCGATTTCCTGGTCATTAAATAATTTGAACTCTTCATAAATAAATAATTCTTGACATATGAACTGGAAATCCTTTTGAATGATCTTGAAAAAACTGATGATCGCAAGCCTACAAAAGAACAATGGCAATCCTTGTAATGAATCCTTTAGTCCTTTTTAGAATTTCTTCATCAACAAAATGTTGACATTAAGTCGCATAGAAGTTTGTGAATAGATGATATTCTACCCTTAATGGATACTTTATCCGTGTTGGCGACTAAATTATGAACATCATCCCACACAATTAGGCATTTGATGATGCGCTGCCGAAAGGCATATATCTCCAGTTGAAACAAGACAAAAGAAAGAGATTTCATATCTGTCAAATTGTAGTTCTCTAGAACATTGAATGAACTTTGCCATAGAACATCTTCTGATCAACAGCGCAAAACTGCCAAACTAAAATGTGATGACGAGAAAAGGAACCATAGCAGACGAATGAATTCTGGTCGCATGTGTGACTTTCATATTTCCAAGCTTCAAAAATTTCAATCATATTAGTCAAGAAATATCTGCACTGTTCACTTCATCAAATTCAATAACAGTAACATGGAGAGTTGCGAGAAATTAAAGCAAATTGCTGATATGTACACTGCCGGTACTTATGCTTCCATCATCAGTTCAATATGAAACATCGCAAGCTGTAGCAACTACGAGATATGTTTCTGTCGATTGAGCATCAGTCTTGGATGGATTTGAACCAATTTTGTTATTAGCTTCCAAGAAGATTGCTACCGGAGTATATAGTTGGTAGCAGGAATTTTCAAGTGAGATACAGCTATTTGCTGCCTGGGACGTTGCGGGGATGATACGGCAATGAAATCCAAAGAGAGATAGACAAATAGCTGAAAACATTCTTTTTAGAGGTTGTGGAAATACCTGAAGCAAACTTGAAAGTTTCATCAAGGCTTTGGTTGTTTGAAAAAAATCTTGACATGGATTCTCGATATTTCTTAGAAAAGCATTGTCAAAATAACTTATATTATGATATTTTTTGATGGGTTTCATTATTGACGGTGATTTCAAGTAAAGAAATTTTATTTAAAATCCATTAAGTGCATCTACAAGGAACTTGCTAAAAACTTGCATTTGCCGGTTCAGAAACCTTCATTTCAAACAGCATGTAAACTGTCGAAAGAAGAATTTCTGGACAGATATCTTCATCTAAAACATGTACGTATGTTCTACAGCAAGTAGTGTAGGATTAATGTTTTTCAATATGAAATCTCTATGTAATTAAACCAATTCATTCATTTTTCAACTAAGATTTCATGGTATTTGTGTGTCATTCTTCTCAAAATTTAGCGCCAGTTAGGAATCTTTCGAATTATAGGTGACGTGTAAATCATTACAACTTTTGGATTTATTTAGAAACATTGATGCAAGGAAGCCATGAAAACAAGCAATATTCTGATCATTAATTACTACACTAATATCACGAAATTTGACCGAATACAAATTGAACATTCTTACCAATCAAACGGAGAAACTCTACATTGAAATTGGTTGGATTATCAAAATATTTTAAAAACTTATCGATTTTGTTATACCTTTCTAATTGGTTTTCATACTTATTCCTAGCGAACATCCACATCATGAATGATACAGTAGACTGAGTATTGTCATCCAGAAAGATAAATAAATTGAATCCTTACGAAAATATTTCTCATTTATATGAAACTTCAGTACAATTTATCTTAACAAATTCTCTGAAGAATATCTCAGACGAATTTGTTATCATTCACGATGTGTCTGCGATAAAATGTTATCATTCACTTCAAATTCCATATAGAAGATGAAAACAAAACTGATAGTGAGGAATTATTAATCAAATTCTGTTTTCTATCTCTCTTGATTATTGAGCTCATTAGAATTTGTAGAATTTCTCATTGAATATCGGCTTCGGCAGACATCAACGTTTCCAAAATTATTGTAGAAGTAAAATGTCTGGATTTTTTGTTCTCTCTTCCAGACATTCATTTATCCACAGGGATTAAATCATTGGCAGACTACTGTCTTCTACTTTGTATGTCATTCGCTATTGGCGATATCTACTGACAACAGCAACAGACATACATAGATATCTCAAAATGTAAAAGTTATATCGAATGTCTGCCTATTCTCAGAGGAATCGATCTAGGAACAAGGACAATTTTATTCTTAACCTAGCATCATTCGTGAATGTTGAATCCTTAATGCTGAAACAAGGGACTTGGTGATACTTATACGTGAGCATTTTCCAAGGAAAGTAAAAAAAACTCAACAGTTTATCGTTCACTCCAGTATCACAAGCATGGCCAATGGTTTTTCGCGAATGGGAAATGTTTTCAAAATCACGACAAAATCGCGATGAAATTGGCTGCTGAATGCAAAATTTCTTGAAATTTGCAAAAAATAAAAAATGACTAAAATATCGACTAAATGAACTAAACAATGATTCGGGTTATTGATTGGGTTATTATACACCGTGGGTACATCCTGGGTATTTGCTCTGGCTCATCATCTGCAGAAAGATCTTTTAGCAAAATGACCAGCATTCCTACCCCACAACGTTAGTCTATGAACTTTGAAAACTTTGCAATGTACAATGCAATTTACTTCAATGATGCCTGCTATTGACAGATGACAAGTCGTGATGTAGGCCACTCGTAGGCTATGCTGTTTGTCTTGTGAAAATGCAGATAGTCCATGGATCTAGATTTTGCTTTCACTTTTGAAATGTACAACATAGATTTTTCATTCATTAACGTAAGACTGTGCTACTACAGTACAGTTGTAGAGGCCTAGGCCTACAGCACGTGTAAATATTGATTGGATAGCATGGCTTAATGTGATTCCGATCAGCAAGAGCTGACAAGATAAGAATTGACCGCTGATATACACATTAGAAATAAAATCAATTTTAATAGGGCAAATTAACTCAGATAAGATTATGTGAAATTTTCGGGAAAAATGCAAAAAACCATTGGCCTAGACCACAAGCAAGCATTATGCTTTAATCCCTTCGGAGCTGATATATGCTCTTGCGATGTTTGCGCTTTTCTAGATCTTGCATCCTCTACCTATTTGCACATGTCCGACAGAAACATGATCTTCCTCAGCTGTACAAACATTTCGTGTTTTATCAGAAACTTGGTCTGACTCTCATTTTTCCAGGTTTTTCACTTTACCTGTATATTTTTGTTAGTTTCATAGTTTTGCTTTATCTGTTTTTATGCAGTTTCCAGTTTATTATGTTTATTTTCTGCCCCACATGCTACGACAGTATTCCATTGTGTGAGCTGCGGTGTATTTTCAAAACACATGCCTATATATGCTGTTGTCATAGAGATCGTACTCCTCTTGATGAGAGGCCGCAAAAGCTCTAGGGATGAATAAAAAAAATCGGCAGATATACAAAGAGAGATTCTACCTACAAACAAGGTTCCAGGACATGCTTATTACATATGTTCATCAATCTGGTCTAAAGCTAATTTGTCATCTCTGTGCTGATGGTGAATCGTCTGTAGTTAAACCTCTACCTACAGTGCAAATATCAGAGAAATATCGGAGTCAGGAACTGTATCTACATACTTAACAGTTTCCGGCACAGAATCAGACAGACGTCTCTTCTTCTGTTTCACTAGACAGGAACCATTGGAACTCATAACGCTGATGAAATGGCACAATCTGCTGACATAATGCCATAGCAATCGAACAATGACCAACCAGTTCAACATTAGGCACGTCAATTGTGCGAGGTTTCAGTGATTGCTATCAACCGATGGAGACAGACGGTATCAAGTTCAGCAGAGAAGATTGTGAGCGTTATTTTTGTGCGCCTGCTATTTTTTTATAATGATCGGAAGACCAACATTATCGAGAAAACTTTTGCGCAATCATCTTAATTCTTCGAATCTGAAGGAATCGTGGCGATCGAAGCATTTTCAAGGAATTCTCAGCAATCCGCAAGTGAGGCACGACTGGTTTTCCTATCTCTGTTAGGCACTATGATTTTCTTTTACCCACTTAGTAAGTTCCTGCATGTGCTATCGTTTTGAATCAGTTTGTACTTCTAGCAAAGTGATACGATTAAACAATCTTATTCTGTGGTTTCCAGATGATCATAGATATCTCATGTTCCTTCAATCCATCATGCATTTCCAATACGGATGAGTACAGAACTATAGAATAACTCAGGTAGGAATTCTAGGTGATTACTATATTGTGCAATCAACTTATCAACACCCGAAGATTGAGCATTGCATGTTACACGCACGCACGAACAATGAAAAAGAAGAAAGTACGAAATAATGACTACCTCTGACTCTCCTTCCTTCTAATAAAAGAGAGAAATAATTGTGTCACAGCAAGAAGAATTGCGTGAATTTTGGTACGACAGAAAGTACAGAAAGTTGCGAGGTACCGAAATCTGGACACTGAAATCGAAATTGCTGTCATTGATTGCAACTTGATATGAATTATTGTTGCCAGAAATAGAGCCAGTGATGAGAAGATTGTGGCTTGTTGGATGAAATGCGTCGAAGAAATCAAAAATGATCAACAGTCTGAAATGCATGAATGTTGCGTGACTGCAAAATTCTGTCAATTCTATTGTTTTTTTTCACTGTTTACACTTCACTCATCATTTTAATATTTGGCAGTATCCCGCATTTTTCAACTATCACCCTCGGGATATATGCGTTTTGTAATTTACATGCGGTTCAATGCGAAGGCAGGTTGAATGAATAGCTGTTCTAATTTGTGATTTAACTGTTTCGAATTTTCAGCGATGAGGTACAAATAGAGTAGAAACCAAAGATAAAGATGAAAGTGAAACCTAGACGACTACGTAAAGTGATGATTGATACTGAACAGATTGCTTTTATTGATCGCTATTGAAGCTACTGTTAATTTTGTATTCACTGATAGATTATCGATTCTATCATTTCCAGTCGTTTTGATAAGAACAGTACTTCATGCCAAAGACAGCAATTATATCATATTTCTCAAACACACAGTTATCAACTTATTTTATAATGGCAGGCAATAATACAGTATAATGTTGTTTTGTTGATGATTTAAAAACCAAGAACTTATGACTTAGCCAACTGTTACCAACACACAACATATGTGCATCATGTACATATGTGTATCAAACACACAAAAACCTCCTAATTGATCAATTCTTTTGCTGGTTCTATTCAAAAGGACACAAAAGCTCTAATAGTGCATCAAAAGTGCACGACGTAGACGGAATGCTCTAATACACAGCATGTTTGGCACTGTCATCGATTCTGGTCACATGTTTCTTGTCGTCTGCCATACTCTCTGAGTACATTCTTGTACTGCGAATTCTCGACGGTTAAATAACAGCGAAATTGAGAAGAAAACTTCACAAAAGTCACTGTTCATACGAATTAGATTTGTGTAATAGCATAGCTGCATCAATGGTACTTAATAGCACTTTGGTTGGATTTATGATTCTGTTGTTCTCTACAGTACTTTTTCCAATGAGTACTGAATGAATATTGAATGATGATTGCTGTACTTTACAGTGCTTTATGGTTTGATCACTGTCGTCCTTATGATCACACAAAGAGGAGCTTCTGACATACAGTTGTTACATTAAAGTTGAACGTTCAGGATGGAAACATTTCAACTTATTATGTTCGACAATTTGCTTTTTTAGGAACTTATGGCGCATAGGTAATTCAATACTACATCCGTTTTTACGGCGTTTCGACCGGACAAAATACATTCAACAATTCTTGTAAACTCAACATGGAAACAGCCGCTAGATAGTTGAGTCCATAGAGTAGGTATATCAGGTAGAGTGGTAACTCCGCATTTATTAAATCCCCAATGTGTATACACTTTCGATTTTATTAAATGAACTCGAAGGGGACACAGGTGGCATTGTCACCACATGTGAGATATGCAAATTTTTGCAGTTTTGAAGAAATTGTCACGGAATTGAGTGATTATGATTGTAATACAGAAGGAATGATGGCATTTTACAGATTCTCCGTGTTATGACAGCCTTGCAGATTTAATGTTTGTTAAATTAGAAATTCGATATGTTCCTATTACTTTCATGCTCAACCTCAAGAGTACAATGTATTTTCTTAAGCGTGATCAGTGGCAGCCTGCCACTGGCACAGCAAAATCACATAATCAACGACAATGACTTCATTTAACTTTGAAAGATGTAAATGGCTCCACATCACTATTCAGATTCAAGAAATGAAACATGAATTTAGTGAATTATAAAAACATGTCGGTGAAAATTGAATTAAAAACTTGAAATTTCAGCTAAGAAAGCACGAATAATATCGCAACTTTTTCATGAAGACATTCATTGTAATACAATTCATGAAATTCCCTTGATAATCAGATTGATTTCTGTTTAGTTAGGATGCTTATTACCAAATATTCATTCCTTTTGATACCCAACTTGTTTCATACTACTTATATAGGAGAGTCATCTCGGTAGTATATAAATTGGCAAGTTTTCAAAAGTGCACAAATAATTTTTTGGACGACGGGAACGTAATCTCCGCAAAAAACTGAATCTTTTCATACAAAAATGTTCAGTGTATACAGATACTTTTTTGAGTCGACACTCTACCTATATATCCTTACTCTATGGTTGAGTCAAAAGATTGTGAGATTTCTATAGTATCGATAATCGAATTTTTAGACTATTTGAGAAAAAACTCAATACTTCTTTTTCAAATAGAATCAAACTTTTCCTACAATAATTCAAATTTTCCTCAAACACATTATTTGAACAGTCACTTCGTCAATATTTGAAGTGACCCAGAGTGTATCAGCAGAGACAATTCGAGTTATTCCATTCCGTTCCGCTAAGGACGTGTGGGTAACGCCCAGACTCAACTCAAGCAGCAGCGCTCTGACTACGGCTCAGACAAGGCTAGCGTGCTGTTACCAATTTATGCGCGTGAAAGTCGCTTCAGCCGGTGAAGGGAGCGGGGAGAAGGAGTCAATTGTTTCTTCTCCTATTTACGAAGCCGGGGATGGCAGCCACATGGATATTCTCTCGAGTTGGTCCTTAGGGAACGCTTAATAGCTCTCTATCTACAGTAACTCTCCCTTGCTGACTACGACTAGAAAACGGAGTATTGTTGGCACAGCCAGGCGCCTAACTACTTTGTCTATCTACGAGATGAACAATGGCGCCGGTCATTCGAGTCCATTGAAGAAAGGAAGCAAATTCAAACGGTCAATATACATTCAAATTCAATGATTCAAATATGAGGGTGCACAATGCACATGGTGAGGTTATCAAGACAAAGAGGATCCACTGCAGATGCGGAGAAATAAAGAGAAAGTTGATGTGGATGGCGGTGATGATAAAGACATCTAATTATCAAAGAAAACGCCTGAGCGTCGTTTCTGATGGATGACATACATGTAACCCGCCCTAATTGGGAGTGAAAGACTATGATGTAGCATATCGTTAATCGAAGATTAGTAACAAATAGGCATTCGATACGTTTTATTAATGAAATCAAAGAATGATACCAGCATACCTAAAATAATGATTAAGGAAGACTAAATGTTCAGTGAGATCTAAAACCTAGATAAATAAGAAGAAAGCAAGCAAAATCAATTGTTTCGGATAGTACTGGCCAAGAAAGCCCTTGTATTAGACCTAGCAAGAGAGATGCTAAGCTGTTGGTACATCTCTCTGCGAGTGGCATTGTGGTTTGCATTCATTTGAAGGGCTCTTCGGTCTGCTATCCTTTGAAGTGCCACTGTCGCTTCATCGCCCCACAAACCGCATACTGTCACAGCTGGCGGAATGCATTTCCAACCGAGCTGGTGGCTTTTCTCGTCGTTGGTTTGTTGTTTCCCCTGTTCAGCCGATTTAGGACATTCCTCTGTGGTGCTCGCTCCATCATTTATATTTGGGCTGAGCGGGTGCACCTCAGTAATATCAAAAGCGGCTGACTGTCATAATGACTAAGATGGAACCAGCACATCTGCTGACCGACGATTGTCGCCTGTTAGACCTGACCCTTGTTCTAGTTTGGAGCTCAACATAGCGGTACAAGCCTGCGAAAAAATTTAGTCTCGGAGCTTGTTATGCCGCTGAAAATGTCCGGTCCTTGGTAGCCCGAAATATCTAAAACCTTTGCGGGGCACATTGGACATGCGATATCATCTTCATTTTCAAAAGACATTTGAACTCATTTGCAGTTTTTGTTCGAGACCAGGGCTTGGTGTGACTGCAAACCAATCCGAAGCTCGAGGATCGGATATTGCATTATAGCGAGTTCGGTCAGCATTTACGATCCTGTATAAATTTGCATGATCGTTCTTCATCGATCAACTCAGATAAGACACGTTGCCTGCAGCATTCACTTCGAGGGGTTTTTTTTGACACAGAAGCATTCGATCATGTGTAATCAAAGCGGTTGATTGACATATCTCAGCCGCGATGGATTCTTCTAATAAAACATCAAAGCATCAGATTGTAGGTGTGTATAATCTGTGTTTAAAATGATTCAAGCCGGTATTCAGTTGGATAATATTGCCGTATTTCAGTCCTGTTCATTGATCATTTTATGAAACTAAATGAACATGCATCGTATTCATTCTATCGAGGAAAATATCTGTAGAAGAAATCATTAACTTGGCCTTGTTAAGGAGTTGAAGCGGAGTTCGCACTATTTAGAAGCTCAAAAATGATTGTACTTTAGGGAGAAGTCATTTTCAAGAGACATCGAGAGCTAATTGTTCATTATTCTACTGCTCTATAAAACTGCAATTAACACTTTCAGTTACATCGATTAGAATCGGGCTCAAAATTGTGTTTGAAGGTTTATTTAAAAATAGCTCTTGACAAATCATCATAAAGTTTCAAATTAGTGAACACAGTATTGCGAGCAACGACATCCATACTGCAACGAGAATTGGATTGTATTAGAATCAGTTGCAGGTGTTATCAATCATGGAAAGCTCATAGAAAAAGCTGAGTACACTCAGGCATCATCCCAGGCCTCAGTGCGATGAGAGGGAAGCTGAGTGCAGTCGGGTCAGCATCTCAGGCCTCAGTGTGATGAGGAGGAAGATGGAGGTGCAGTCGGGTCAGCATCTCAGGCATCAGTGTGATGAGGAGGAAGCTGAGTGCACTCGGGTCAGCATCTCAGACCTCAGTGTGATGAGGAGGAAGATGGAGGTGCAGTCGGGTCAGCATCTCAGGCCTCAGTGTGATGAGGAGGAAGATGGAGGTGCAGTCGGGTCAGCATCTCAGGCATCAGTGTGATGAGGAGGAAGCTGAGTGCACTCGGGTCAGCATCTCAGGCCTCAGTGTGATGAGGAGGAAGATGGAGGTGCAGTCGGGTCAGCATCTCAGGCCTCAGTGTGATGAGGAGGAAGATGGAGGTGCAGTCGGGTCAGCATCTCAGGCCTCAGTGTGATGAGTGAGGAAGATGGAGGTGTAGAGGGAGTAGAACCAGGTGATGGAAGAAGCTGATTGCATTCAGGTCATCATTCATTCACGCGCTTCTTCATATAATTGCCTACGTGATGCCATCAACAGGAAGCAACGAGTCATTAATTCTCATACCAGCAGTGATGGAGTTGCACTTGGTTCAGATAACTTCTCTGACTTCTCTGTACGTTTTCGTACACGGAGCACGTCTCGCATCGTCTCAAGTTTCGTATTGACGTACTGAGTATCGTCTTCGACAGTCACATGCAATCACTTTCGCCACGGGCTTACAATGACAGTCGAGGTACAGTGGGGCAGAATAATTATCTATTTCCATCTCGCAAAAACTCCGCCTTCCATTCTGTACGTGCCTCCCGGCGCCGAACTCTGTCTGCAGACTTCTTCTTTCTTTGTGACACATTACATTGGAAAATGTATAATTACAGTGATGCTACACATTTCAGCTTGATGTAAAAATTCTCAAAATCTTCAACATTTTTTTACACAATGAATTTCTTCTGCAACCGACAGAAAACATCCAAAATTATACGTCTTGGTCTACTAAATCAGTCACATCGATAACCGAGCGGGTGGAGAAGGGAGAGAGATTAAAAGGTTGGATTTGGTGGAGACGGAGGAAGAATGATGAAGATTACGAGAACTGTCGGAATAGAGACTGAGATGTCGAAGAGGGCAGAGGGAGAGGCAACTTGCAAAATTGAAGTTGAGCGCGAAGGGTTTGAGAGAGTACCAACATGGAAGTCAAGAGGGCAGAGGGCAGAGGGTTTGAGAGAGTGCCGAGAGAAAGGTCAAGAGGGCGGAGGGTGGAGGGTTTGAGAGAGTGCCAACAGATAGGTCAAGAGGGCTGAGGGCGAGGGCAGGGGCGAGGGCGGCAGGATGTGGTCAACTTGTAGAAATGTGGCTGAGCGCGGAGAGTTTGAGAGAGTACCGACAGGAGGATAGGGGGTGGCTAATGGAATTCAGACAGTACATGGAGACTGGAAAGAGGAGTATTTTGACCGCCCTTCATCGTAAAGATGATAGTTAATGAGGGAGTGGAAACATGAAGGAATAGTTCTAATCTCAACATCATAATGTGTCCAGTCATGTTCAAGTCAGCTATACGTGCCGTAGTTCTCTTTTTTGATGTAATCTGATGCACCAACATTGCATCAGCCACATGTAGAAGAAAACAGTGGATGGATTGATTGAAATGATTCACCTCTAATAATAGATGCCAAATCTTGTCTTCATGAAAAGATATTCTCTGTGTTTTTTGTTTTCATAAATACTATGTAATGTTATTCCATTAGTTCGGCATGTCAATATTCATCAGACGTCTCGCGAGGAAACTCTTCCACTTGGTTGAGGCTCGAAGATACGCTGTGAAAACCAAGTGTCATTGAGTCTGTCTTACTACAGATGTAAAGACGGTGTAACATTATCCATGAGGCGAATATGTTTAAAGTACAAAAGAGTCCCTCCCAGAGGACGAAGTGCAGACACGAATGATGCAAACTATTTCTCACTGATTGCTCAGTAAACAGATATTATCAATCAGCTGTAACTGCTGCAGTCTACTGTTTACATATCCGTTTCGTTTTACAGGAATAAACTGAGGAAACACTTGAGTTTTACTGGCGCCTAATCCAGTAGATTTAGAGACTTATGTGTTTTGATATTCTAACAACATGAATGCAGCTATGGTAGTCATTCGTTATTAATGAGTGAATTTCTCTGCTCAAGCATTTTTGTGTTTATTGAAGAATAATGGCGGAATTTGTATCGAAAACCGGGAAAGGATTTGAATAGCATTTTCGTTTACAACTATAACAACTAGCACTCCCTTCAAATGTAGCAGGATACATCGTTCCTGCTCCTTTTCATCAATCTATTCTATTTGTGAACCTCACTGCTTGAGCATCGACAGCGCTCGCATATGCTGATTGAAAAAAGACGAAAAATTCCAAGCACAGTGGCACACCCGTGTGTGTTCTAGTAAATTAGTGCGATTGACAGTTCTATAAATACAATAATATGGCTTAGTCTGAGACTTCATGATCGTCAACACCGTATATCAACCATCATAAGCCACGTCTCCGTGCCACAGTGGTTAAGTGCTTGGCCTAGCGATCTTTTAGTTTATAGAGGTCGAGTCCCGAAAGTGTCACTGGAAGTCGCTAGGAAGGCATCCGGACTAAAAGATCAAAACGCTCCAGATAAAAGTCTAACTATATCAGCACCGTCCAAGCCCCCAGTAAGGAGTAGTGACGTTAAACCATCATTTTACATATGCAAATTAGATTATTCAATTCAAAGAAATTTTATGACGATATTGGAAAAGTAAAGCAAGATTTTTGTGAAACAAACTGGGATACAAATGCTCGATAGAACGGGAAAGGACGGACAGGGTATAAAAAAGACGGGAAAGACTAAAATTTGCAAGCCCTGTATCTATAAGGTCATCTTGGTTTCGGGGTTACACATCACCTCAACATCGACGATACACAAGTAAACAGTCTGTGACCAGAATCAGACCTGCATCCGTCTTCGCTCTCCTAGAAAATCCGCTTCAATATTATGATGCTACGGTCCATGCCACGCTCTATCAAATAACATTCAGTTGGGGAATTAATAGTAATTATTCGATGGTGCAAATCAATTAATTTCAAAGACGGATGATATAAATTGAAGAACACAATAGTTGATCAATTCTGCATAGTTGTTGATGAATCTTTTCTTTCAACAGCTAGCTTTTAAATTACTGACTGGAAGGATTTAGACTACATTGCAAAACTTGTTCACAATATCTGAGATCTTCGAATCTGAAGGAATCGTGGTGATCGGAGTATTTTGAAGGAATTCACAGCAATCCGCAAGCGACGAAAGACTGGCTTTGCCATTACATCGATGCAATAGGATTCTCTTCCTGTCATTATGTTTTCTATCCATCGCTTTCATTTGAATTAACTTCTAGAAAACCGATGCGTTTAAACTATCTGATTGTGTGGTATCAGCGATATTTACTGAAGAAGAGGAACGTAATGCACTTTGATTTGCATGTATATTGTTTTCCTGCACCTGTTTTCATTGGCGACAGCACAATCTCAGTTGATGCGAATATAAGTTCAGAAAACGCATTTTGAAAAATGTAAATCCATTTCTAAAATAAACTGCGCAAATTTTCGTGAAAACAGTGAATCCTTAAAATGGGATAGCTGATTTTGTTATTTTAAATGAATGTTGATTCAAGCTCGAGGTAGTGATGAACTTGTTTATGTTTTGCTGTTTTCTTGTCTCATGAGAAATTGTTGAGAAAGATAGCAGCCTCTATGATAAATTCTTCATAATTTTTAGGTTATTTTAGGTGGCAAGATAAAAATATGAATGTCATTATCAATCGTTATCGGATTCTAGATTAACATGATAAATTGAAGTTTGCATAAGCAAATTATATGGTCTTACAAGCTGATTATATCATAAATGTGAAATTAAGGCATGAGGTTCAATACTGCAAGGTCTGTGAATTGCATTTAATTAGTGTTGTAATAAGGGCATAATCACAGCGTCAAAGATTGACAACAAAGCTTCGTTAAGTTTGCTTTAACTGAGAATTATTAGATTTATGATGATCATCTATTACTACGGCAATTTTTATCAATTTCGGTGTAATACTGTTTCAAGGTGCGATATCCTGCTGATGTCTGCATTTTTATCCCTCTTTGTAGTTCATGGGATACAAATTCATAATTCCCGCAAATCTGCAATATTCACGACTTGCTACATATTTCGCTCAATCAAATCATTAAAACATCTATTGAAAGATAGCCGATGGGCAATGATCGCATTACAATCTGTGTTCGACACGCTATTTATCTACACTTTGCGTAATTTAAATCTATTTAGTCCTTCAGTTAAGACCCCAATCCCAAACAGAGTTCCACCTTCTTGCATACGCAGTCTGGGCTACTACCTACCGCATCAGAAGAACGCAACGAACTCATTTGTGAGATTATTACAACCGTTCATGAATGGCCATCCATAAAGATTTGTCAATATTAGACCGCAAACGTAATCTAATGAGATCAAACACGGTAAATTTCACAATACTCCACAACAGTATTTCAATTATCATTATTCATCTAGCGTTCAGGTTATTGCATCGTTAATACGTCAATAATATTGCTAATGAAGTAATCTTAATGTCCTTTCTCAAGAGAAGCAACATCCACTGCATAGGGATTTTGAGTTTTACGTTCAAGTCTAGCTTTCCCAGAAACATTTTTAATGATGTTGAAATTACAGTTCAATTTTCGCATGTTCCTTTCCAACAAAAGCAAAACTTATTATTATGCCTGACTGCTCAAGAAAAGCAACGTAATGATTACATGTTGATTAAGAAAGTTGATTTTTATTGAGTTTTGAGGATATCGGTACTAATGCCCTCAGGAGTCATGTATATGTACATTCTCTAACAATAGTTTTCCATCATAGAAGTCACTGATGCCTAAATGTGAAAGAAAAGTCTGTGCATGGCTGCAATTTTACGAACACTTTACGAACAAGTCATGTGCTTCGCCTAATATGTGGATATTGAGTCCGCTATTAGAATGCATTCAAAAAACTGTGATCGGCAATGATATCATATTATTTTTAAAATGATATAATTTTTTTATAATGAAAATATAGCATTTCCTAGTGAAATATACGTAGGCCTGCACCGTAAATAGATCTAGTCACGCGAATTTTTCGATTTACACCTCTACCATGCTGCTTTTACTGCTCTTTGCAATGAAATTAAAATTAGATTGCATGCAGCATCGATATTATCCATATAATTGAAGGCCTTACAAAGCTTCAATGTATAATCATTGAACATATAATGATATATGGCATATAAAACATAATTTCATTACTAATACTTTGAATATGGTAGAAAATAGATGTAAAACTGATTTACTAAAGAATGAGGCTCTAACTGAGATAAATGAAAAATTAAAGAAAAATGGATATAGAAAACGTGATATAAAAATTAAACGTAAACGTAGAAAGACCCGTTTGGATAAAATGTATGATGTATGAAGTAAGTATGATAATTTATTTCTCCCTTACCTCAACGACAAAACGAATAGAAAAATCAACTCATTAATTGATAAATATAACCTTAACATCCGATTGGTAAATAGAAACAGTAAAAAGCTAAAAGATTGTTTCACTAATAAAAAAGTAAATAAACACGATAACTGTAAATACTGTAATATTTTGCCAGATAAATACAAATGTAACATTAAGAATATTGTTTATGAATTCAAATGTAAAATATGTAACTGTATTTATATAGGTAAATCATCTAGAAACTTCAAAATTCGCTATCAAGAACATTGTCGCAGTATAAATAATGGAGATGTAAAGAGTGCCTTGAGTGCGCATGTCCTTAGCGATTGTAATTGTGCGAGTGTTGATGATTTTACGGTCGATATTTTGAAGTGTACGTATGACAGTGTTGAATGTGCGTTGTAGGAAGTGAGGTTGATTCAGGCTAGGTCTCCGAGCCTTAATCGACGACATGAATTGCCGCTTGGCTGACACATTTTAGTTGCGCCGCATAGAGTTGTTCTCTTCATTTTGTATAAATACGTTTTTCATCTCTTCTGTAAATTCCATCATTCTTGCGTTGATAAAGGATCTGGACCCGAAACGTCCGCTGAAGAAATCAGATATTTTTACTTTTTATTTTGAGGCACAAAAACAGAGGGAGCAAACTTCCATTTTCATTATTGAAAACCTTCCATGACAGACAATAGCCTACTGCTTTTCGCTACATGAATCAACCAGTGGGGAAGGACCAACCAGGATCAACCAGTGCTGTTGTCATGGAAACGCATGCTCACGGCTTAATATTGCTTCCAAAGTTCATGCCCGCTGTAATCCTTTATTAATTAATACCAAGTGTCGAATTTTTACGAGTTTGTCCTTTTGTGTCAGCACACATGCTTTGAAACTTAATTCTAAATTCAATACGAAAGAGCTTATATCCTAGTTTGGTGACATTTCATGTCCTAAAGGAGTTACTCGACCTACAGCCTTCCATAAGCCGAAATATTTTCAAAAGGATGCTTGGACGATAATAAAATTCCTATCTTAGATATCTGAAACAGTAGAAATTATTGAAATTCCTGTGTAATACGCTGCCATTGATTTGTCATTCTAAGAGAAAGTAAAGAGCCGAGGAGAAAATCTCACGCACATCAATTCCCAGTCCTTTTCTGGTGATGTCTTGTCCGCCTCTTCTTATACTCTTGGCGCCACAGTCCCAGCATACCTTTGTCGAAAATGATAAAAACGCCATTTGCACGGGAAAACAGTCGGATAACTCGATAGTCTCCTACAAATCTCTAACTATGATGAGAGGAAAGCAACTTTACTACAAATTCGCGTCTTCAATGAACATGGATGAAGTCGAATATACAGAAAGTTAGCAGAAATGTCTTGTGTGTTTTTATAGTGAGGAAGTCACGATTATTTTTCAAGTGCGAACGACGTAAGTGCGCAACGAAGCGAGGAGGGAGCAAAATTCTTTGATTTGTCAAGCAATTCAGAATTATTCAGCCACGACACACTCCAAACGTACGTGCAATTTGAAGGGACTTGGAGGACGCAAATCGAATAATTTTAGAAAATTGTTTAAATAAATGCAGAGTGATTCATTGACAGCGGTATGTGGACCCTTCAATTGATTTGTTTGTAAACGTAAAGTATGAGAATCTACTTTCTCGAATGCATTTGGTTTTTCTAGTCAAAGACGATTGACTTTTTCCTTATGTGTACACTCAAACGTTAACGTGATAATAACACTGTTATCATCGAGTAAGTATATTGTACACTGTAAACCGTAAATGTCCGTTAAAATTAGCAGATAAAATTAGTTTCACGGTTTTCTATAGTCCAACTTCGCAAAATCGTTTTATATGATGTGAACGGATTTCAACTGTTACGTCATCACTCATCACGTTGTGACGTCATCATTTTAACAGATATTTACGGATGTTTTCTGTGAAGTGTAGCGGCTATTTTAGCTGTTCTTAACGGTGTACAGTTTACAGTGTAGTAGAGTGTCGACTAAAAAATGTCAGCATACAGTGAAAATTTTTACATCAAGAGATTCAGTGTGTTATGTACACTGCGTTCCTGCGGTCCAAATAATATTTGATCAATTTTTAAGGAGCTTACATGTAACTTTCGAAAATTATTCTTGCGTTTTTATTCTGACGATTTGGTACTTCTATATAAGTAGCATGAATCTTATTGGATATTAAAATGAATGGAAATTTGCTAACAGATGTCTTAATTCAACGGAAATTAAGCTGATTATAGATGAAATGTCATGAAATATGCAATATATTGATATATTTGGTAGTATTTGATAGATATTTCATATAATGCAAGTATTCTAGGAAAAATTAAGATGTTATTGTGCTCTTTGACCGAAATTGCAGGTTTTTGATTCAATTTTCATCGGTGTGACTTTATGACTCACTAAATTTATATTTCATTTCTTGAATCAGAATAATGTTGTGGACTCATTTACGTCTTTTTAAGTTTATTGTGATCATTGTCTTTGATTATGATATTTTGCTCTTCCAGTATCTGATGCACTAATTTGTGATATGATGACACGCTCAAGGAAATACTCTTATTTCTTTTTTCAAAGTTGTCACCCATCGAATTGTTAATTTGATAAACACATTACCTCTCTAAGGTTGTCATGACACGGGGATTTGTAGAAGACTATTCTTCCTTCTGTACCTGTAACCTATGCTTTTATAATCTTCAGCTTCATCTTATTTTTGTAAACATTCTAAATGACAACTTTTAACGATACATGAACAAACATTTCATAGCATGCTTCCATAGACATTTTTTTTACTGAATTTTCACCCCTAGCACAGCTATGAGCCATGAACGAAGCTAGGGGTTACTCAATGAAAAACTAATAAATTGTATTACTTTAAATAAATAAAAGAAAAAAAAACAGATCTTATAATCTGATTAAGCTGCCCCCATCAGAAACTTATTCGCACGCCTCTTGAAAGTATCAAGATTGTATTGGTCAGGGAAAGTGGTCTGGGGAAGCTGATTCCAAAGCTGTGCCGTGCGAACAAAAAAGCTTTTCGAGCGACTCACAGTACGTGCGCGTTCTAAGCTCACATTATAGCATGTGAGTGCATTAGCTCTGCGTGTGCTTCTGGAGAAGATCTTAGGTTTGGGTACGCACTCATTTACTGCAGAGCTGCTTCTACCGAAATAGTACCTGTAGAAGAGACTGAGTGAAGCAACATCCCGTCTGACGGAGAGCGGCTGCAACTTGCTAGCAAGATTTTCACCCATGAGATTCTTGACACGTTTCTCAACCCGTTCAAGGAGGTTAAGATGCGTTTGTGGGGCGCCTGCCCACAGATGACAACAATACTCCATCAGAGGACGAATAGTGGACTTGTAAAGATAGCAGACAGTCTGTGGAGGAAGATAGCTGCTGGCACGATAGAGACTACCAATGCGTAGACATGAGTTTACAGCGTGGAATGAGTCTGAAAGTGAGACTTTCACAGAATAATGGGAACCCCATGGCAACTACAAATCTGACCGTCTGCGGAGTTCTACCCGGTTCCTCTTCTTACTTTCCCCTGCTCTCAGTTTCCGCGCGGAAAGTGTAATGTAGCAAAGAATTTCCGGGAAAAGCAGTTGCAATCTTTGGAAGTTGACTCCCCTCATTGAACTGAAGCTACAATAATGAGATATCGAGGTTTGTGGCTTCTAGGAGACTTTATTAGGTTTGCACTTATATGATATAGTTTTCTGATATGCCTTTTCCGGTCAGAAACTTAGATTGGGGAGAATATCGCAGCACCGGTTCATCTTCTTGTGAGACAGGATCAAAGCAAACACATAAATATCATGGGAAGCGGCCTGATGTGTTCGGTAGAAATGAAATCTTCCATGTTTTCTCCGAATAAAGAAAACGTACTGTGCCTATAGAGCCATGATTTTTGGCATGGAATGTCTTCGGGTCCTTTCTTATCATGTGTTTGTGTTATCATGCTTCTCATTGATTGTGCATGTGAGAAGGTGATTTATGTGGCCAAAATTGCCCAAAATGCTGTGTCAGTCGACAATAGGATACTTTACTAAATCCGCCTGTGATTTGCTTTACAGACAAAGGTACATGAACATGATTGGAAATGACCTGAAGATATTCCATATCAAAAGTTATGGTTGTAGACTTTGTCCTTTTCCACTTCATCAGAGAAAACACAGAAAGTCTCATTTTACCGAAGACTTCGATCTGCTTCCCATTGGATTTACATGTTTTCTTTCATCCTGCCTGACAAGAAGGTGAACCGGTAAGAACTCAGAAGAGGCACAGAATCCTGGTAGGCATAGAGTGTATATCATTCCGTGAAAGTCCCATTTTCGCTCTCGTTGCAGAAGCCCGTGCTGGTCGCACAATAACTGCTGCAGATAGATAATCAATCTGGGAACTTGCTGTTTTAACTGATTCATTTTAAAATGACTGCTACGGAAATAATGAAACAAACTGAAGACATTTTGCAATACAACACAACTTTCATATTTACGGTGATTTGGTGCGACAATTGTTCATTTTGTGACATGCACTGATTCACTGGAAATTAAGTAACAACACCATGGCAACCAAATCATTGCACTTTAACTGAACCGTCGTTTATTTTTCTAAGAATGCTAATTCTTCATTGTTCTCAATGACCTATGCAGTTAATTTAATAAATTTGTACTCGTTATCAATATACTATCCCGATTACAAAGAATTCTTTTCTTTTGAAACCAGGACACTCCAAATGAAAGAAAATTTAATGCGATTGTGAAATTGTATTCAATATATGAGAGGGTAGATGGAGCACTCCTCCCGGCGGACATGAATGCTTCATTAATACTGAGCTAGACTAACTCTCCTTTAATTTAGGGCAACTTGTACCGCATTTTATAGCCTATCTTAGCCGGATCTGTGGGAAGACTATTTTGGTTCATTTAAACTTTCATATGAAAAGCTGGGATTTCGTGCATTTTGAAGGACTTTACAGCAATCTGCAACGGTGAAAGACCGCCTTTGCTGTTCACTCAGTGCATCAGAATTGTCTTCCTGTCCAGTTATTGAGTTCCTGACACTGCCAATGTTCAGTATCTCATTGCACTTTTAGTAAGCCGATGTGCTCAATCCAACTTTGATGCCGGACCATAGATATCACAAGACCAGCAGTCAGCTGTACCAGGGATATCACTTGTCTTGCAGTCAGTTGCACCAGGGATATCACAAGTCTTACAGTCTTGCAGTCAACTGAACCATAGATATTACATGACACACAGTCATTTGTGCCACATGCATCATAATGAGCGCACTCAGTTGCACCATAGATATCACAAGAGGAGCTGTCAGCTGCACAAGGGACATCACATGTCGTACAGTCAGCTGCACTCATAGAAATTGATAAGAATAAAACCTCTAGACGGGAAGTGAAGCTTCACGCAATAAACAATGGTTGTACCAGAATCGCACGCATTTTCACTTAGATACACTTGTCAATGCCTGAATCATTGGGCTGGAATCAGTCACATGTGCAAATCTACACCTTTAATTGGTCATCCATGCCCCAACTTAGTTCCCCGGCTTTGCCGCGACCTTGAGTCAATTTCCATTCTGTCAACTTCAGATAAACAATCTATTTACATGACTGCACCATAGATGTTACAAGACGCGCAGTCAGCTGCATCACGATAAATCTACAATAATATGTGCATTAATATGGATATTTTTAGTGGACTCCATCATCATAACTGGCGGATAAAAATCGGCACTACTCAGGATATTCCGGAAAGAAGCAGCTGCCGAATTTGCCAAAGTATTATTTGATTTTGAAGACATACTTCTAATCGACTTTAGCAATGAATTATGCAAAATAGTAGCGATTGATCAAGCTGTTCAAATCATGCTCAGTCTTAATAAACTTTAAGGAGAATGATTGATGACTTTGAAGTTTCTCTTCCTCACTCTCTCTCACTGTCCCTCTTTTTGTTAACGTCAATCTTCTCATGAAGCCTCAGCTGTCATCTCTGTTCATATCAATCACTTCTCATATACTTATTACACACGTATTCCTGTCTTTTTGTTAGCCAATCAGTTACCTTTCCCGTTAGTTAATGCCTTGAAAAGGTCAAAAACTTTTGTTGCTACGGTTTCATTTGTTTCACCGGCGTCATCATTCCTTTTCGAAATATTCCTTGTCTCCTTTCCCATTAGATGTCAAATTCTAAATTCATCCCACAGCTTCTCTTCCTAGGATTGGAATCTTGTACCTCCTCGGAAGGTATTTTCTGCCATTAAGTTACCACTCTGAGCCGTCCTACTGTCTTCTATCGCTACATTCTTTACATATTTCTCGTAGAAGCGTAAATACTAACTTGAGTCTTCAAACATTCTTTTCCTCTTATCAATCTGCTCATTCTGACTGTAAATTCGTATTTTGGCTTCATCATCAATTATCTCACCTCCCGACTGAAATGTTTTCATCCTCTGGAGACTGTTCGCCACAATGGAATTCTCTTTGCATTGTCCTACTTGCTGAACATGGCAGATGCTGTCGTTGCACTGTTCATATGGTTGCTGTATGTCTATACATAGTAATTATTACAGGGAATAGCCTCTCTCTGTCACTTCTATTTCTCCCATCAAACGCGTGCGACGCTATTCATTGACTGCTACGGTTCAACAGGCTAGGATAGTGAAGTGGAGAAGAAGCAACGGAAGGAACTTTTATCTGTTGGAAATGACAATTTCAACCCTGTGCCTGGATGAAGAGATAGCAGCGAATCATCCTGAATGTTGGTGTGCTATGTCTGATATTCCAATTGGCATTATTAGAAATGAATTTTTTTATATACATAATTCATTACGTTGATTTCATGTTTATAATATCTTACAGTGCGATTGAATTTTAACCTGTGAAATCCGATACTCTTCAATAATATAGAACAAGAGCGAACCTGCTCGTTGAAAGCAATGTTGCGTAGTGGACATACGTTGTCATGATAACGGTGCCCAAATGATGGCAGCTCTGTTTTTGCCGCTGTGCTACAGTCGGGTGTGCCCAATGCGCGCGAATAATAAAGTATACCTGATTATTAGATAGTTGTAGAATCGTATTCAGAATCCCGCGTCTATATTTGATGGAATTTGCTCCCAGGGAAAATCTTAGTAGAGCATAGAAATTAACAATACCATAGAAAGTCCTAGAATGGAAATTGCATGAAAATTATGGCACACGCCGGGGGAACTTAGTTGGGGCAAAATGTAACTTGTGCGATCTGCCTTCCATGTTTTTTGATTGGCAATTATATTTATCAGGCTAATTCTTGATCTGCATTGTTGGCCCTTGTCCAAAGACCATGTACTCAAAAGCAATAGTGAATTTACAAAATGCTGCGCCGACAGGATGACAAAGAAGGAAATCCTTTTAAACGTTCTGTATGGTCATCATTTTGAAATATCGCTCCGATAATCTATCAATAGTATAATCAGACTCTTATGCAACTTGTAATGTCGATTTACAGAACATGCATAACTCCAGCTTGAAATCAGAGGCCAAGAAATCTTAGAGTATTCATTTTACTTTAAAGGGTTCCCCTGTTCACTAAATTTGAATAATTTTCAAAATCTCAACATGCATTCGAATATCAGTCTCCAAAATATCACATGTGTCATTCAATGATTAATTGAAAAGTTCCAGCGACATTTCATTTATTTGTGAAATGATTGTCTGTAAAGAAACTTTCAGTGTGTTTATTCCAGAAAAGCGCCACGTTTCTTAGCCGCTTGAAGAAGAAATTATCCAATAATTAGACTTTCTATCAGTGAATTCTTCAGATGTTCTTAAAAATCAGTACACCGACCACTTTCAATTATGACTTTGTGAACCAATTTTTAATTTTCATTCCAATGAAACAATGCCGCCATCTCACTTGCAATTCTCTTCATGAAAATCCTGTAATTAGGTGTCAACAACTTCCACAACCAACTTGGCAAATAATTTCACTATGATACAATGTTTTAGATCGAATCTGATCTACAAACCATAGATTTTTCCATGTGCCATCATTGTACATAGACAAGATATCAAACTTCCATTCTAGTGTACTATTATCTACTTCTATGTAGTAGAGAGAGATTCTATCGCGGACATCTATGGTCTTACTTCTTAGTTAATAATCTGGCATACTTTGTAACAGATAGAGGATGGCCATACGATTCTCTAGGACATAGCTCGTGAAATTGTTTGATAATTTCCGCCTCTATATCCCAGAGAATCCCATAGCCATCCTCTATCCATTACGTAACATAGAAATGGTTCTATGTCCAATCAGGGACTACTAAGATATCTATATAGCTACCGGGACGTACAACTTTATGGCAGTGGGCTGCCAGCCGTAGGCCGGTTTTTTAATTGACTCAAATATTTGGTCGTTGGAATGCATTGAAGCGCTATCAGCCACTTGCGTTGGAAATTTTTCATAGATTAGATAAGGAAAGAATATTATACCTGCTTTTTGACCCATTTCGTCTTTTGAATAATTGCTGCAACTGTCACAGTGATTGATGTTATGTTTACTGGACGAATCAACTGGTCACATCACGCATTGAGTGGAACACTTATGGAAATGAAAGTAATACTTATGAACTACTATCATGCTCGCATTTCTTCATCCATCGTCGATTGAGAAACAAAAGTTGGATTTGCATTGCAAGTGTTTCATGAAAATACTGTAGCTGTGCCCTTGTTCAAGATGGTAAGTGACGCAGTCCGTTTTATCAATATAGCACTTCGCAAATGTAAAATACTTGCCAACAAGTCTACAAAAGCTCTTGTCAATGCGAACGACCAAGATAGATGACCAAATTAGCTCAATGTCTGACGAACACTTAAATTTCTTGACTGATCTGCCAAACCTGTTACGCGATATGGTACCAAATGACAGTGACCAGCATTCTTCTCTTCCGAAGTGCGTGAGAGTCATGTCACCTACCAAGGAAACCACCAGCGGTCTATCAGAGATCCTGAGAGGATTTACTCATCTTTGACGAAGCCTTGAGAACATCGTGGCATCAGCATGTCTAAATTATGCAGTAATCCAGTACATGCATTTCAACGATGTAGATATTTGAGTCAATTGAAAAACCGGCCTACGGCTGGCAGCCGACTGCCATAAAGTTGTACGTCCCGGTAGCTATATACTCGTAGATGTCTTAGTAGTCCCTGATCCAACCTCCATACACTCACATAGAGCGCGCAAATGTGTCTATAAGAGATCAAATTCTACTGCGGAAATGCAAATGAACGATCAATGACCCTTTTCTTTTTAAAAAACATCACAGCGAAATTGGGAAAAGTAAGCGATTTGTTTTATGAACTCTTGACTCAAAGTCACTGATATTGTCAAGATCTAATGCGCTAACAAACAAACCGACTATTTTCTATACTGCGTCTGACTCTGATGACAGTCCCAAAAATGTGATGGAATTTCATGTCAAAAATCGTATTCTTTTTGCCAATTTTACAGCGATATGACGCAGGGACGATTGCCTTCGACGCAATTCAGAAACAAAAGCTTTCAATAGGCTATTCCTTCTGGAGGCCGCAGCATGGTCAACAGTTGATGATGCTAATGGTTTATGTTCTGTTTATCACGAATTTTAAGCAAATCTTTCTGCTATTCACTTTCAAATTTCAGTGACCTTTCAAGCGGCGAATTTAATCGATCAGCGAACTGTCGCACAGCTGCGATGACAGTTGAGGTTCATAGAGATCTCTGTAGGTTGCTGAGGTACCTGTTCGTCTTTGACTAATCGCCCGACCACATATTTCCATCATCATGCCCTTTTGCACTTCATTTTACCACTACAAATGTGAATTTCATTGTCTGTATGACCGCTAGAAACAAATTTCCTGTCCGCTGTGCCTCTCAACTGTTTTTGTCAGCCAACAAACTTTCCCATCATAACCTGCTGCAGACAAAATCATGACTGTAATCAAATTACTGTTTCCAGACCACTAGAACGCTCTTCATGACCTTGTTGAAGACACGCAAATTATTTGAACATCACTGTTGCCCATTATAATGAGATAAGCCATTGACATCCACAAATAGGCTAATTATAGCTATATATTTGTGTAAGCAACATACAGCGCAATTACACCAAATCATAAAAAGCATGTAAATCACACGATAGTCACTTTTTGTGACTGTACCTTAATTGACCTGATTTCGACATACGAATTCAACCATACTGCAGTTATGCGACTACCAAGTAGCTTTGCGACTTGAAATGAATGATAAAAACAAGGACATCAAATTTCCATGCTCTAAAGTGCACACCACATTTATCTTCACGCACGCGAGGACTTTAATTGAAGCCCATGTTTCATTGCTGAAGCCTTGAATTTTTTTATAAACTGCATAATATGATGCATAAATAGTTGCTTGTCAGCTGATATGAATACAATCAGCAGTTCACGTTTTATTACGCATCTTTAGAGAATTCCAAGACAACAACGTGCGTAATTTTTCCAACTTTCCTTTACCCAATTAGCATATTCCAGTCAAGTCATTTATTAATATTCATTCTGCTATTATGAGCGATGCAAACTTAGTACTATGTTCCATGTGAGAACATCGAGCAGTCATTTTGTCAGAAAATCAATACACAAACCCCCACAGACCTATGCATATTCACACTCATGGGTATAATGGACCCCTTGGCCTGTCTATGCCTCTGCAAATTCAACAAAAGTGAAATATCACATGCAGAATCACTGTCAAAAGTGATGATCTTGCATGGGCATGAGCGGTTGATATATCAGCAAACAATAAAAAGTTTAGTAGAAAAAGATGGCTCAGGGGTCCCCTGGACCCCCAAGGTCTCTGAGATCAGCAAAATGATGAAATCAGCAGCAGCATGTCAAATGTCTCTAGAAGCTCAAAGACATAGAGTACGGATATAAAGGTAGAGTGTCGACTCAAAAAAAGTATACACTGAAAATTTTTATATGAAAAGATTCAGTTTTTTGCTGAGATTACGTTCCGTGGTCCAAAAAATTATTTGAGCAATTTTAAAAAAGTCAAATTTATATTTTAAAAGTCAAATTTGAATACTATCGAGATGACGCCCCTATATAAGTAGTATGAAGCAAGTTGGATATCAAAAGGAATGAATATTTGCTAATCAGCATCCTAACTAAGCGGAAATTATGCTGATTATCAAAGGAACTTCATGATCCGTATTATAATGGAAGTCAACATGAAAAAGTTGTGATATTATTCGTGCTTTCTTAGCTGAAATTTCAAGATTTTAATTCAATTTTCACCGGCATGTTTTTATGATTCACTAAATTCATGTTTTATTTCTTATTTTTTATCTGAATAGCAATGTGGACCCATTTAGATCTTTCAAAGTTAATTGAAATCATGTCTTTGATTCTGTTATTTTGCTCTGCCAGTAGCAGGTTGCCTGTGATATGATCACGCTTAAGAAAATAGGCCTACTCTTGAGGTTGATCATGAATGTAATAGCAACATATCGAATTGCTAATTTTACAAAAATTGTCTCTCCAAGGCTGTCTTGACACTGAGAATATGTAAAATACCATCATTCCTTCTGCATTACAATCATGATCAGTCAATTCCTTTGCAATTTCTTCAAAACTGCATAAATGTGCATATCTCACATTTGGAAACAATTCCGACTGTATCCTCCTTGAGTTCATTAAATAAAATCGAAAGTGTATACTGTACACATTGGGGATTGAATAAATATGGAGTTACCACTCTACCTAATATACCTACTCTATGCTTAGAGGTCATTGTCGAGGAAAGTTGCCATAAAGGGTAGCGGTTCAATTCTACCCATCAGCAATTTTCAATGTTTCTTTAAATGGTCATTATCTGGCTCCTGCAGCTACCCTTTAATGCCTAGCAATACACCCTAAGCATGTTTTCTACCATAAAGAGAGCACCATTCTTTCTCTTCGGACTGTTTTGTGTAGCCAGTAATTCTACACAACCCTTTCTCGTGACATGTCGATCGGTAGTAGTGTTGGAAAACTACTTGAATATCTGATTATCTAAGAGCTTAAGTGAATTGATCCCAGAAAACTTTCATTCAAATTAGAGTCTTCATTGCAAAAGTCATACACAGTCAACTTGCTGTGTTGAAAGTAAAACAGAATTTGAACAATTGACTTCCACTTGCATTTTGGCAGGGTTAATAAAGAGTTCATTGTCAGGACTATCAAAGGACTTTATGTAAACCAAAAATGATCGACTTTGCTTGAATTATATCCACAAGAAGAAAACTGTTTTATTCTCATAAAGCAACCAAAATGCGTACAACTAAATTTTACTAATTATACGCGGATGAAGTAGAACGTGGTGGAGTGACTTCCTATAAACACGTATTTCTCAATCTTGAAGAGACTTTACAACTAAAATGATATTCTTTAACCAATTAATCGATTAAATCAATGTATTTCAATGATCAGTGTTTGTGTATAAACCACAATGACAATTTTATTGATATTTTTGAGTATAGCTTGCGTTTATTGTGATAACAATCATTTCTGTTGCCTCTCGCATGTGTTTGATAAAAATCCAATCGATGATTTCTCGTTTCATGATGAGGTATGATTCATTTTCAAACAGAAGTTGCCAAACATGAGATCCGTCCTTTTGTGAAGCTTAACGTAATACAATTAATGATAGGCTAGTGATTCTGAATGAATTGTGAATGTGTATGTAAAGATAATTAGAATGAATTTTTATTTCAATGATATTTGGGTGGAATAGACATACTACTGATGATCGCCCATTTCAAATGAATGATGTCTCACACACGTGGCAAAAAATGCCCCTACGTCTACAACAGCAGGGGTATCAAAATTGTTGTTATGAAAATCTTTCGTTGATTGACTTATCAATTATTACAAGTTGATAGTTTCCGGGGAGCATTAGTAGGTCACTATTTGCAGAACCTATTCAATACCTCTATCCTGTAAGACATAAAGTTTATAAAGCAACTCTACATTATCTTCGATTATGTCGGCACCAAAAAACGGTCGTACCTTAACAATCAATTAATTTCTATGCCAAATCAACTCTGACTTTCTAACCATAGAAATGGTTCTTCATCTATATTTTTGTCTTCCAAACATCTACGGATAACTATGTAATTTTTCGCTGTTTCATAGTTTTGACATAGCTATTCTGTCCCTTGCACTTAATAATTCAATACTCTTCTGTTATCAATTGAGATATCAAATAAAACTGCTTATAAAAGCTGGCGAAAAAGTAATATCATAGATGTCCCCACAAATCATGCTTTGATTGCATACTTCTCTTATATACTTACTTTGGTCGGCACACATCCCTACACCTACTTCTTTCAATGTGATTAAAGGTACAATTCGAAGCATGAACTTTTGAATCTGCAATTTGAATTTTAGTCATGTCCATTTTTCAAGTCCAATTTATAGTATATTTACTTCCAGCCTACCTTATGTAATAGTAGGCTTCATTTCTCTCAAGTTCTCTACCAACTAACATCAAGCCATTATGATACCTGCATAACTGTATACAACAATATGTTTAAGTGAAATCAAAATTTCAAAACAGACCATCATGACATACTGGCATCCCATCAGTGGTACATCATCATGACATAGTGGCAACCTACCAGCGAAACACCATCATGATATAGTGGCAGCGAGCAATAGTACACAAAATCTCCTCTGCGTTTCGCAAGATCTCAAGCGCCCCTGTTGCTCATGCACATGCTCGCTTATCTTTTGATGCTTTATTTGTTCCATCATCTCTACCTGATTCCAATATTGACGAAGTTCTCAAGATGGGACACAATTACTGACGTACTAAAAAGTTAATGATTAACCACACAAATAATGATTTGGCAAACAGTTCTATAAGTCGGCAGTTTTCCTAGTCAAGTAAATATTAAGATATCAACGATCTGTGCTAAATATAGCTGGAATTGAGATACAATGAATAAAAGCTCGGCTGAATTACTCGAAGAGAGACACATGTGAATAATCAATGCTACTTGAGTCCGTCATGTACATGCATCTTTAGCCTACATGCCACTGGCATGCAACATTTAATTGCAATTGAAAGCAATAGCCGATCTTGTGGATTGACTTCTTGATCATAATTGCACAGATTGTTCAAAATAATCTTTAACTCCTCATTTATGTTACTTGAATACATTCATTTCATTAATTTCCTGAACCTTGCTTTATTTTTGAGATATATCATATGCAACTCGACGTTATTTTGTAGCTAAATAACAGAACTCTGTTACAGACAACATTATCTGGTTGATGGCTTCAGTACATATTTTGTCATCTTTCGATCACATTGTGAACTGATCGGATGGACAGCCCTTCGTGCGGTATTTGACTACAATAAGTCCATTACAGTGAACACATTGACAGGGTGGTCCAAAATAAGCTTATTCGTTTCAAACCCAAATACCTGGGGATGCAGGAAGTGGGAAAATTTCTCGATCAAGTGGCATTTTGAACTACATAACATCCAATTTTGTCCAGAAATTGACAAGTTTCCATCTGCATCACGGAGTGTCACCTATCGCAATTGATTACGTAATTATTTGGTGATTAGCATTCATTTACACTGACGATTTTTGTTTGGTGATGCGGCCTTCATTCGAACGCAGAATTTCATAAATTACCGTCGAAACAATTTATTTATCATTTACCATTGATATCCGCTAATTCAACCATTTTACAGGAAAGACCATTTAATTGATCCTGCTACTTACAAGGTTGGACCTTGGGCTTTCTATTAATGCTGAATATTTAGAGATCGAGTTACAAAAATTAATATTTGGATTTGAATCTTAGGACAGCCACAGGATAAGAGCATAAAGTTCTGATATTTTATCAAATTTCCACTGGATTCACAGAATATTTCAAAAATGAAATACTTGTGACTATTAGCTATTTCATTCTGGGCTTGACAATACCGCGCATTGAAAGTTCATGCATATTGTATCTAGTGTAAGCTTACATGTGTTTTGTTGCATTTGTGCACATTGAATTTTTACATATTCCGTATATTTTACATCTTCGCAGTTATCTTCGCACCTTAACTTTCTGCGATAGCCGACATTTATCCAAAAATAAATTCATTCCGATTTCGCATTCTAAATATGTTTAACCATGCACTTACTGCGCGGCTATAATATTTGTCAAGTTTGTTTATATTTCTGAATGATAAAATGAAAGCAATTGCTTTGCTATTAGCAATGTGTAACTCAATCATAATTAAATCAAAGATCTTCAATTGGTCAGTATATCAGTGTTGGTTAAATCAAAAGAAAACTTTATGACGTAATACATGTACTGAGGCTACTAATTACAATTATTGCAGTAATAAATTGTTTCCCACAAATACCACACTTCTCATGAGCCCAATAGGAATTTTGGTCCATAGAAGTTAAAATCAGCAAAAAATACAAAGAATGCACTTCGTTTACTCGATTTCATTCATTTATTTAAGCTTGGGCTTGCGTTCTGGGTTTTGACCCCACGTTTTGGCCCAAAACTTGTATTGGGTATACCCAATGCAAGTTTTTGCCCAACCTTGCGACTTATACATTTACTCTTCTTGATAATTCACGTAGATGCCTATTATTTGCTTGTTCCGGACCTCCTGTTGACTAGGTTTAGGCTTCATAAAATTTGTAAATGTATTACTGTGACTAACTTTTAATAAACAAATACATAGATAAACTATCGCTCTCTTTCGTCTATATTCCATCTACATATTATTCATCATATTGAAATGCTACAAGCTTCTTAAAGTTTCTAATGAATGAATGCATTGCTAGACTTGATAATTCTGTGCTTTCATCATCTCATTCCAGGGAATCATTTCATGTTGGAATGAAAATTCACCTAATAAATAATACTGTAATAGTAAATACTGTCACTATCTCACTTTAGATTACTTTCGAATTATTGTGATCTCTTACATACTCATTCGTTGCCACAATTTGCATGCATCTTCATGTAATGAAAAAATAGATTTCTGATTCTGAGTTCAAAGATGGACAAGTGAGATGCTGACCTTCGGTATTCCGTCTTTCTTATCGCGAATTTCATGCAATCTTCGTGGAATTTCGGTTTGCTCAAGACTCGTATACCAGCTATCAACAAGCTTCATATCTGAATTAAACAGACAGTCTTATCATCGCATTAACTTTATCTGAGAAGAATTTAAATAGTCTCTTATCTCCTCATATTTGCTGTATTTCCCTATTCTCTCGTCTGCATCAAATTCTAATGTTTAATCCGAATATCAACGCATGAAAGTGAACGGCGTATAATCTCAGTTTACACAAGCGATCTATTAATCGATGTAGCTGTGTGCAGGTGCCAACATCCCTGACGTGATAATCTCTAAGCTGCAACCCCCGGGATCCGCAGCTGATGATAGCGACACCGACAAAGTCTTCGTCATTCTGTTCTCCATACGTCTAACAGCGAAGGTGAATATCCAACAGATGGTCCTCAGCTGCTGTTCTGATGCTTACCGCGCTATCGAGATGGTCAATGCGTCAAAGTGTTTAAAGGAGATCAGAAGATATAAAGAGATGAAGATTAACCAGTTTTACTTCGAGGTAAGAAGACAATAAACAATTCAAGCTGTCTGTCTACTTTCTTGTGAAGAAATTCGAAATGAAGATCACGTGGCTGTATTTTGCTACTGCGCGATTCAGGTCCGCATGTGGTGTTGGTATTGCCGCAGGTTCACGGGGTAATGAGTTCGATACTGCCCGTGTGGTAAGTCCTGTCCAGGCAGCTCACAATCTGTGTGGGAACCGCGGCTCAATTTGTTCCGCTTGCAAGCATGTCTATCATAGCAAGTGCTGATGTCCTCAGACATAAGCTTCCCTAATACACACGCATAGCCTTCTCCCAGAGAAATATTTCTGCGAGATGTGACATACTTTTCACGGTATTTTACATAGAAATCCGACTTTCACTTTGTTCAATGAAGGACTTCAAAAAGGATGAAGTAATAACCGTTGCAAAGAAAGCTACATCGGTATGTTCTAATAATCAAAATGTTTCTGTACGAAATCGATGCTCTAAGGAGTGTAATGAGACATGTGAATACCCTTACATATAATAACATTGCATCACATAAAGTCCCGCAACCCTTCGCAAACTCCTTGAACCACTCACTATCCCTGGATTACTTCTTAACAAGTAGTCACGCAAGACCATTAGCAAGAAACAACCATCCTCGACAGCGGCAAATGCCGAAACTCAATGATGCAAAACCACTATGACAGACAGCTACTGATCAGGACAACACCATAGGGTGCGTAGGACTGCCAGGCTCCGCGTCAACGCCATCTCACAATGATCACAGCGACAGTAGCTTTAGTAAGGTTCGCGATTGCAGATCAACACGGCCAAAACAATTGAAGTTATTGCTAAGATAGAGAAGGCAATCTGTATTGGCCGAAAGTAGACACATCTGTCTATTAAATTTCCTGCTCAATTCTCTTGCACTTTCAGTTTTCAACTACTTATGAATGCCAAAATTATATTACTGATGATAGTCGTATTAAAGAGCATGAGAGGTCAACAGAAGAGCAAAGCGTAGAGCAGCAATTAACAAACTGGCTTTTCGCCTTGAACCTTCCAAGGAGTAGAAGCTCTAGTTTGAACTAAAGATTAATCCAGTATAAATTCTGAAAAGCCACACAGCCAATACAGACAGTTAAATTGGATAACAGATTCGGCCTATGTAAATGAAGTTTTATTTGATATAATGCATGATTTTGCAAGGCTTTCTATGTCCACAGGTTGATAAGTTCCACGAAGCAGGTAATTATTTTCCTGGCTGGAAATTATTAACCTGGTGCACACTTCTATGGAAAAAGTCATGCATTATAACAGATAATGCATAGATTTCTTCGGTCATTATTTGCCATAATAACCTCGAGCCTTCCGCTCTTGGTAATTATAGCAATAGTGACCTCAAATCTATGCATTATCTATTACATATTTATTGTCTAGAAAGCTTTGATTGTCGCATGCCATCATATATAAAACTATTTAATCATTACATGTAGAAAAGCACAAATATCACAATTCATGCCTTGGTCTTGATTGACAAGATATCATTGCTGCATTACACTGCCTTAATGCTTCTTGATGTGGTCAACTTTCTATAATCCACTGACTTTCATTGCATAGACCTGCACCTGTGCAATCTCAGGCATAAGTCCCATGTCTATGTCTCAATACGCGATAAAAAATGCTGCTCAGAGAATTTACATTATCCGTAACTTGAGACGTTCAGATTGTGATCCTTATACTATGTTGAAATGTTATTGAACTTTTATCCGCTCTGCTTTGATTTATGGGTATGCATGTTTTCGCAATGCTTCCCAATATTTTGTTGATGAAATGTTAAGACTGGAAAAGCGAATCTTTCACATTATCAATATCCTTCATTCAACTAAAACATCACTTCTTACTACAGCCGAAAGAACCTGCACAAAGCTCTTTTGGTGTATCGACAGTAAAGATAGTTATCCGTTCAGGGTCATGTTTTCTATGAAACCTTGTGTTGGCATGTCAACCAGATCTTGTGCTTTGTTGCGTAAACCTTCCTGTAAAGCTAAACGTCTTAGTAATTCTTATATCAAATTTTGTAAATAGTTTTTTGCATTTTACTATTTCTTAGCTCCTGTTTTGTGACTATTTGACTCTGGGATTCTTTCATCTTATGTTTCCACTTTGAAAATGTCTTGCTGTTGTATTGACCTCAATGTTGTGTTAGTGTTTAACGATTCTGCGAAGAAGTGAAACAATGTAAATCGAAACGCAGAATCGCAGACAATATTGTTCTTAATTAGAGAGCGGAGGAAAACAACATGTCTGGTGACTTGCTGAAACAGAAGCAGAGCTGAGGAACAAAAGAAGACGCACGGAGTGGAGAGGACGAAATTCTATCACTCCTGATCCATGATATGGCCAGCATGAAAGCGAGTCTAAAGTCTCGAACTTAAAAGGAAATTATTTGTCTTCCTTTGTCTTTGTTCTTTGTAAATATTGTCAGGATGGATTTGCAAGTTAATCATATTTCAAAGTGTGTACTTGGACACTACTGTTCAGAAGATAAGCCAGATTTGTTCTTCTCATTTACAAGATTGTCTTGTTAAGTCTGATATTTCGTGCTCATCGAATTTACAGTACGAACTCATCTGATGTCAGTTTTAGTTGATCCTTTGCGAAAGTCAAGTACTCACAGTTTACCCTGAAAAGAAACTGAACTCGTCTTCTTGACAGATGCTTTCAATTTGAAAGTTAATGACCAACTATGGCTTTCCTACAGACTCACTTCTTTCAATCCTCATGTCCAATGATTATTGATGTGAATAATTAATTGCATCTAGATCCAGCCATTTGAAATCATTAGATACAAAATAGGAGTGATCAGTTACTTGACTTTGTGTAAATGCATCGAAAATTATTATCTTACTGTGTCAGTTATATTTTACCTAATTATTTTCAAGATAATTAGAGTCCCAACGTCTGACAAAGTTCAATTTTTAATTTTGCTGCCGCAAAAGTTCCTTTCCTTTGTCATTCTAAATTTATCCTTAAACATACCCAGTGGCATCATACTTGATATTAATTTTCACTTACCATTATTATGAAGCTCATTAGAAGGACATGGCGAACGACGAGCGATGAAGCAGATAGCTGTTGCGAGTACAGCACACATAACTCCTGTTCCTAAGACGATGCAGATGATGATGAGTCTGTTAGCCTCCCACTCTGAAGCACCCTCTGATCGCTGACCAGCATGTGTTCTGCGCCCCATGGGCGGTGAATCGTCGATTACCAGTTCTAGTTCGGTGTCGTTGTGTTTCGGTGGTACCCCTTTGTCTTGTGCACGAAGTCTCAACACAATGGTGCCCATGTGTACGGCGGACATGTCGTTCTGAAGGAAGAGTTCACCAGTGTTCTTACGCATCAGGAAGAGACGATAGATGTTTCCTCTGATGATATGATATTCGAGGTCTGCATTCGGCCCTTTATCCTTGTCAAATGCACGAATCCTTGCGACTAGAAAGGCGGGCTTTTCACGATAAGATAATCGAATCCGATGATGAGACGAGTTTGGAAACTTGAAAGACGGTGCGTTGTCATTGATATCTCGAACATTCACAACAATAGTAGCTGAAGCCGACAGCGGGGAATCCAGCGATTTATCGGTAGCAATGACTAGCAATTTGTACAGTTCTCGAGTTTCACGATCTATCGTTCCGCTGGTCATTATGCGACCGCTTGGGTCAATGGAGAAAGGAGCACTGGGTGGCTCTAATCTGAAGGTCAAAGCTCCATTGTCACCTTCATCTGCGTCTGAAGCATTCACTCGCCCAACAAATGCTGCATGGGGCGGATAAGAAGACTCAGGAGGTGACTCATCCACTGAGAAATTGTAGACCTGTTTGGAGAAGACTGGAGCATTATCATTGATATCTGCCAATCGAATATTAACCGTTGCGGTGGCCGACAATGCAGGCGTGCCAGAATCACGGGCCACTACCCAAAATCTAAAACCGTGAGGATTTCTCTCACGGTCAAGAGATAGAGTAGCAGCAATTGATCCGTCCGAATTAATTTTAAAAGGTTTCAAGGTTTGTTTTTTCTCTCCAGGAGGCCATTCGATGCGATATTTTAGGCGAGCATTTATTCCATCATCTGCGTCGGCAGCAGAAATGGCTGCTACCCTGGTATTTGGTATATTTCCCTCTCTGACCAGCCGATGATACTCATGGGAGGGCACAAAACGTGGAGGGTTGTCGTTGACATCGCTGATATAGACAGCCAAATGATAGCGAGTTGTCTGTGGGTTCGAGCCTTCATCCTGGCATTTGATGGTTCCTTCACGCACGGCTGCAGTTTCACGGTCGAACTTCCGGCGTGTGAAAACTTTGTACAATGTACCTTTTGGACTTTTGCCTAAGACTTTAAGTCCAAAATCAGCATTAGATAGCAATTGACAAGAAAGCTGGCCATTCTTCCCTTCATCACCATCAGACACTTCTGCTACAGCAATCGCGGTGCCATTTGGACTATTCTCAGCCACTTCAACACGTCGTGAGCCCTTCACAGGGCGAACGTTGATAACTGGGCGATGATCATTCGTATCTCGAAGATGAACTTTGACAGATGCCACTCCCGTCTTCGGTGGTCTTCCACCATCCGTGGCCACTAACTGAATTCCATAGGAAGAACGAGTTTCATAGTTCAAGCGCCCAGCGACAGTAATAACACCCTCTCTCCGATCAATCGCAAAAACTTTGCGGACATCATCTGAGGTGGAAACTGCGAACTGATAATTTACTCTACCATTATCTCCTGAGTCTAAATCTGTGGCGCGAGTGCGGGTCACAACATGGCCGATGGACACATCTTCATTCAGCCACGCCTCATACAGTGGTTTGTCGAATTTCGGCGCATTGTCATTTTGATCTGTCACTCGAATTCGAATCGTCGTTGTGCCAGTGAAGTACGGTGGAGATCCATCCTTCGCTAATAATGTAAGATTATGCCACGCATAGTGCTCTCTATCAAGAGTCCGAGTCACCACAAGTAGTGGCATAACACTACCGGAACCAGATCGCTGAGTTTTTAAAGAGAAATACTTGGACGGTGTGGCCAACTCGTAGCTGGTAATGCTGTTATTCGTTCCATCAGGATCTTTAGCCAGAGGAATTTCAATGAGACTGTCGAGAGGCCAATTCTCAGGCACATCCACAATTGGCTCAGTTTCCCATCGAGGCTCATTGTCGTTCACGTCGACGATATAGATATATACCGAGATAACGGTCATAGCCTTCCCGGCAAACACGACGAAGTGATGAGTACACGATGATACAGAACGCGATGTGCAGAGTTTGGTGTCCTCTCGATCCACTCTGGAGGCCACAGTCACTTGGCCCGTTGGACTGACTTTAAAAAATTTATCACTACCGCCGAATTTTGTATCTTTGCCGATCGCTGTCAGGCGACTCGCAAGTTCGCCCACTACTTGGCCAATACCGAGTTCCTCTGAGATTTTGAAGTTGACGGAGGTGCTAGATTTGACGGCTGAAGAGGGCAGAGAGAGAAGGAGCGGGAGGAGGATGAAGAAAGGGTGCATTTTGGAGGACGATGCGACGACGCCGACGGAACAGCAGATGGAGACATAGACGTGCGGCATCCTTCTCCATGGCACGCACGCGGTTTAATAGGCAAATCCACGAACTGCCGTCAACCGACCTCAACGAACTCTAGACGTCATGTAATTGGCTGACGAGAAGGACGAATCACAACGCAGAGGATACCGTTTCTTTCTAAATGCAAATTACAATGACAGATTGGACAGTCGGTAATAATTGTTTTAATTCATCCATTCCAAAGTATTGTAAAGAAAACGCTTATAAGTACCGATTTATGAATGCTGCACTCTGTCATTGATAAGTCTCTCATTACAAACACTGACAGTCACTAGAACAACAATAGTTAGTTTATCAAAGTTTGATAATGTGAATGAATGATTGCCGACGTTGTTCTTATGACTAACATAACTAAATCTCCTAGGGTATTCATCTAAGCGGAAAGTTTTTTTAGATAAGATAGAATCTACTTGACGTGGATTCTGAGGCATCAGACACTGAAGAGGGAGTCAGTGACTGATGGAGCGAAGAATGTATAGAATAGACTACCGGTATGTAAGAATGCGCGATAAAGTCTCTCCAAAACCAGACCGGACTGTCAAAAACTTCAAGCATTTTGCTATTCTTCAAGTTGAAATTCAATTAATTGATCAGATTTTAAATCAACACAAATCCTGAATGGAAATCTTGATAATTTCCAGCTGAAGTTATTAATTTTGACACTTTTTTTCTGAAGTTGTTAACATGATGTATAGTAGGAGCTATAATTTGAACAGCTGCATGAACTTTGAGAATTTTAGTGCGCATTCTGTCATCGAGGATGGATTCCTGCCTATTTGCGGGGAGATTCTACTTGTTCGAAAACGGGTTCTCCTTGAGTCAGCTCAAAGGCGGCTTCTATATGAGGTCTAGCTCTAATTATAGGCAGGTTCTACTCGAGGCCTGGTTCAACTCAAAGTTGAGATCTGTTCGCGGGCTAGCTCTACTCGAGAATGCGGGTCTATCCCAAGGCGGGTTCTGTTTGAAGGCGATTCCATTCGATGATGAGGACTCTATTTGAGTATGGATGAGTTCGAACCAGGGTTCTATCGATGGAGTGTTCTATTCAGAGGCGCGTTCCTTTCAAAGGCGGGTTCTGTTCGCGTTCTTTTCGAGCATGGATGCGGGTTCTATTCGATGCAGTTTCTAATGACGGCACGTTCTATTCAGAGGCGAGTTCTATTCAAAGACGGGCTCTGTTAGCCCTCTATTCGATGATGCTTGTTCTATTCGAGCGTGTACATGGGCTCTTCTTCAAGGCGGGTTTGCTCACGGGCTAGCTCTATTCGACGAAGCGATGTAGTCGACTTTCGGTTCCCTTTTTCACTGAACGTTTGACAATCGGTGCTTTCGCCCGTAAATGTTGGTCCAGATTCTTTATATAATATACTCATAGAATTTTCAGTCAAAATATAGTATTTTTCCATCGTACATGCGTCTCCCTGCTTCACACTTATGGGGTGAAATCTGACATATTACTTCACATGGTTGGAGACAACCGGGATTTTGGTTTTCGGCTTAATCAAAACCGGCCGGCTCCGGCTGTGAGCAACAACAAGTGAAATAACTTATCAATTCACCAATCAAATGAGCTATGGGATTACTTTGCTATATCCACACATATGCTGCACGCCTAATTCATTGTAAAAATAACTGTGATTTCAAAGCCGATCACATCCAAGCAAAAGTTTTGAGATGCCTGTAGAAATGTCAATCAAAATCTATCGCATGCCGTTCACTTATCAAGCAAAACTCCACGATCAGACATCCACCCATACACAATTACGTATGCAATGAGATGGAATCGTTTTAAAAAATTCGCATGTCCTGTGAGAAGGTGGTTTGGAAATTTATCAATGTGGAATATGACCAAGTGTAGGGGTCAATAAAAAAGCAATTTCTTGCGTGCGTCTTTTATGAAACTTGGTGAGAATCTATTTTGCGATGCCTGCCCATCCATTGCTGGTTGGGATGGATTTATGCTTTGGGTAAAACAGGAATGAGTAAAAAGACTGACTGTGATGACATTGGCCTTTATCAGCCTTCGTGACCTGAGATGAAATTTTGAAAATCCCGTAGGCTACACATGCGAACTGGCAAAACAAAATATGATGCAGTATAAATAAAGAATTGATAAGATCAGTTAACGAAATTGATTAGTCCTTAGAACCGCTACTTTTACTTGAATTCTAATAAGATATTTAATATGATGTTGCATTAATGTCTAATGGAAAAGCGGTTAGGGAACTTCATTTTGCCTGTAGTTGCTTATATATTTTTAGTTGTGAATTTACTTTTATGAAACCTGCCTGAATTCACAAATATTTCTTAGATTATTTAATTTTCTGTATTTTTACAGCTAGCTGCTAAGTTTAAGCATACACATCTCCCGCCGATTGTTTGAAATTATTCATTCGTCGGCATCATATTTGATCACGTACTGTTCTATCCCATTTATTTTGGAAGGTAAACGTCGTCGCATTAATTGCCTTCTGTCCTATGTGCATGTCCATAATCCATGCTTTGGATGAGTCATTGCCACCATTGCCAATATCAATAAGATATCACTGAACATGCTTCTAATAAATTGTCACAAGTCAATCTGTGAGTCAGATATGTGTTTATAACTGAGCTCTGTTACACTGACCAAGATTTATGCGAAGGTGATCACATCCAGTGTTGGGATCAGCAAAATGATATGACAGAAATGTGAATATGGCCAATATTGCCATATTAACGTCTCATTACTTTAATGGTGTTTAGAAATTGAAGATCTCTTTCCAGCAATTATTTCTTTATTTGCTATGAAAGCTGCATTTCCAAGGAGATAATTAGAATATACTGAAATACTACAGAAAATCCTATTAATATAGAAAGGCAAACAACAGCCAACAGCTAAGAGATGCGTCAGTTATGTGTTGTCTCAGGAAAAAATGCGACAACACCAAAAATCATAATTGATTGTGCATATTTGAACAGTGAAAAAATGCTTTGCATACGGCTATAGTAAAAGTCCGGCCAACAGCAAGAGTGCCTGCAGAGAACAAGGCCGAATATGAGACTTTCACAGAAATATGCACATGTGCAACCTTTGGCTACTAAGAACCTGCGCGTCTGCCGAGTTCTGTCCGGTTCCTTCTTCTTGTCAGACAGGAAAAAGGAAATGGGGAAACTTCTGAAAATTCTTTCTGAGAGATTGGACTTCTCGGATCCTTCGGAGCTAAAGACAGAGTAGAAAACTACCAAATCGCCCGTGATATAGAGAATTTTTATAATGGCAGTTCTTTGGTCATAGATCTCATAGGTCGTCTCACACGTGAGAACATATCGTAGGGAATGTGATCATCGAACATAATTATAGATAATTGATTTTTCTAAATTGTTGATACTGCTATACTCACATGCACAGCTCAATGAGTCCATTCTGACACTAACGTATGATTTTCTATTCAACTCCTCAATGATCTATTCACTTTTCCAATCCTCATTGTTCATAAACACCGTATACATGAAGTACATTGAAGAATATATCTGCAGAATGTAAGAGAAGCAATAAGTTGTAGTTCAGAGCAAATGTGCACTCTCTGTCAATGAATGAAACAGCTGCAAAATGTGTATCGCTTCAGATGGGGATGTAGCTCAGCGGTAGAGCGTTCGCTTTGCATGTGAAAGGCCCCGGGTTCGAACCCCGGCATCTCCAATTATTTTATCATTTAATCGTCTTTTTTGTTAATTTTGATAAATGTCTAATCCTATGAAAAGTCTTCTCCCCTACGACGTTTTCAACATCAGGATGTCAAAGTCAACTTCTCCTAAAAGATTCGACATATATTGTTTAGGAAAACAGCTACCAAAGTTAATTCGGATAGGCCAATAGAAATTATTGAGATTCTTTGAAAACTGACATTCGGTTTCGTTAGAAAGGTCTACGAGACTTGCCTAGTCATCTCTAGGAGTCTACAAGAGAAGCATGTGATTGGGTATCATTTTATCGTCCATATAGACTAAACTAAGGGATTTGATAAAGTTTCACATTGTCTCTTACTGAAGAAGATGATCATAGTCCGGCAGCCAGAACGAGTTTCTGCAGGGAATGAGGCCGAAAGTGAGACAATTTCTCAGAATGATGTACACTCTATGCCTACTACGAATCTGCACGTCTGCCGGGTTCTAGTGAGTTCCTCTTCTTGTCAGACACGATCGAAGAAAAACAGATATAAATCCAATGCGACGCAGATTGCAGTTTTTGGCTAAAATGAAATTTTGTATGTTTTCTCTGATTAAACTAAAAGTACTAAGCCCAGAGTCATGCTTTTTGACATGTAATGTCTTCAGATCATTTCCTATGATGTGCATGTGCTATTATCATGCATCTAATCGGCAATGTAGGCTATGTGAAAATGTGGTTGAATGTGGATAAAGTTGCTCAAAATGTTAATGTTTGCCGACATCAAGAGGCTTGCCAAAGCTAAATGTGTTTAGCTTTATAGACAGGGGTGCATGAAGATGGAAGGCGTTGACCTGAAGACATTCCCTGTCAAAAATCATGACTCTGGGCTTAGTACTTTTAGTTTAATCAGAGAAAACATACAAAATTTCATTTTAGCCAAAAGCTGCAATCTGCGTCGCATTGGATTTACATGTGTTTTTCTGTGATCTTGTCTGACAAGAAGAGGAACTCAATAGAACTCGGCAGACGTGCCGATTCGAAGTAGGCATTGGGTGCAAATTATTCTGTGAAAGTCTCGATTTCGGCCTCGTTCCCTGCAGAAACTCGTTCTGGCTGCCGAACTATCAGTAGCAATTTCGACAACTTGTCAACGACTTTTTGTATGCAATTTACTTTCCTCTAGGGTGTAATGCAAGAATGGAAAAGTACAAGTAATTTTATGGGGCATTCGACAATGATCCTCGAACGGTCCTCTTGCAATTGGGCTTTTTGTTCAACAAGCCTCTCGCATTCTTTTGAAAATAGAAACTTGTCAACAAAATATGCAGATGACATTTTGCGAACATCAAATATTAAACTGATGATCTAATATCAGACAAATGTTAGAATGATTCGGCAAAATGGTGAAATTGTTTGAACAGAATCAGATGATAATAAAGGCAGGCAAAATTCCAATAATAAGCATCTTCACTACATCGAAATATTCTTTCAAATATACCACTGAAGTTCAACACAAAAATACTTGCTGCCACATTTGATAAGAATTAGCATTGGAATGGCCACGATTGCCAGGATGGGTTAATACTGTTCTTTGTAATTTCTCATTATACAAGGAAAATATTTAAGGGTAATTCATAAATCACATGATGGCATAGAGGGTGGTTGGAGAAAGTATGACGAAACATCAGGGGAGGGGGTCGCTCTTCTTCATCACGAGATGTCGACTGATATCAAGCCAAATGATAGAAGCAACAATGGAGAGGCCGTCCTCTCAAAAGCAATCGAGCGAAGGCCATGGAACAATGATAGACTATTAATATATACGATTCATGCCTCAGATTTTGACGGCGCATATTGAACGAGCTCTCTCATTGCACGTAGGCTACCTACTTACATTCTTGAGTAGTGAGTAGAGGCCTATCTAAATAACACCAGACTATAGAAGCACATAATTTAATTACATTAGGGCCTACATACAAATCAAATATACACTGAATCAAAAAAAACGGAAACCCCTGTTTGTCATATATAGGAACTTTGTTTTAAGTGTAAACTTATCTGGCACTTTTGTATTTTTTGATTGTCTCTGTTTGCTTACAATTCATAGCATTCAATTAATCATGATGACCTTTCTACAATATCTAAGTTACTAGACAACAGTCACAGAGCTGCCTGATATATTGCGCAATAGTGACATGTTGTAAGAAACAACCATGCATGCATTGTAATGCGCGTTGATTGTTTGTGAATTGTTAGCGATTGATTAAGCGCACACCAAGCTGATATCTAGATCTACCAAATGCCGCAAATTAGTGACAGTGCTAGAAACCAAATGGTAGGGATGTGGAAGGCAGGTGCAAGCTTGCGGGTTATCGGATTGGAATTTGGAAAGGGAAATGGGAGTGTATCAAAGATTATAGAGAAATATCGACAATATGGGTCAACGGCTCATCGAAAGGGCAATGGCCCTCCCAGGTGCACCTCGAGACGAACTGATTCAGCTCTAGTTCGCTCAGCGCGTTTAAACAGATTCATGCCAGCCACTGTTCTTAGACACCAAGTCCTGGCCCTGTTCCATCTGTTTACACTGTTCGACGCCGGCTGGCAGAAGCGAAACTAAGATCAAGGAGACCTAGAAAAAGGCCACGTCTCACAACATTGCATGTTTACAATCGAATGCGATGGGCCATGGCGCATAGCCACTTTTGCCGTGTACCTTTTGCCGTTTGCCCAGCAATCCCTGGGAGAATCCAGCAACTGGTTGTTGATGAATGACAATGCAACGCCACATCGATGCCGTGTTGTCAAGGATTTCAAGGATGGCATGGGTATTCGAACTTTACGTTGGCCCAGTAAATCCCCTGACTTGAATCCCATTGAGAATTTATGGAATATACTGAAAACAAGAGTTGCCCGGAGGAATCCCATGAATTTGGAGGAACTGAGAGCTCTTCTAATTGAGGAATGGGACGGACTTCCAGAATCATTGCTCCACAACTTGGCTGACAGTGAAACCAGAAGAGTTCGGGCTTTACTTTTAGCGAATGGCAGCCATACAAGGTATTAATTTTGTTTTGTGTGCATCTTCAATCAATATTTTTTGAATGCTTTCTGGTTAATACATACTTCATCTGAACGAGCATGCTGTTTTCTATGTCACCGATTTCTGAACTTAACAAGACAATGAAATAGCAAATCCTAAACTATAAAAGACAAGGATAAAACACTGTAATGCAAGATTGAAGGGGTTTCCGTTTTTTTGATTCAGTGTATACATGGTGGTATTTTCGAATGCGACAGCAATATAGGATATTTTAACCGAGGTCTGAGATAAGTTTTATAGATGAAACATGCGCTCCGATAGCAAATACTAGGTAATGAAGCAAATGAGAAGAGGTTCTTAACTTTATTTGGTTAGATGTTGGTAAGGCAAGGGAGATGGGGCAACCATGGAAAGGGAGTATGCCCTATCATCTTTAATAAGACAGTTTGATTACGTGATCTGTGAGAAGGGGAGGGGGTTCATGCGAAACATCATCGAGGTGGGAGGGTGCTAAAAATTCAGCATTTTAGCATCACGTGATTTATGAATGGCCCCTTAGCCAATGACAGTTAGTCAGAAAGCCATGTGGAGAAAAACTCATGTCAGTTGCAAATTGCAAACACTGCCGATTGCCACACCGGGCTTTCCATCCTTATAGCTCCGAATTTTATGATGTTCAAGATGCAATGTGTTTTCTTCCTATTTGTGGCATTCATTTGATCTAATTCGTTCACCTTGAAATTATAAGTCAAAAACTGTTAAAAGGATAACATTCAGAAAAAAAGCAAATCAAAAATTTAAATCTCCAATTTTAACAGATTTCTGAAAAGTTTGAAATTTTAGTTAACTCTATCAATTTATCTTCTAAATGAAATGTGGAAGGAAGCTTTTCCTCCAAATGTAACTGTGAAATGATATTCTGCAGTTTGAAATAACTTCAAATGAGACGACTTCGGATGACGACTCTCAGACACCCAGAGTATGGACAATTCACAAAATTGACTGCTTGAATGTTTCATTTACTAAAAATTTCAACAAGAAGCAATTACATGACATTTGAATTTCCAATTCTTTAGTCAATATCTATGTTGTAATAGATGATCATGAATTATAGATCCAGGCTTCAAAATTACCCCCTCCCGATCGTCATTAAAATTGTTCAGTGAATGACTATGACTCTCTCTACATTTATGCCATGTAAGGACTTTGAACATCGAGGCTCTCTACTTCGCAATGCCAAAAGAGCATGTTAATCCAGGAACTACTAAGTTTAGTAGTAATCTATGTATAATTATCTACTAGTTATCTACTAGCTAGTAGTAGTATCTATACAGCTACCTCTGTAGTCCCTGGTTGATCATAGATCTCAACCATAGATATCGTTGCCTACACTAATGCCTATTATGTAATTATCTTGCTCAGTGTTTGATAATTTCCATTCCTTATTCTGATGTCAGATGTCTCATCAGTTGCATTGCGAGTGGTTGTTTAGGCAACCAGTGGATTAAGAATTCGATTTGATGTTTCCTATTCATAGCCTTAACCCATTAGAACTTTCCATATTTTGTGATGCATATTCCTTCAAATATTCGAGAATCAGTTATCCATTTATTTCCAGTTATACCATTTATTGTATTCAGATCATAGTTAACTTTCCTCATATGTTTCGCACTATCATTCCTTGGTTGCCGACTTCACATAAATATTCAGATTGTTCCTCTAATTTACAATTTGCAATGTCGCGATATCCACACGCCGTTTCCGAAGCAATAGTTTGTCTGTTCGATTACTGCGGAGGGGCGTTTTCAAAGTTTGACCAGCGCTTATGATCTGAATACACATCCGCTCATCTATGATATATTTGAGCTAAGCAAATACAGTCTTCCCAGAGGAGAATTCTCCCACGATCTCAGCAGCAAGCAGTAATTACTTTGCACTATTTATAAAGTACTTGTTGAAAATCGGTATAGATATAAGTACTGTGAGCAGAGGGAACACTTCGTCTTATTGCTTCATTGATGATTCAATCCACATGTTGACATTAAAACAACAAGATTTTACGTTTTCAATGTTTTCAGTCCCAAAATCAGACGGTGAAGAACATAAGGTGGCTCAAGTGACTGATAATAACCTAGATATCGCTTAACTTATGATAATAACCCTCTCTTCAGGATACGTCATTTCACAGATTCGATGTAGAATTAACAAAATGAAAATCAATTGATAACTTGTCTGGAAATGCTTTTTTTCTAAAGTAAATTCATTTAATAGAGACAATATCGAATTTGATGGTGAAGATTAAGTGGGGAGACTGGCGGAGTTTGAAGATATCTACAGACAAATTTCAAATTGAAGTATAAACGAATTTATCAGTGAATGACAAGGGCAAAATGCTTTCGTGGATGGTGGTCATCATAGCATCTGGTGTCTTCAAAGAAGAACACCCACCGTGACCGAGAAATGGAAGATTCGACGCACTGTAGTTCCTTTCATTCAATGTAATTAGATTTGTCACTGTTGTTTTTCTGTTTCATCGTTTATGGATTTACAGTATTTCTCCATCCTTTTTGATAATCACCGAATTTCTTTGATCATGCGGATTTAAGTCTGGAAGAAATAGTTTTACAGCATTTTGTGGATAAATTTACAATCAGAATTTGCAAGTTTGATGAAGCCGACAGTGGGACATAGAAAATGGAGTATTGTATGAAGACAACAAATATTTCGCTTAACTGAACATGCATGTACCGTACATGCAGGTCAATTTTTCTCAAATTCAAGCATTAAATCTGCATTATATCATAATTTCAAATTTTACGAACTACAACACATAGAATAGGTATATCAGGTAGAGTAGTAAATCAGCAATAATTAAATCCCCTTTGTGTATACAGTTTCGATTTTATTAAATGAACTTGAATGAGACCCAACATCACATGTGAGATATGCAAAATTTTGCGCTTTTGTAGAAATTTTGGATTTGTCGATTGATCTTGATAGCAAAACAGAAGGAATAATAGCATTTTACAAATTCTCCGTTCCATGTCAGCCTGTGCGAAAATCGAGGTAGGGCAATATAGTTTGTCAAACTATCAATCCGATGGGTTACTATCACTTTAATACATATAGCCTTATCAATAAGAGCACCTTCTTGAGCGTGTGCAAGCCATAAACCGTCACAGGAACAGCAAAGTGAAATAACCACTGACAATTATCACAAATAAATTGAAAGATGTAAATGGGTCCGCATTGCTGTACAAATTTGAGTGAATCATAAAATTAATTATACCGATGAAAATGGAATTAAAAATTTGTAATTTCAGCCAAGGAAGACCTTTTCTGAAGACTTTGCATTATAATGCAGCTTACGAATTTCCTTTGATAATCATCTTGATTTCCGGTTAATTAAGATGCTTGTTAGCAGATGTCATTCCTTCTGATATCCTTCTTGTTTCATACTTCTTATAAAGGGGCGTCATGACGTTAGTATTCAAATTTGCAAAATTTTGTATTTTTTAAAGATGCTCAAATAATTTTTTGGACCACAGGCGCGTAATCTCCGTAAAAAAACTGAATATACCTACTCTATGCGACAGCATGTACGAAGTTCTCATGCTAGCTAGAACATTTTGTACTCGAAGATTATTTTAGAATGGCAATCGAAAATCGAAAAACTGCAATTTGATAACAAAGAATCCCTGACTCTCTGCAGTTCTAATGGTGGCACATACAGGAACTTGCGAAGCCGACGAAAGGAAAAATGATCTAAATACATTGATTGACCAAAACTTTATTTTCCACTTTTGGATTACTGTGAATTGCTTCAAAATGCTCCTAACGCGACAATTCCATCTGATTCGAAGAATTCAGATAATTGTGCACATGTTTTGTCGGTAATGTTAGTAAATACGATCACTATTTCGAAAGATAGCAGGTAAACGAAAAAAACGCGGAGAAACTTCCCTATGAACTTGACATAGTCTGTGAAGTTTTCGTTCTAGACAAACTGTAAAGATGACCAGTGCATGTATAATTCTGTGTTGCGCTTTAGGGCTATAAAATTCAAGTAAACGCACGTCCGTATTTTATGTGCAACATGGCAAAATGCTCTGAAACAATTTTTCACTTAGAATCACCGAGAGATTGCTCCGATTCGACTGACAGTCTATTTTGTCAATATATCATCTTGATTTCTAAGTCAGCATTGAGAACAAGGACGTATGTAAACGGGGTTCACTATGACCAGATTCGGTGTAACATTGAAGAAAGAGCAGATTTGTCTTTCCAAGCGTTGTTGGTAATTTTCATCTTCAACTCATGTAAGAAACGTGAAGATTTTTCGCACAGGAATTTTTACAAATTACTCCTAATTTCAGATGTAAACTTTGCTTCTCCAAGTAATAAAGCTAACTCAATGAATAAATGCCCGCCAATCAATTCGTGGAACGTTCACTTGCAGCAATAGAGTAATCATGGAACATTCCAGTCTCAAGGTCTATCTCATGCGCATCAACACTTCCATGCAGAGAATAACATGTGAAGTACATCAACGAAATGGAAATTGCAAAGTTACTTCTCCAATGCAAATGCTCAACAATATGATGAGAAATTTCTTAAGGAATGTTGAAAACCGTTTCGAGTTTCAGTGCCATTTTCGGGACTATTAGGACTATTTATTCTGTTTGGTATAAGGCAGCTTTGACTTTAAAATTCCGATAGTCTTGCGGTTGTGAAGGCAAATGCGGAGGCACCTTTCTTGGAATGGTAGGACTACACAGCCCTCCAGGATTGTCCAATTTGATGCCATCGATTAAATCATGAAACAGCTTTCTGGCGAAGGAAATTCATTTCGACTGCAAGATGTAATAGATCGAATGTCTGAAATTTCTTATGTTTACTTGTGATACTTAATCCTCGAAGATTTTGATGGACTTTGTAGTGACGTTGCATGTCTGACTTTGAACTTGTGACATTTTTGTGTACTTGTACTTTTGACTTCTAAAATGCATTTATATTTGAAATATTTTAGAAAATACGTGCTCCATATTTTGCGACTCCTACATTCAAAAAGAAAAGTATTTGAAAGAAGGGTTTTCAAAAAAAGCCTCTACAACTTTTGTGACTCTTATTCAAATGCCACTTAGAAAAAATTGCTTATAATTCTCACTTATTTTGCCCTCAAACTTCTTCAGTTTTATCCCATTTTTCTAAATTCACTTTATGCTTTAAATACCGACTGATTTCATTTAGTGAGTCGGTGTTTACGACTTTCAACTTCCCAGGATATGGTTTTCATGGCGGAAAAGGGAATATGAGCTCTACAGGATTTTATGCTCCTAATAGGAAAACTGATTTCTGGTTTAACTTTCCACTTAGTTGTTAGTGATCACCATCCAATCAAATTTAAGTCATCTCGAAATCGTGAGCCTCAATAGATCTCGAAATCCTAGAACTCAATTTCATGAAGAATGGAGTCAGCTTTCTCTTTTGCAGGCAAATTTGATGACTTGTATGTTTATGTATTAACAATACAACGACTAGATTCCTCGGTTTCTTGAGTTAATGCTTTCTTGGCGAAATATAGATTATTTCTCTAACAGGAGCGCAGAATTTTGATACAAGGAAGCAATTCCGAAAAATGCTGTGCTACCTGCACGGCTGTACAGTTTATCGTTAGCATGGTGGTACCGAGTAAGTTTGATTGCTCTGGGAGAGTTGAGAGGCGGAGAATACAGCTGAAACAGAGATTTTTGGAAATACATGTAAGTTGCGATTTCTGCTCATATCTTACCTACAAAACGTACAAGAAAATTAAAATAGCCCTTTCATCCAAATGAATGAATTGTTGTGAGGCATGAAAATCTGTCTGTTTTCCGACTTGGGGCCCACTATTTGCAACATAAAAGTATGAGTGCTACTCATAAAGCCATTAGTAGTAGTGCAATAGGATTTTGCCACTATTTATATAATAATTACATAGATGCATTTGTGGGTGCATGATTTCTTAATCACAATTGCTATATTCTTTGTTGATGGTCTATGAGCAATTTGAATTCATTGAGATGTTTTAGTTTTGTAAAAAATGTACAACAAGTCTCATGTTCAAAATGTAGACTACTTCCAGACTTGTGTTGTAATTGTAATCAATTGCATTTTTAGCATTGTAATTGAGAATTAACTGCTACTTCTTTCAAGTCAGTACTATAGGATATTCATTCAACAATGAACATAAATTACTTTATTTACCTTGTCGATAATGCGGTACAATAACTGCCAATAATCCGACATTGTGATATTATACCTTGATGTGCACCAGGGATCATCAACAACATTTTTAAAGCATTTTGCGACCAAGCTTGCGGTCAAAGTCTAGATTGGTAGTTGTTTAAGGTTGCAAATGAAATCTAAAGCTATCTAAAGTTATTGCAAAGTAATTGAAATATTGATGCCTGATTGTAGAAAAACGGATTAATTTGTAGTTGTAATCAATTACATCTCATAAGTACAGATTGTTTCATAAAAAATGGATCACCCTTAAACATCGCCTTCACTTCAACTTTGTCTAACTCCGCCAAACTTGAACGAATTTCTCTGAAATTTGGAAGATATGTCAGTTGTGCTTACTAATATCATTGTTGGAAATTTCAAGCATGAATATTGAGTTGTTTTCCTGTTATAGATAAAAAAGTAGTAGCTAATTTGATCTTCATTTAGCAATGTTACACAAAATCATACCTCACTCTTATAAAATTACATTTGTTTCCTTTGTTATGTAATATGTTGTTCTACAAGCCAAAAGCTATCAAGCAAAACAAAAATAAAGAAAATCGGTCAATCAGAGCCAGTATAGCACCATTATTCATCAACGATAATGTAACTGCTACATGTGATTAACTGGACTTCATGTTCCATAGCTTCCTGACTTCGTTGCGGTGGTGTTGGCAGCACTCCTGATTGCTTTCAGCTAGAAATCTATCTCTTACCGGTTGAAAACAATACAAAGCACAAATGAACAATAACGAGATCGCATTCACAAAAGGCAAAGTGTCAGCCTTGCTAGAACTAGGGTTGTCTTTGCGAGCTACAAGCAAGCGACTAAATGTCCCTTACACAAATGTGCATCGATGGCATAATGATGATTTTCGACTCTGTCGTAAAGAGGGCTCTGGCCGTCCACGCAAAACATCCAAACGTAGAGACCGCCTAATTTTGAGATTTGTTAAAGTTGATCCAAGTCTCTCGTTAACTGAGATGGCTGCACTAGACTCGTCTATTTCTAAGTCCAACTTGGACAGATCAACTTGGTTATTTATGGATGATAGTGCTACCTGTCACAGGAGTAGTAGAGTCAACTTATGCAAGTCTCAATTAGGGCTTAGGACATTATCTTGGCCAGCTCGTTCTCCTGATCTGAATCCCATAGAAAATGTATGGAGTATTCTAAAACGTAGCGTTCGTCGTTCACTGCTACCTACAGATGGCGTATCACAACTTACGTCACTGTTAAAAAGAGAGTGGAGAAAGTTAGATCAGTCAAAAATCAACGATATCATCGAATCAATACCTAGACGAATTGTTAATGTCATTGACAATTAGGGTAGGGCCACAAAATATTAGCTTCTTAAGAACCGTTACTGTATCATAGCTTATCAGATTATATAAGGACATTTAAATATATTAGGGACATAAAATAACATGAAAAATGCTTTCTGTATCATGCTTATGTTTTATTTAGTCAAATTTTAGGATGATCCACTTTTTATGAAACGGACTGTAATTGACACAAGTTTTCATTTCTAAATAAAGGTCAAATATTTGATGCTCCTATGGACAAAATTTGATAAATTTTTCAACTGGTTATCAGAAATGCGTAGAAACTGAAAATCAGAACAAATTGCATAGCTGGTGTATGGCCGGTTCCCGGATCCCCCATACTCAGCGGATGATATTGGGTTCACTTCTCCCCGTCCTTGCTAGGACTTGGACTGCCCTACCCGCCGCATTTCAATTGCATTTTCGGGTCTCTAGCTCACTATTATGCATCGCTAGGCCAATCGATATGGTAGGCTCAATAAAGTCTGGATGTTCAATTAATAATTCTTACTATTTTTAGCTGGTAGCTGAATGGAAAGCAGTAAAATTAGCGAAAACTACGTGACAATTATTTTAAACTTCATAAACGCTTCAAACTCTCATAAAATGCGGCTATCTCACATGCACGCATAGGCATGGTAGCCAGTCTATTGGTACAATGGATACCGTGCTGATGCAGAAAAGTTGCATTTAGAAAATGCAGTAAAGCTATAGCAAACGTATGCAGCCATTAGAATGTGGTGTAAATATGTTGAACCGTAAATTCCATGTGAATCGGAACAAAATGCTAAGGAAGTAGGGAAAACCCATGGATGGGGTGAACACATAGCCAGCCGACCAGATTTCTGCAAATAGATCGCACTCAGCATCCGCTGATACAGTTCTACAATGTTGCGCGTAAATTATCATAGAAAATGTTTCAGAATTCAGCTAATGAATAAATTTGATCATCTAATCCGACAAGGGAAGAAACCATGAAAATACACCTGAACTAAAAGTCACAAAAGGGTACGACGATGCAATAGGAACTGAAAGAACCCCATACCCCCAGAAGGGATTGGTTCAAATGAGCAAACCATTGACAGCTTATTCTTCTAAATTTGTAGATGAAGTTCACCAAATTACACCGTACGAACAAGATTCATGTGGTCTAAGCAGTCATGCTAACACGTGTAATTCCATGCACATTTGCTCAAAAGCCTGAGCGTGGACACCCTTCACTTTCAGAAACTTTGGTAATCATGCATAGATCTTGATATTTTCAAAAAATGATCTTCTCCCTGACTGAAAGGTGAAAGAATGTTTTAATCAAGAATCATCATTGCGCATTCGATTTTCGGCATTCCTACTTCAATTAATAAGGGAGAATAGTCTCTTTTAAGGATAACGTCAAAGCAGAGACTATATTATCCATTTTCTTTAATTTCCTGAACAGAACGCGAAATTCGCTTGCAATTATCGGAATGCATCGTCTTTTATGGCAGTCTTTTATGAAATTTCAATTTGTATATTTAATTTATGCTTCACGAAAATTGCATATCTCAGGTGAGATCTGACAAAAGATTGAGACGATAAAGTTCATTGCTTTCATATTGAAGAAGATCTGCTGATACGAAGATTAATTGTCACTCGGCGGAATGCATCACAAAGTGAGAAGCTGGCTGGAGGTTTTGGACTGTACTGCGCATGGGACCGTTGGGGTAAGGTACCGTTCCGGTTCTGGCCTGGTGAAGACTTTTAACCTGTTCGGCGCTTAATGTGTGCCCCTGGCCCCTTTGATCTCAAGTCATTAACCATTTGAATATACTGCAAGCCATGATTGAATAGTCATGTTTTCAAAATTCACTCAAGATGGTTTCGTGTTCAAAATTAAAGCACGAGTAATCATCAAATATGGAGAGAAAAGAGACCTTATCATTGAGAGTTACTTGCTTAAACATGGTAAAGGCTTTTGACAAGGTTCTTCACAATCGCTTGCTGAACACTCTAAGCGACCTGGGACTCAATCATGGGTTCCTGATTTGGCTGGTATCTTTTCTTAGTAAGCGCTGTCAGCGCGCTCTTATTGACGGAGTCCATGGGCCTACTGTTTATGTTACATCAGGCGTACCTCAAGGTACGGTGTTTCTTATTTGTTTTGTTTATTCATGTCAAGTCTCTGTTTTCAATGACAATGCTTGTCTCATTAAATATGCCGATGATCTCACACCAGTAGATTCTCTACAAAGGAATTCTGAGGATCCTAACTGCATGAGCTCAGTGTCAGTGGATTGCTGATAGCAAAATGTCATTAAATCTGAGGGTTACCTGTATACTGACAATTGCTACACAAATATTGAAGTTTCTGAATCTGCAACCATTTTAGGAGTTGTTTGGAGGGATGACTTAACTTGGTATGCACATTTCGACATTGTATGTAGAACTGCCTGCTGGAGACTTCACGTTCTTAGAGTATTGAAATCATTTGTGTCAAGAGAAAACTGGTGGAAGTCTTCAATAGAATCGTGCTCCCGGTCATCTTTCACACAAATCTATTATTTGGTAAACTGCCACTGTCCATCTTGCTTAACCTGAAGAGAGTCATAACTAGAGTACACCGCATCACTTGTGCGAGAGATGATTGCAACTGTGACTTTATGTTTGATGTAGGCCGTCGTCGCGATGACATGATGTGCGCCTTCCTACAAAAATGTGAAATCCCTTCTTATCCTAACACCAGCCATTTTGGCCTCACATCATCAACAACATTGAGGCGTTCGAATTCATCCTTCCCATATGCATGTTCTCTAACCAATTCAAAGCTGTAAACTGCATCTCAGTTGCTATTGTATGCGATTTTCTTTTAGCTGATTTATCGTGAACATCCCCTTTTACTTGATAAGTAAAAACCATTTTAATTTTGTGAATTTCATTCCTCAGGAAATATATGCTTATTATTATTGTTATAAGTCCGTCTTCATAGTCACCAACTAATTGTGCACTATCCTAATTTCTGAAAAATTAACTTCCCTATCCAAAATTTCAAATCGCAATGACTTGTAACCGTAAGGAAAACTGCAAACGATTATGCGTTTTTTAGGAGAGGCTCATAGCCTAACTTTCAATGTTTAAAGATGCTGCTGCTCGTCATGAAACCGAACAGGCTTTATACGATTGTGCATCAGCGCAGTATAAAAGAAGTGTCAAATTTAGGCCCGGCGTTGCTCATCTTCCTTCCTCTGGTCACAGAAAGTGTAGCTTAGAATTTCTGGGGGTGTAGGGGGGGAACAGTTGTTATCTTTGGAAGTCCTAGCTTCCGTGTTATTCACCTTCTCCCTCCTTGCGATGAAGTTACTCAGATATTGAGGCTTATGGCTTCTAAGAGACTTCATTAAGTTTGCACTTATCGTTCTTTTTTCCTTGGGGATATTATGCGTTTTCTGATATGCTTTTCCAGCTAAGAAAAAACGAATATCATAACACCAGTCTTTTTCGTATTTCAAATAATGTCCTGGTCCTGGTCCGACCAGAACCCGGTTCCCACTCCGTGCATCATCGCTATCCTCTGTTTCAAACAGTATGGTTCAGATTATTATGCGTACACTGTAGTACAAAGTCAAAAAAGAAGTCATCTTTCTATTTCGTAATGGTGACACTTGTATTGATGAAGTTAAAAAATGAATTACAAATCGTCTATGTACTGTCTTTAAAGTGCATCATAGCATTGTATATCCGCTTTCCACTGCATTGTTTTACATGCACACACTACATGCGTGTTTCTTCATTCACACATTATTATTAACATAGATTTCAGCACATTGATGCTATGAAGCAACATCTATGCCCAATTAACTTTGCAGACAATTCAAGACAATGTATTCATAAGTTCCAATGCGCTTTCAGGGCCCCCCCCCCATCACGAGGAGTCCGACCGTTGTAGCAGAAACATATCGACATGAGAACTTTAGAATATGAATTCACATCACAGACAGTTAGTTTCCTGTCGTCACACCATCGATCAGAAAAGAAAAAATAATTTAAAGAATTTGAAGCCATAATCAGAAATGCAGCAAAAAGGATTAAAAATTGTATAATGACAAAGAAGAAGGTGATTTACAAGTGGAGCATTTAAAAAATAATGTTTAACTGAAGCAATAAGAAAAACAAAACAATTGACACCATGGAAGAGGAAGGACTATTATTTTCTTTTGTTCTGCATTCATCATCCGAAATTGTGTTGTTATTTTGTCTGCAAAATGGATTCTCCATGTGTAGCATGCTGAATTTCACTGTATTATATTCCGTCATCCAACTCTGATATCCACTTTCTTTTATTAATCTATACCATTCCTACTGCTGAGCATGCTTCACACACGTACATAAATTTGTTGTGATTTTACCGTTTCTAAATGCATTGTTGTGAAAAATGAATCACATATTCGTGATCAGCGTAACAAACTAGATCAGGCAGCGACAAAATATAACTGATTTACTGCGTCTATCAGCGAAGCTAAGCAGTTGGTTCCGCCAACTTCACGGCGGAACTACTTTTATCTGTAAACCTGTATTTCTTAAAAACGACAGCGAACTCGTGGAATCTGAGCTCAGATTCGTGATCAGAAGGCTAAAGTTGATGATGCACGCAAGTTGTTTCGAATAGAATCTCGCTGTAATTAATGATGGCTCCGCTGGATGGTTCCGCCAACGGCACACCTCTTGAACAAAGTGCACTGGTAGCGAGGCCTACACTGTAAACCGTAGACCGACAGTTATCCTACAAAATTACTGACAAAATCAAACGACGATTGTCACCTCCAATATCGTGCGATATCCTACGAATTTGTAGGTTCTCCACCGACATCGAAGCAGATGCTTTGTATGCAAATTAACTAAACAAAAACTGTTGAATATTGATTGACTTTTTCGATTAGTGACTTTTTGATTTCGCTTGACTTTTGGGCAATCTGTATTATTGTGTGGCAAAACCATGATTCATTTTGACATAATTTGATTAATTACCTACATTTTTGATAAAATTTAAGCTATAACTCATTGCTATTCATTTTGTCGCTTTTTGTCAGATATTGTAGATATTCAGTGACAATCATTCTACAAGAACTAACAATGACCGACAAAATAGATTTTGTAGGATAAATGTCTGTCAATTGTCAGTCAGCGGTTTACAGTGTAGCTCTTGTCAACCACAGGAAGTCGGCATCATTTCGGCAGCGTTGTCATGACGACGTGGCAGTGTGCATGTGAGTGTCAAATTCTATGGTTTCAATATTCACAATTGGATATTTAATTTCAAGTGCAGTCACTTCGAGTGAATATCTCTAAAATTTCTTCACAATCGAATTCATGTTCACATTCGAGAACCCATCGATTTTTCAGACATTCTCTCATATTTTTTCCTGAAACATTACTCCGAGATCTCATTTATCTTGTCTGTTACGAGTCCTTTTGTCAATCTCATAGATATCGGAAACATTATGGAAACAGATTTGCTCGAGTTCACTTCTCTACCGATGTCTGGAAGTAAATCTTTATCATTACTGACGCTCCTCCTCTCGAAGCGAGGCTGGTCCATGGCATTGGGGAATTAATTCTCATACAACATTAACGAGCAGTCATTTCCCAGTATAATCCATTTGTGGCACATAAAACAGTCAAGAAACATTAATCTGGCCATAAACCAGCCGTCATTGTCGAGAAAGCAGTGTTCCATAGGGTTTCAGTGAGACTCTATGACAAATTAGATGGATTTGGGAAGTTCGACGCAAGTAAGTTCAACATTCTCTTCATTCTCAGTAAAACATCATCCTCAACTATCGAAATGAGGAGATCTTCAAAGAGGAGAAGTCATCATAACGGTGACATGAGGAAGTCACTGAAACTTGCATTTTGATTTTGACAAATTCATACAAGCCTAAAAGAAAAAGTGAAGAAAAAATGAAAAAGGATTAATTTGCATGAAACAGTTACTCGGTCAGTAGCCCGGCTCTTTTTTCGGTTTTACTGCACTTGTAGCCATAGAAAATTTGCAGCTAAACTGCGAAGTTGGAATGAAATATTCTTTATAATCATAAATTATTGTTCAACGGCGAAAGACAGCAATTGCTTCAGTTCGCATAAACCGTTTGTTGCAGAGGAGCACAGATAGGATCATCACTTGTCGGCTACGAATGCACTGTAAACCGTTGACTGACAATTGACAGACATTTATCCTACAAAATCTATTCTGTCGATCACTCTTAGTTCTTGTGGGATGATTGCCACTGAACAATATCTGAAAAAAGCGACAAAATGAATAACAATGAATTATAGCTTAAATTTTACAAAAACGTAGCTAATTAATTAAATTATATCAAAATAAATAATTGTTTTGCCACACAATAATACAGATTGCCCAAAAGTCAAGCAACACTAACCGAAAAAATCAATCAATATTCAGCAGTTTTTGTTTAGTTAATTTGCATACAAAGCATCTGTTTCGATGTCGTTGTAGAACCTACAAATTCGTCGGATATCGCAGGATTTTGGAGGTGACAATCGTCGGTTGATTTTGTCAGTAATTTTGTAGGATAATTGTCGGTCTACAGTTTGCAGTGCGAGGCGCCATGCGGACTCGTCAAGACCAGTTTTGTGCAATCCAAGTGCAATCATCGGGTCTGAGATTCGACAAAATACAGAAATTTCAACCTATCCATTTTAAACAAGACACCTTTCAATTGAAATATATCTCGATATCAGTGAAAGTTAGGCCTGTGGGTTAGTGCGACTGATTCAACTGAAGCACCTTGTTAGCGCATGGCCGAAAGGGATGTTCTTTCGTGTCATTGTCCTGCGAAAATCTGGAAGATAGGGCACTGCCATTTATTACAAGTGCCAATATTTTCTAGATTTAAATGCAAATTGTATAAAGTGCTAGGAAAACTCCAGTAGTGTTAGATATAGAATTAGAAACATATTTGCATCGGTTTGAATTTGAATAACTTAAATCATTATGAATGTCATTTTCTATGTCGGCGGTTACATTTGTGACGTGTTATTTATTCATTGATTATAATTGCTATGACAACTGATGTGTGGTGGTGAGGGTTTTATCCTGCCAATTGGCACAGTCGCATAAGTGGCTCGTAGCTCAGTTGGTTAGAGCACAAGTCTAGTTAACCTTGGTCGTAGGTTCGAATCCTACCAGCCACACATCTTTTGCATGGCAATTTTATCAATCGTTTATTTATTTTCATTGTTGTTGATTTTCAAAATGGAACAATTTTAACAACCAAAGTAACACTACTGTGAGCTTTCTATTTCACTGATCTGAATGTTGTTTATATGCTCTTTTTCAATCAAAGAAGAATAAAGGTTAAAAACAATCACAGAGAATATAACCTTATGAATTCCGTTAATATTGCGATGAATGGTAGATTCACCGCCAACTTTGCATATTATGCAGCTATGCGTTGACCGACATTGCAGATGTAAAAAATCTTCCTTGCTGGTTTAGATGCTCGCCATTCATTACAGTTTATGACATGCATGCAATGCAACTTCATGGATCGAAGCAACACATCGGCCCGAATACAATTATGATTTTTATTGAATTTGTAAATGAGAGGCAAACAAGAGGTTCATATAACCAGAAAGTTTAAAGAATTTATAAATTTATGATAATATAATTGAATGTTAAAAGGTTTAAAATGTTGCGATATACGTTTCTTATACAATCATGTCAACATTCCTTTTGTACATGGTCTGCATAAGCAGCTTTGATTTTTAAGAAACTCGGCTATTACTTATCTTTTCACAAAGAGAAAACTAATACCCAACTCATCAATCATTGAGAAACACTGGTTTACATGACAGGCGACCTAATCCCACATTCACTGGCGTAGTGGCTTGATAGTTGATTTTGTCTGGTAGTTGCGAAAATCTATCTAATACACATAAATCTATCTAATTGACATTGAACTCGAAGAAAATCATAGTTGCTATTGCAGGGGTACGCAGCCTTCCACATTTTTCGGCCGCCATTTCGAAGGCCGAAAGAATCACGGCTGCACTTAATGTATGTGCAAACAACTAGGTCAATAGCCAATCCTTTTTATATTCCACCACGCAAATTAGCTTTCTCTGATGAATGACGCAGTGGAAATCGCATGAAGGCCTACTTTGTAAAGAATGAGTTAGCGAGTTAACCCATATACGACCTACGGTCATTCTTGACCCGAAAAAATTTATGCTTAAGGGGCATTATCACTTGCATCCTTCTTCAGGTCATGGACTTGAAGCTAACGCGCGAACAATTCGAGTAAACTTCAATTGTCCCTTTTGTTTCTTTTAGCTCATGACTCTAGCCATGAATGCACATGAATGTAACTTCCCTAAAATATTCTATTCATGAGTTATCGAACTGCTTGAACGCCTTCATTGCGCCTGCGGGCGCGCATTTTTCGAAGCCGCATGGGCATAAAGGTGTTTGACAGTAGTATGCCACTATAGTGACGATTGTTTTTTGATTCTCTTGAACTCCAGAAATATTTGCATTATACATGTACAATATTCTTTTTCATTTACTTCTCAATGTCACGGCCGCATTTTGCCTCTGCTACGGCCGAAGGTTGCGCACCCGTGTATTATTGCATTGGTAACTTAAATTTCAGGAAATCTGTCGAATTAATTGGAGCAAACAACTCATGCAAAATTGATTAAAAATTCAATTATAGTTGCCTTCATTCTATTGTTATTTGTTTAATTTATCAGCAGTTAAGGATCATCTGCTATAAAATCAAGCAGCTAAATTAAATATCAGACTAATTGTCAACCTTTGCGCGAATTTTTAGATCTGAAATTTCAGCACAAGATAACCACAGAAAACCATCTCGATCATTATAAAATCCAACTCAACCACATATTCATCATAATATTCCCGATTAAATAACCAACCATAGGTGTAAGAAGCAAATATATTGTAAGATGTTGAATTTTTCTTCCGATAGCTGTATGACAAATAATTACGCATTTGTTCATCTTTAATTAATGTCTTTATGAAACCGGTGAGTTCGTGCAGGGGAAACTGTGAATGCTTTCGACGAAAAGAAAAATCCTTCTGTACGAAGAAACGGATAAAAACGCATTGCACTACTGCTTGAATAATAATAGCTAACGCTCGAACTGAGATTCAGTAGCCAAGGAAAGGAAACTTTGTTCTACTGTTGAAGAGTTGAAAATCGAATCGACAAGGAAGCGGCACTTATGATGAAAAAGTAGACGAAATATGAAGGCGCCGACGAAGTGAAGAAAGTTGCGATATGTCTGTGATTTTGTTGCTTGGAGGCAATAGAATATATCTTAAATGTGAGCTGCCTTCACCTTACATTTTAAAATTACTTTCCTAATCGAAAATGAATTTCATAAATGATTCATTTTTCCTATAACACGCAATTCAATAAATTCAAATTTTGTTGGTTTAATTGGGAGAGCAAATAAAACGGGAAATTTCAAGTACCGCCGATCAGGAAACGTGGACATGGACAGGATAGAGAGTTTTGGTAATAAATTCAGTGTTGGAAGCGAGGCGGGGTCATAAACATCTAGTAAGTCTAGTAGTCACTCCATTTTATTTACGATGGATATAGAGTCATTATACACTAACATACCGATAGAAGATGGCATTTCTGCTGTGAGTCGAGCGTTCTTGCGTTTTCCTGATGTTGCGAATCATTTTTCAGAGCAACTATTTTGTCTTTCATGATGAGAATTTTTTGCAAAAGCAGGGTGTAGCCATGGGCTGTGTGTTTGGTGGCTCCCTAGCAAATACATTGTATTTATCTAATGGAATGGGAGTCTTTGTTATTAGGCAGTGTGCATAAACGACCAATTGCGTGGCTCCGCTGTATAGATGACATCTTTGGCGTATGGAATTTTTCTGAGACTGAGTTGATCAACTTCAGAGATTTTGTTAATGGCTTCTATCCTGTTATAAATGTTTCTCTTGTATATAGCTCAACCTCTGTAAATTTTCTGGACTTGAAGTTGTATATAGACAACTTTTGTACCGTACTTATTTCAAACCGACGGATGATCATTGTATGTTAACGCCAAATTCCTTCCATCCTGGGCATGCATTTTATATGCCCAGTTGTACAGATGGGTTACACACAGTGCCACATACGATGATTTTAAGGTGACAAAAGGCATTGTGCAACCAAAATGGCTAGCTCAAGGTTTTTCTCGATCTGAAATCAGAGACAATGTAAGAAAAGTTTTACGTACAACAAAACGGAAACCGGATAGTTGGCAAACAGGTTTCATTAAGTGTAACTGTAATATATGTACATATAGTTTTATTGTAAATTCGTTGTAAACTCTTTTAATAACTCTTTTCCAATTATGCACCGTCTCAACTGTACAGATGTAAATGTCATTTACCTGATTCAATGTAAAAAATGTACAATGTTTTATGTGGGTCAAACCAGCCGTCCTTTGTATCAGCGTATTTCGGAACATGTAGACAGTATTAGAGTCTCATGTGGCACCTCTGTGGCGAGACATTTTAACAATGGCAATTGTTCCATGTCTGATTTTTCTTTCACCGCTCTTGAAAGTTGTATCAATAAAGAACGCAGGCTGCAGAAAGAGAATTCCTGCATGAAGAGACTGAACACCGAGGAATTCACTGAAACCGAGGAAACCGAAGAAAACCGAGGAAAGAGACTGAACAACGTGGAATTGATAAAGCTTATTTTTCTAGTAAAGCGAAACCGGTCTTCCACTCGGCCTATTTTCTCATCCTATCGTCAGAGGGTTCGGCGTGAGGGTCCTGAAGAACATTCTTCATTATCAAATAAATTCAGTGTTGGAAGCGAGGCCGGGCCATAAACATCTAGTACCCAGTATGTCTGAAATTAGAAATTTCTTCCTTTTACGTTTTTGATATTGATACAGCTTGGACTCTAATTCTTCATGACATGTGGCTACTTCATATTTCTGATAACCAATTCCAATTTTATCAAATTTGGACCATAACAGTATATAAATTTGACTGTTATTATAAGAACTTTTTGAAAATTGGGGATTTTTGTCAATTTCTAAACAATGACCTTTCTATCTGTAATACGCATGCCCTTCCTGCCGACTTCTAATGACACTCTTTGTGTTTGACTACACTATCACAAAGTGATGCACTTAACCAGTGTACCACCAGCAGAGCTGGAAGCGGTGCCGGTCCGGGGACGGGCCTGAAATATCTAGTACCCGGGCCGATATTTATTGTCTGAAAATAGAAATATCTTCCTCATTTGATCATTTAAATGCTCAGAATCATTTTCATGGCTTATCAATTTGGTTCTTAAGCAATGATATGAAATGAATACCGGCATACGACCGAATAGTCATAACTATGCTTTCTCAACCAGAAACAATAATCGGTGGACGATTAGTAAATGACATTACTCTGGAATTTTGGTCAAAACAGTCGATTGAATATTTAGTTCAACTTTTGACTGAATGACCTCACTTTTCAAATAGGCTTCATGTCTTCAGTGCAACAATGGTAGCTGTCGGCACATCAAATAAGATCCAAAGTATTTGTGACAGACAAACGCGTTATACATGAAAACATGTGAAAAACAAATGAATATTCACTATGTGTCAAATGTTTGAAAATTCATCTTGCTGCTAAAGAGTTATCAATTTTCTTGCAGATGGCACATAGGCCCTGAAGCATTCGATCATGTAATCAACTATTTGATTTTTAGAATGAGTTTTAACCCGATTGCACTCAACTAATGAAATGATAGCGTCATAAAGGATGCTAAAGTGCGCAAAGTTATAAAATTTCTCACCCTTGCAAGATACAAGATTCATCGGCCCATTTATTTCATTTTTTAAACGAAGTGAGCAACATAGGATATTTAGATATTATCGCAAAAGCAACTTTGGCCAAAATTACAAAAAGACATGATTTTGATGCGGCCGAGTCGATGCGGTGATTAGCCGGCCGTAAAACGCGGTCCGGTTCCGGTACATCGAATGTGGCTCCACTCACATTTTTAAAAATCAGATTTTGAAAAACTGCTAGTCACCGGTAGCCACCCGTCTAACTTCTACATGAAAACAAAAGATCACAAGGAGTAAAATGAGGAAGACCGTCAACCTTTAGGACTTGTTGAATGAAGCATTGATACCCTTGATAGTAAAATTAAGGGGCTAATTGCAAAAATATTAGAGCAAATAATGTAATTTTTTCCAAACTAGAAATAAAATTTTTCAGAAAATTGGTAATTTTTGAGATTAATGATTTTCCAACTTTTGATAATTTAAAGCAGAAATATTGCAAATGTGGCTCTTTTTTACTGTATCACAGGAATTTTACGTGCGACATCAGCGATTCGTGCTGTCAGTGTCTAAAATCTACACCTGGTACCGCACCAACGGTGTAGTGGCGAAAAATGAAAATGTACATCAGGCCGACAAGGGACATAGCTGCTCTTACCTTCCCATTAGAGCAGCTATGTCTCCTGTCGGCTTAATGGAGTGTGCCTGTATACCTGCAGCCATTGTAACATATCAGGGCCTTCAAGGGTGATGCAGGGCTGCTGTTAGTTTGGTGCTGGGTGGATTGGTCTAGATTGGTGCTCCTCTGGGTCCCAATCCGAACCTGCGGGTGCATCTTTTGCCCAACCTTGAGTCAAGATGTCATTATATTTACTTGAGATTCTTTTGACTAATTTAGAAGAGTTTAGATACCAAAATATTTACGTGAAGAAATTTCGAGTGAAAATGTCTGTCCGATTGCATTTTGATTTTCATTTCGCCATCTTGTGATAGCGACAAAATATCTTGCAGAATCGCGCGAGGTTTCGTGCGGCCTGTCACCTGGTGATCTGTCTGAGTCGCTGTTTGCAATTGCTTCTCATACTTCCTATGTGATTGGCTTTGTCATCAAACACGAAATCCAAACAGTGGTTCATACTGCGGTGGTCATACTTTGAGGTCACATCGAATTGTGTCATGTTATTGAAAGCCCGTAGTCTTTCCACGAGAAATGATTAGAAATGTGGACAATTTGGATCCACAATTCTTCACGAGGGGCACCTATAGTCCGGCAGCCAGAACGAGTTTCTGCAGGGAACGAGAGCGAAAATGAGACTTTCACAGAATGATGCACACCCTATGCCTACTACGAATCTGCACGTCTGCCGAGTTCTAGTGAGTTCCTCTTCTTGTTAGACAAGATCAAAGGGAAACACATGTTAATCCAATAGGACGCAGATTGTAGCTTTTGGTTAAAATGAAATTTTCTTTGCTTCCGCTTATCAACTGAAAAGTACAAGGTCTAGAGCTATAATTTTTGACAATTAATGTCACCAAGTAATTTCCTATCAAATTTTTGTGATATATACTTCCTGATAGGCGATGTATGCGAGAATGTGGCTCATGTAGATAAAGTGGGCCAACATGTTGCCACTTGCCGACAGTAGGTGGCCTGCCAAATCTGGATGTGTTTAGCTTCATAGATAAATATGTCCATGCACATGATAGGAAATGACCTGATGACATTCCATGTGAAAAATTGTGACTCTAGACTTAGTACTCTCCAGTTCATAAGAGAAAACATAGAAAAATTTCATTTTTGACAAAAAAAACTGCAATTTGCGTCCCATTGGATTGACAATTTTTTACTTTGATCCTGTCTGACAAGAAGAGGAACTGACTAGAACTCAGTAGACGTGCAGATTCTTAGTAGGCAAAGGGTGTACATCATTCTGTGAAAGTCTCATTCTCGGCTTCGCTCTGGCTGCCGGACTACTATCCTAGACATACAATGTCTACAATTACTCACAATCGCCGAAAAATGCACATGCAAACCTTTTGTAATTGCAATATCATTCACCTTCTTGCAAGATGTGGGATGCGCACTTTCTATACATCAGAAGTTTTAAACAATCAATGCTGAAATATTTGTTTAACCCTAATGAAAGACATTTTTCTTGACAAAATAAATTTTTGTGAAATCTGTACCCATTAATGTTTGTAACGATGAAAATTGTCTTCTTTGTTTAGATAAAATATGTTGACTTATTTCATGGTAAAGATTGACATTCTTAGAATTTAGAGACATCCTTCTAGGCCTCACGTTGCGTCCACAGCAACTGTGAGCAAAACATACAAGATTTGTTTTTTATTGGGATTTATTTCAATCTCAGCAGGCTCAACATTCCAGCGAGATATTAATGTCATGCAGATGAATCTTAGAAAAATGATCGTAATGTAAAATTCTTTAAACAATGATTTACCTGTCGAGAAGAAATCTTCTTAATATCATCTTGTTATAAGTCATCTTCCAGACGTCATTTCTCTTGTCATCAATGATGCTGGTCCTTACCAACCTCACTTCGACTGGTAGACAGTCAAGTAAACGTAGGAGAGAGACAGAGAATTACTTCTTCAAATTTTTTAATTGCGCGTACTTTTTCATTACATTTCGCCTTGAACTTTCAACTTCAAATAGACTGGAACTTCAACGTGATTGAATGAATTACAGGTAAGAATCTCGCTCTCTTACAGTCTAAGACACACAAAATATTGTACAGGTACCCCTTTCTGTGAATAGCTTCAAATTGGAATGAACATTAGTTGCGTAAAGTTGATGTCTATGCGCCGTGGATGTTTTAGTGCAAATTAACACATTTTTGTCTCCACTCAAATATATTCGCCTTACATTTCTAAGTACTGAGATTCCAGCTGCAATACTGAGATTTCGCGGCTACTACGTTTATAGTCTCTGCTAAGATTTAAACTGATTTAAAAATTTAAACCTTGGCTTCTGGGGGAATTTTTTTGCCCGTCTCTTTCCGTTGGGGAATCAAGTAACGCGCCTTTCTAATAAATTTTTTCCGATTAGAACATTATACTGGAAAGAAGAGAATATTGTGCGCCGGTCTAACAGCACAATATCGATCATGCTATTTTGTATTTTGTTTTGCTATTTTCTCTCTCTCTCTCTCTAATAGTGCATAATGTTTATAATTGGCCACTGGTTTTGACAAGCTGTAAAGTTTTGCTTTTCATACTTATTTGCACGTAGGCCTTCATGCACTGAGTGAACGATTCTTATTTTGAAATGAACTGCTTTCATGAACGGGCTTTCATTGATTTATGCAATTTCTCAATTAAGATTTGCTCCTCCATATAAACCAAATAGAATTGGTGACCGCATCGCACCTTTGAATATTCGGAATCAATTTCATTTTTAGATTCTATTGCCTGCAGAGCTGTATATCATGTTCAACCAAGTACTTGCGTAGATTGATATAATGACAGTCGGACAAAGAGTGCAGAGTATTTTTAGCTTAATTTTTGTCAAAGGCTTTTTATTTCACGGAAGATTAAATGAGAATTCCTTAAAGATATTTTAACACATAAGAGTTCGCATGACTTCCATTCACAAAACGATTTACTGTGCATCACCGGACTCGAGCTTTGAGGCATGTTGAAGATTAACTTGTCGATAAGCCAGGTTAAAAACAATACAGAAGGAAACAAAGGAATTTTAGAATGCCTGACATTTCACATAAGAATGAATTTCAATCCGATATGTCGGCTAAGCTTCCTACGCTCCTCTGCGTTTCTGAACTCCACTGTGCTAAGTTCATTGGGTGCGGAAAACGGAATGAAGGTGTCAGTTTCGGATTCTATACAGCCGCTCAATCAATGTACAGTTTTTCTTTCTTGGGCAAAGTATTTCGTTTTTTCTGATTCGTCTAATTTTAAGTTTTTATGTGAGTATGATCCCAATGAGTATGATAGTCGGAGGGCTACTGACATTTTCTTCCTGAATTCGTGCACGAGCTTCTTATTATTTTTAATTCATAGATTGTCACCCAACATCAGTAAAACGACAATTCCTAAGATGTCATTCAAGTCCTCTTGCAAGTAATGGACGGTGGAGGGTAAAGATCATTTGTTTATGTAGATCCATGTGGGTGATTCTGCCCATTACACCTCCTCAATTTCTAAAAAAAACTGCTCCAAATCACGTGAAATTCATGGATCAGCACATAGAAATTCGACATTATATAATGAATGACTAGAACGGACATGGGCAATGAATACAAAAGAGCCTCGTGGACATGCGCTTTCATGAAAACGGTACATCTCCGATGGCGGCTTCCTATGGTTGATGATAGGAACTGGAAAGCATCCGCATCTCATGTGTACTCTGTAAATATTCATGCCTATTATCATTTCTCTTTGCATACGACAGCATTTTGACAAAATGACTTACAGGAAATCTCCTTGTAGCATGTTTCAGTAATTTGCTTCTTCTAAATATCTAGCAATCGGCGCATCGACGAGCAGTTGAAATTTCTTTCAACTTACAACTGATGTCCATTTCAGTCTCACCAACTTGAACAAATCGAAAAGTCGGATTTCTATGGCTCAGCCACAGAATTAGATTGTTCAAGCGTATCATTTGGCTAGAAATGCAAACTGATTCAAAACGATGGCACATGCAGGAACTTGCTAAGTGGCCAAGAAGAAATTTTCAATGCCTTGCAGAGAAAAATAGTTGTGCGCCGCTTGCGGATTGCTGTGAATTTCTTCAAAATGCTCCGATCGCCACGACTCCTTCAGATTTGAAGAATTCAGATCATTACGCAAAAGTTTTCTCGATAATGTTGGGCTCTCCGAGACACAGTCGATGTCAAGTTCTACAGAGAAGTTTGTGAAGGTTTTTCGTGCGCCTGACAACTTTTTTAATGATGTTCGGAAAGACCAACATTATCGAGAAAACTTTTGTTCAATGATCTGAATTCTTCCATCTGAATTCTGAAGAAATCGTGGCGATCGGAGCATTTTGAAGGAATTAACAGTAATCCGCAAGCGACGCACTATTTTTCTAAGGTCTGTAAGGTATTAAAAATTTCCTTTCGCTCAGTCAGTAGGCTCCTGTATGTGCCATCGTTTTGAATCAGTTTGCATTTCTAGCATAGTGAGACGCTTGAACAATCTAATTCTGTAGTTAGGGTACCACCAGCTGAGCTTGTGATCGTGCCAGTGATGAAGCAACCCATGGTCGAAATATGAAAAGAGAAATTCTACATGGAAGAGTATGAGTCCATCTGCATGGATCTGTATGAGTTTCTCAGGAAGTCACGTAATTGTCAAGTTAGGACAAAAAAATTGTGAGAATATGTCAATAGTTATCAATTACAACGCATTTTTATGGATGGAATCGTTGTTGTTCTTTGACAAGCATTTACATGCTCTAATTTGCAGTCCTAAAAAGTGTCCGGTGAGGCGGATTTGAACCACCGACCTAAGGATCTCTGCTCCACTACAGTCCTCCGCTCTACCAACTGAGCTATCACCGGTTGCCTGTCACGAAGTGAATTGAAATGAAGCAATTCAGATCGCATTGTTGATTAAAATCAAGTAAACAACATTTTGATTGATAGTGTGCAAGATCACAATTGCTTTCTATTGTGTTATTACAGTTGACGCTCATAGTGCAGGGTTCTAATGAAATGATTTGCATAAAAACGATTTCTAACAATATTAACTGAACTTGCAAAGAAAGAATTAGACAACATTCTAATTAAAGAAAAAATTTATTTTATCCTGAGACGAACTAAAATTGTGCATGCACTTAGAAATATCAAAATCAATTTTATTTTCTTTAATTGAAATGCATAATACTGCTTTATAAATAGTATAGCTTCCAAGCTAATCATTGTCACATGTTCATTAACATTAATAACTCTCAGTCTTTTATTACTGCTTAATTTTTGTTTTTTGATGGTGAATTTTCTAACAGAAGTTAAAGATAGGGTCTGTGGTCCGAATTTGGAATGGATCATGTGCTTGTTACAAGGTGGTTTTGATTAAGGTGGCACACACGATAAGCCATAAGCCGCAAATAGAGTTCTAACACTTAGACTTCAATGAGAGCTGGCATGCAGAACAAGCCATAAGCCGCATGCAATAAGTCACAAGCCGCTTTTGATTAAGGTGGCACACACGATAAGTCATTACTCGTCACCCGGTTTAGAATCCTTGGGCGATGATCTTCAATAGAACCAACGTTGTGATATAATGCGTCATTCTTTATGCTTAATACTCTGCATGAATTAGAAAAACATCATGTATTTTCTTCCTCTGTCGGCTAGAATTGCATGTTAAGAGAAAAGTATTGTCAAAATGACTTATTGCTTATGGCTTATGACGTATGACTGATAGTCTATTGCTGATGGCTTACTGAACGTCATAAATTTTGCAACAACTGAAGAGTCTATAAAATTTGATAATATTCAACTTATGTTTATAGCATCCAGAATACCATGATCTTGTTAGCCTTTATTATAGTGTATCACAACTATGTAAGACAAATATCAAGAAGCGGCCTAAATGAATGAATGCATGTTACCGAATGGTATCATGCCTAAAAATAGCCACATTTCCGTTCTTGTCTTCCTGCTCGCAAATGCTTGCACGATGACTGTTAAAGAACACAACCATGTAGTCTGCATCATCCGCAGTCATGAATCGTCGCGAAATCAGGATCTTCAATCGTCATTTGGGTTAGTCATCTCTTTTAAACGCAGTGGAAATAGAACCAAACGGGCCTATGCTTCTGGCTTATGACATATGAAGAATCGTGACGCGACTAGGGAGCGGTGGCTTATGGCATAGTCACAGAATGAGCAGAACATTATTCACCATAACATGTTTCATGCATTCATTCATTTTGATGCACTGCAGCTTCTGCGACGATGTACGACATGCAGATAAGATAGTAGCAGATAATATTTTGATTACGTGTGCTTTCATTATCTCTATTTGAGATGCATTCTGCGTCGCTTCACTATCCCAATGCAATCATGCATGCCCCTAATATTGTCCAATGCGTTGTCAGACTTTTTCAAACATATCTTATCAGAGTCATCTACCATCAATTTCAAACAAAAACTCAAGATATCAATGTTTTGCAAAAAAGCAGAAATGAAATTTTAAACTGATATTTATATTAACAAGATGACTGGGTTGGTAAGAGCTGATACCCACTTTGGATCGAGCATGCGCCAGTTCAGCTGTGCTTTAGCAATATAAAATTTGAAAATATGCTTTTGTCTTCGTGTCACATCGCAGCTCATCATCATCAGGGTATTTCTCTCTCTCCCTTAGGAGGAACCCCTCTCTCTTCAGCGTCCACAAAACTTTGTCTTTAGCCATGCGGCTCTATGTGCGTCCGATGTTGCGTCCGAAATCGTCGCGCCATCTTGATTTTGGTCGTCCACGTTATCTTTTGTAGTTGCGCGGAGTCCATTCTGTAACCCGTGTTGTCCATCGGTTGTCATTTCGTCGCGCCACATGTCCTGCTCATCGATGCTTACTCTCCCGAATACACCGGATGATGTCCGTGACCCCTGCTGACGGATCCCACTGGCTCTCTTCCTGTCACGAAATGTAATACCCATCATTATGCGCTCCATTTTCCGTTGAGTTGTGACGAGCTTCTCCAATTGTGTATCATTTAGTGACCAAGTTTCGCTGCCATATGTCATAGTAGGAAGAATACCTTTGTTGAACGCCTTTCTCTTTAATTTCATGGGAGCCTTCTTATCTCGGATGATATCGCCAAGCTTCCGGAAGGCATTCCAGCCAAGAGTGATCCTTCGTCGCAATTCCATCAACTGGTTGTGATCTTTAGTCTGCATCTGGCCAAGGTATACACATTTGTTGACTTCTTCGATCTTCTTTCCATTGATTATGACGTCGGTCTTCCGTACGGAATTGTTACACATGATCTTCGTCTTGGCAATGATCATCTTTAATCCGACTGGCTGGCTATTGTAGTGGATATACCGAAGTATCGCTTGTAACTCCTTTGTGGAACTGGCAATTAGGACTATGTCGTCAGCGAATATGAGGTGGAACAGAAACTCTCCATCGATATTGATACCTTTGCCTTCCCAGTTGATCTTATTGATTACTGCATCTTGCAGACATGAGGGGAAGAGTCTGTGGGACATACTATCACCTTGCCTGGCATCTCGACCTAGGTTGAACTTTCTGCTGTTAGTGTGGAGTCGCAGCTGCACAGTGTAAATAAAAGACGCACATCCATGTGAACAATGATCGATTTCAGTATACCCTTTGAAACATCTTCTTCATTTCTTCAGCTAATCAAGTTTATTGTACTTTTGGCTTTTTCGTGAACTCACCTGATTCGGTCAGTTTTATCGCTTGTCATTAAGATTCAATAATTGATTCTGTATCTCCGCTCAATGGAAAACTTTGATGCCATTTGTCGAAGTTAATGTATTCTTCAGTCAATCCCAGAAAGGCTATCAACTCCAAACATTAGCAGAACATCTAATGAAAATGAGAAAAAATTCCACTGTCCATTATAAGCATCAAAATTAAACCGGGAGGACTTTGATGTTCATAGAACGCTCTGTTCCTCTATATTTGTTCGCAACATATCCGGCCGTATCCGAATGTCGGTGCTGGTAATCACTGAAGCGTAACGATGAACAAAATCGACAAAGTTAGAGTCCCAGCAGTAATTTCATCATGAGAAATTGTCCATCAGTAGAAGGGATGTTTCGTAAATCAAAGCGAAATTCTGTAAAGATTCGGAGATAAAATAATTTCTGTCTTATTTTCATCTGAGACCGAAGAACATGAGATTTTCAATGCGCTTGATAATAATTTTCTTTGCTGCCGCTTATTTGAATACTATAAAATGTTTGCTTGTATTTGATTCTAGATTTTCAGAAGCAAATCATTTTGTAATGAGAAACGTACGCCAGTATATTAGTCCGGCAGCCAGAACGAGTTTCTGCAAGGAACGACGGCGACAATGAGACTTCCACAGAATGATACATTCTATGTCTGCTACGAATCTGCGCGCGTGCCGAGTTCTCTCTTGTCGAGTTCCTCTTCTTGTCAGACACAATCAAAAAATGCATTTGATAATCCAATGGGACGGAGATTGCAGTTTTTGTTGAAAGCAAATTTTCTTTTTTTCGCTTATTACGGTAAACTAAACTAAACAACTAGTAGACATAAGGTGTACAGCATTCTGTGAAAGTCTCATTTTCGGCCTTGTTCCCTGCAGAAACTCGTTCTGACCGCCGAACTTATGAGTGTCCACTCCTTTATTTGCAGCGTTCATTTTATTGTGAATCCCCCTGAAGATGGGCGAGCGCTCGAAGCGTCGGTAGCGTTTGTGCATATAAATAAAGTTTGCAGTGCTGTAAATATAGGAATGGACACTCACTTATTCATTATAAAAGGCCGCCTGCTAATAGCAATCCTGTAAATAATTTTTTATTTGAAATTTGCTTTTCATTTTTCAAGTAATTGTCATTGTATTTTGGACCTGATGAATGAAAAAAAATTGAGAGAAAACTATTGAATTCATAGCATTCCAAAAGGATTTGTGCATGCATTTGTTCTTGCGATTTGTGTACCACAGAAGTGTCCATTCATAGCACTATAGCACTTGCTGCTTCCAAAAAATGATGGAGCTGTCCTCCTTCACCAACTCTGCCCATTAGGTACAAAATATGAAATTGGCGACTTTCACATACTACGGGTAATTTAGTGACTCAATTGCCCGTTGAAACACATTCGCATGAAATTTTCCTGTATGACACCATAAAGCAAAGATTCTGACGGTCAATGTAACTGATATCACACCAGGAATGTGTATGAGCATCAAAGTTGATAGTCATAGGGTAATCATTCGCTAATTCTGCATTCAAAGTTATCTCAGAGTTTTAAATCATTCTGTTATGGGGTAGTATGCGACTTTGGGGATAGTAATATGAAGGAATTTTTGTACAGATGGTTAACTTCTCAAGGCTTCAGCAGCTCATAGATGTAGGTGCAATTTGCGATTTCCTTATAATGCATTGTGCTATTGCATTGCTTTCATTCCATTTGAAATAGTGACTTTCTCGAGTGGGGATAAACCCTGAGTTGCTCCTGTACTCAATTTGTTGATTGATACGAGATTGGAAGCTTTCAGTAAACAAGATTGGCCACGTTAGTATCACTTCAGACGCAAAGTTCAAGCTGAGATTGCGTCTGTGAAGCGAATATGGGCAAATCGTCACAAGACCAGTGCTACTGGCTTATGGAAAGTTGCAAATGAGGTCAGAGGTAACAGGGCAAAGTTGGATATCTTTCGATCATTGAATAGCAGTTTCCCTGAGGTTGGTGATTTGTTGGCGCCATTGAACAGTGAATTATATTCCAACTTCAGTGACACAGACGACGTTGAATTGCTTCCATCACAGAATAATGGCTGGCGATATAAAAATCCAGCCTGATTTGGTGATCCAAGAGTTGGTTCGTTTGGAAACACGAAAGGCCAGTGGGTCTGATGGGATCCCTATGCGTCTTATTGTTGCTGGGACACATTTGTTGGCTGAGCCTTTAAGTGTCATCTACAACGAATCTTTTCGATTCGCAGTGTTCCTGACTGTTTCAAACATTCATTTCTTCACCAAATTCCAAAGACAAGTAACCCGACCCTTTTCGATTTCCGTCCTATTTCGGTATCGAGTGACCTCAGTAGGGGTTTTGAGATACGTGTGCAAATTTAAGGACAAATGAGCTGATTCCTTTGGTGAAAATCAAGATGCGTATCGTCGTCCACATGGCTCGACAATCAGTGCCGTAGTTACTATTCAAGATCAAATTTCCACATCCCTTGATTCAAGAAAGACATTGGCTGCTCGCATGATATGTCCTGATATTTCAAAGGCATTTGATCGACCTACAACATAATCGCTTACTGAATTTTCTATGGTCAATGGGACTTACTTCTGGTTTTCTGAATTGGTTGTTGTCGTACCTAACCTCATAAGCTTTCCAGGTAAAAATTAATGAAAAGTGTGCCTCCGTACCATCAGGAGTTCCGCAAGTCTCAGTTCTGGGACCCCATCTCTTACGTGCGTTTACTGGTTCCATTGATTTTAGTGGAGACCTCATTAAATCAGTGAAATATGCCGATGACGTGACAACAATAGACTATTGAATCTCAGGATCAGATTTTGTTGTCCTTATCAGATATTGTACTGAAGTTTCAAAAAGCAGGACTTACTTTGAATATTTCCAAATGTAAAGAGATTATTGTTCCATGTGCATCGTTGACATTTCCTGCTCAGTTTCCTTCTAATTTTTTCAGTGTTGATTTTATTCGAATTATTGGTGTTATCTTTACAAATAGGCTTACGTGGAAGTTGCATGCAAGTGAAATTTTGAAGAATGCGTCTTTACATTATCCGTTGTCTACGCTAGACTTTGGGGAAGCATGAACTGAGTGTGATTATCCATGCAGTCATCACTTCTCTGTTTTATGTATGCATCACCGGTATTTGGTCATCTTACAAAAACCTTGAACGAAAAGGTTGATCGTTTTTCAGAAGATTACACCGCTTGATTTGTGTACGTGAGTGTGAATGTGGAAAGTTTGACCTGTTTTCGGACATGTTACTTCGAAATGGGTTGAATTTTTTGTATAACTGTGAAGCTAACTCTTCTCATCCGCTACATCATTTTGTGCCAAGTCGCTTGAGAATCAGCAGTCACTTTTTGATTCCTTTTTCTCGCACTGTCAGACGGTCAAACTCTTTTTACCTTTGGATTTGTGTGGAGGCAAATGAGTCTCTGTACAGAATTTAGGCAGCATTATTATTGTTCTCTTATTGTCTTTTACATGATTATTGAATTGATTGTTGTATTGATGATCATCATTAGTTTAAATCACAAAGATAAATTCCTTTGTCTGCATTGGATGGTCTGGAGATGACATTTACTGATGGTCACGCCAAGTACTAGTCCCGAGGGGCAGAAAGATCAATTTTCAATTGAACGTAACGCAAATTCAAATCCTGAATTCTGACGAACTACATCATTGACACCACATTGAATGTACACAGTCAGTAAATTTAGATCATGAAGAGTCGAACGATGAGAATTATATCTCCATTTGATGAATTTTTCACGGATAAACATTGAGTTAAAGATAGGTAATGATCACTTGGCAGTTGTTCAGTCTTCAATGTGATAACGACAGCTCGTCACAACGACGTGTGTTCCCTAATGCAACTTTCTTTATGCATTGCGTGCGCTTGGCCAATAAGTCAAAGGGAGACGGATATTTCCACCTCACTACTATCGCATACAATGGCTGAGATAGAATAGCGTCACTTTTAGAGGTACACCGACAGACGAATCCATCTGTGATTTGAATTCTCTCTTTCTCTCTCATAGGGTTACACCACGGTAGTCACATCATCCATGATCATATGATGAGCATAAAGGACCACATCATTGAAGAAATGAAGATATTTACCGGCGAATAGAATTTCTCAACGATTGTCCTTCGAATTACCCTCCATCGATTTAAAGCATTTTTCCTCCACAGCACATCACACCGCATATGATGCTTGTTCAACTGATAGGTAGATAGATTGTTAATAAAATACTCACACATCTATATGGTGAAGTGTTGAACACGTGCATGGACACGTGTTGTAAATTTGTTCCGATAAAAAGAAAAAATTACATTTTTATTCATTTCCATCGATTTTAATATTTTTTCTATGATACACTGAAGCGCAACTGAAAATAATTGAACCATATACTTTTTCGGCAACATGCAAGCTCCCTAATGAACCGATGTCAAGGTCTAAATATAGACACTGTCATGTAACAGGTTCATCCAAGTTAATGTTTCTCCTTTAGCTGTACTCAAAGTTTGTTTAAATAGGCCCACCTTTTACCACTCTCTGCTTTACTTATTGCAACCTTGACAAAGCCGCAAGGCGAAATATTGGTTATCGTAATAAATCAATTTAGCATCCGCAGAAGGTCATTTTTTCATCACGCTTCCACTCCGGATACGAGGATCACCTGATTTATTTGGCATATACTTTTTCATTTTTTTAACTGCGTTGGATCCGCATTCAATCTGATTGGATGTGAGTCAATCTATGATATTTCACACTCTGGAGATGACAGTGGAATCGAAAGATAGCCTCTATCACTACTGTCGAACAAGTGTCAGTAGATGAGTAAATGAAGCTCGACGAATATTTAATTAAAGAAATTGAAAAATATCCGTTTTCGTAACAATCCAAAAACGAAAGTCATCGCAATCCCCATCTGGAAAAGGAGACGGTCTTTGAAAATTGCTGACTCTTAATTCGAGCAAATTATCTTATTCGACCATTGTCATGTTTCATGTGATCCAAGAGTTGATTATGGGATTTCAGCTGCAGCCCATGTTGAAGGACCTACGATGGAGCACGCTGGCGATTTTTGCAGGATTGCCATAGCCGGGAAAAACGATGGAACGAATTGTCAGACAAGCGTGTTTCTGGAGGCTCGAGTGGTTGAAGGCTGCTTTAGATTCTGCAGTCAGACATTCAAATGTAAGCATCTGGGCTATCTATGACTATCTCAATACTATAAATAGACACAACATTTTATGAAAGAGCCTATGATGCCGTCATATATCTGTGATACCATGGATATCTTCGTATTACTCTTTAAAGTAGATATGGTAGATATCGATATCTAGATAGAATCTATATATCTATATAGTATCCACATAGATATGCGTGGTGACGCTATGTTATCGAAGTGTATATATCTATTGTAGAATTTCATATCCATCTATGACGATGTAATGTGTCATTATCATGTAGATTCTGCATTGTTGCATGCAAAATCTACATAATAATGATATTGTCCTAAGCTGTATTTCTATGGGAAAATACCGTGAAACGATGCAGAAAAAAGCGTGATTCATTTGAGTTTTAGATATTAAGTCATAGATATATTCATGTAAATAATATTCAATGAGAAAATATCGTGTTTTTTCATCGCATTGATATGATAAGTTTTGGATAACTATCATGGAAAAGCTTAGGACAATGGTTTAACTGCTTGCTCGAAATCCTACATGTAGTACATGTACATCTGAAGTAGTGCATGTACAGGTTAAAAAAATGAATCTCAAGCAACATCTGTGTTTTTTGTCCTTCAAATTTTGCTCCAAGTTTAGCTGTCGGACAAGAAGTTCGTGTATTTGCCACATTTTCCTCCTTTAAGTTTCTAAACATGTTATTTGGTGAAATTGGCTACTTACAGAAATTGACAACTTATTTCTCCTTGTCAATTGAAATAGGCTGTTGATAAGAAAATGAGTCAACTCCTCACATTTTGTCTTAAGCAGCGTAAACGTAGCATCAGATTTCATTGATTTATGTGATATTGACAATTCCTGATGGTCATTTTAATACCAGTAGGCCTATATCCACGTCATCCGCCAAACATAAAAAGAAAACTAAAACGTTCAAAATTAGTTAAAATGTCCTTTCGACCATGCACGAAATTGAAATAATTAAAAATTTTCTTCATTTGCAAATATGTATCCAATACGTTGTACACGCGTTGTAGACCATTTCTTAGCTTGTTTAACATGTATGGGGCCTACTGCTTCTATTATATTTTGTCAAGATTTAAGATTTTTAAGGCTGTTTACTGCGTCCATATTATCTGTGCTGCTTGTATTTTTTCATCACCGTCGTAAATCCACGACAATGAAGTTAGTTCGCGAGTTAAGCGATAATTATAACTTTCTCTCGAGCAAAGGTTCAAGAGGATTATCGCATTTATGTATCACATTCGAACTTGATGAGAAATTTGATCGATGGTATCACGCAATAAATGAGAGCAAGAACACGATCATTATATTTTATGCAGTGCATTCATCAACGTTTACCAGACGTTGTGATTAGTTTCCAGTACTTATAATTCCTTATTCGTGTACCTAGCAGCGTAATTGATACAAAAATACAAGAAATACACACGATGACGCATGTAATGGCAATAATTGAGCTCAAAGTGAATGAAGCACGAAAACTACTGTAGACCACTTTGAAACCCTTTTGAACCAAAATTTTTAAGGAACTCCATCTCCATGATTAAATTATCTTCGAGTGGACTTCGCTTTTCGAATAGCACGTTCATTTTATATTATGATTTTAACCCATTTCGGGTATCGATAGATAACTAAGCTTTTCACTGAATAAAATCTGACCTCGCAATTTTTTAAATTTGTTTCTAAACGTCAGAATGTCCGAATTTCGAGCTTGAACTGAATTTGAAAATTGGTTTGATTTCAATTGGATACTGATAGGTATATTTTTCTTTATGTTTTTGATTCGCTTATTGGACGCAGCAAGTTAGAAAAATACTGATGCTCTACATCTAAGCCAAAAGGTGAAGCAAAATTCTCAAAAAGGCTTCTGAATTCATCTTATTAAGCAGATCTTCTTGTCATAACTATTGCACAATACATGGTTCAATGTGGACCTATCACCCAATAATTGCTGTTGATGCCTCTGTGATATTGAAAATTCTTAATCCTGCAAGAGTGATTTTTTAATGGAGTTAAGAGTCCTCTCTCCACAAAGTAGGCCTATCTGCATAAATAGGCACATCAGAATGTGCAGCAATCAGCAATTGATTCTGTTGGATTATTATGTAAATCACTAGAACAAGGTGATTTTCATGTGTTCCGTGACAATATTTAGATGCAAAATGATGGGGCGTGATTAAGATGTCCCGATATTTCTGGAAACTGTGTGTTCTCCTTTCAAAACAGACTACATGCCTGTTTTGCCTCAAAATCTGGTGAAAGTGCAACCTGAAGAGTTCACGCTTTTCGAGTATGGCAACTGTAGATGGTATCAACTTGGTTAATTACAGAAAATGCGAATTACTGTTCATTGACATCTGCTTCACTTTCTGCCCGATATGAATTAGCAGATCCTGTTTTCTCTGACGGCATCCATAATCATTAATTATTTGGTGGTAGAAAGACTTAAAGCACAACAATAGAGGTTTCCGTTTCTTTTCGTCTTGTGGAAGACACCAGCGCAGTGATCTTGTGTAATTATACTCCATTAACTTTATGTCTTGCCTCGCTGTATTTTTTTGCCATTCGAGCGACACATGTCTTTGCCTGTCCACCTGGGCATTTTGCACGCTTCACCAGTACGCTATGATCGGTAATGATGTCATTCTATTTTTAAAATGATGTAAAATGATATCACTTTATAAAATTTTATTTTTTTAATGAAATATACCATTTTTTAGCGAAATATGAGCGTACACCGCAATTAGATCTAGTCACACGAATTTTTCGATTTACATTGCTACCATGATACTTTTACTGCTCTTAGTAATGAAGTTAAAATAATATTGCATGCAGCATCGATATTGTCCAAATAATGGAAGACCGAAGAAAGCAGTTTAGTCATACAAAGCTTCTTGCATTTCAAAACTTACGTAGGGCCTATGGAGATAAACATAAGACATCACAAGTTTTGATTTAAGCTTTATACACACGAATTACAAATATGCCCACAATACGCAGTTGGTTGGGCCAACAGAATCTAAAGTACGAAAAAAGGCTAAAAATATTTAGATTGCAGTCAAGACTTCAAAAACATCAAGACAGATATTAATGATTTCAGTGTTCAATCATTGTCAATCTGTGCGATAGGCAGACTGACAGACAGACAGACAATAGACAGTTGCTTTCGCTACATGAATCAACCAGTGGAGAAGGACATTGGTAAAACAAACGAAAGAGACTAAATTTGCTTCAATACAAAATGCGAAGAATCTATGATTAGAAAACAATTGAAACAAAATTTTTTGATGATATCATTTTTTCAAAAATAAAATGATCTAAAATAAAACCATTTTTTCTCAGAATCATTGCCGGTCTTTGCCAATACGCCTACACATTTTTGCACGCTACAAAGGAAGCATCTATTTCCCTCAACCCCCCCCCCAACTTATAATGAGCAAAATGTATAGTTAGACGCTCAATTTTAAAACGTTCAGAGACATTTGCGATGTCCCTTGAATGCTATCGGTGCAAATAAAAACAATAACCCGATGATTGGGTTCTTTGATGTTTTAGAAATCTTATTTTAATGTCAAGTTGTTACCTGAGTAATCAGAACAACGGATAATTTGGTCGAACTTGTGATAAGGCTTGAAGCGCTGTCTCATCCGCAAGTCAATTAAATGCTACACTTGAGAATAAGATAATAATGGAAAGGAAATACTCAAATTTCCATCCATGTGTTATAACAGCAAATTTCAAATCTCGGTAGTGTACGCTTCAAAAGTACTTCTCCGTTTGTCCTCTCGTACACCATGTGCTACTCAGACAAGGAAGTGCACGTTCAGAAGTGAATTAAATGACATGAATTACATAGAAATCCGATTTTTACCCTTTTTCAAGTTTGTAGGGCAAAACTGAAATGTTGTTGATCAGCTAGTCAGGCAGGCATGCCTGTTCTACTGATTTGGGTGAAATGTACAAGAGCGAAAGAAGAATCATTCTTGACATAAGATGTGCTATTGGCCTACTACGAGAAAGTTCGGCAGGTGTTCATTAAATACTACTTTTGAACTCACTACTAGTATGTCATCTAATTTAATGCGCTTGTAGTGAGGCCGCCTTCTGCACACTCTCTACGGAAGGCCACGGGTGATATTACTTCCTGATTCTCAATGACGCCCTCATGAAACTCCAATGCACTTTAATGAAAATCTACGATGCGCTCGTGAAGTTCTAGGGTGCTCCTACACTGTAAATCGCTCAATACCAATCACGTACGAAAGATGCATACCAAAATTTTTCTTCGTATATTTCTGTATTCTCTTGGTATATATTTGTATACTTTTCATATGTTATTTCAAATGTGGTGTGCTTTACATACTAAAGCCATAGCAGCACAATGCTAGAAGAAAGCATAAATCATGTCCAAAGTATCTTGATTTAAGATCGACAAATTTTTGTCAATAATGATCACACTAATGTTACTACTGCTCTGCAAGTAGTAAGATAAAAACATTCAAGAGTCATGTTTCCAATACTGAATTCGATTTTAATACACGTAAGTCTAAGGCATTTCATGAATAATCAATAAGTATTCAACCATTGACAATTATGCATCATTTTTTTCAAATTAAGCATATTATCAATCCGAAATAAAAACACAATGTAATTCATGAACGCAAAAATAGTTATGTTTGAGATATATAAGTCAACATGATTGCACGAAAGATATCGTTTGAATGAATTGATGTTTATCAACTTGGTTGATAAAGTAGAGCTAACCAAGTTTCATGTGAACGTTGCTAGACAAGTAGTAACGACGACAATCTCTTGGAGCATAAATTGCACAAGAAATCTAATCTAGTTAAATAACACACTATCAAAAAGAAATATTCACGGCTGGTATTACTCAAAAAAGTTATTTGACAGTAGTATGTAATATATACATATATTTTGTTATGTGACTTAAAGCTCTTCATACGAAATACATACGTTAGCTTCAAATTGTAAGTGATTTTGGTATATGTTTGTATGTAATTTTCGTATCCAGCGATTTACAGTGCATGAAGCTCGAAGACAAGTAAGTTACAATCAGTACTCAGATCCGTAGGAAAATCAGAAATCAGAAATTCATAATTTTTTGTGAATTCGTCAATTTGGGTATCGTAAATTCGTAAATATCACTCTAAACACACTACTGGCATGTCTTCTACGTTGGTGCACCTGTAATAATCAATAAATGCTGATTTTTGCAAACACAATGTAAACAGAATAATTAAATATTGAATTGCATCATCAGTTGGAAATGGAAACAGACCTGAATGGCTGCCACTTCATCTAATATCAGGAATCATCAGCAAGCGAAGTTCACACCCCTCAACATCGACACAATTCCCTATTAAAAGTTGTAATTATTTCAGTTATTCTATAGAAATCTGATCTTATTCGAATGAAAATGCTACTCATTTAATTCCATTTTTGCCCTAGGTTGGTGATTTGGTAAATTTTCACAGATCATAATTTTTATGAGAAACAAAAAAGAAAGCGAAACTTTATGAAATAGCCTACACAGAGAAGTATTGGTTATGCTATTCTAGAATGCAATAAATTGGGCCATAGTATGATAACATCTTATGTGGACTAAGTCACTTTGATCGACAGCACAAACTTAAATTATGTAGCACTTACAAATCCGCTAAATTTACTAAGATTGCTACTTAGACTTGCAGCTTCTGGAAAACTCTATTTAGTACAGTTACATTCCTGCTATAGGATTCAAATTGAAAAGTGAATCAGAATGTGGGATAAACAAGTCTGAAACATGACCATGTGTTGTCGAACAAAGCACCATGTGAATATTGTTCTGGTGCACAATGCCCACAGACATTAATTGCTTTGTGCGCGCATTTCGGGTCTAGAGATGACGTTCCTCAGTTCGGAGGGTCACGCCTAGAACTAGTCTCGAGAAGCAAGAAAATCAATGTTCCATTGATGCAAATTCAAGTCAGAATTCTGACGAACCAGAAGAGTGACAATATATTATGCGTATTCAGTTAGCAAATTTAGATTGCCAAGAGTCGAACGGTGTGAATCATAAGCTTATTTCCGTTTGACGAACTCATCACTAAGAAAAATTCAGTTAAGGATGCGTACTTTTCAGTTGACAAGCCTGCTTACATGCTGACTGTTATGGTCGTGTGCTCGCTGATGCAAACTGCTTTTGCAATGCTCGCGCTAAACCTAATAGAGATGATGCTTTACGCATTGCTTGCTCTCACTGGACAGAATTGTGTCCGCTGTAGCATCGATTTCTGGGCCAAACCACGGTAACGCTCGCTACATTTGATAGCAAAACTCGATCGAAAGCCAGCATTCTCTATGATACGATATTCTTTTTGAATGTTCTGAAGATGCTGTTTGATGTAACACGACATCGACCAATTGCATACAAAATATCAATTTCATGCTATCTCTACATTTGTGTACAGAGATCATTTAATATGGTAACCCTCGCGACAGAGATAAATATTTCATTATAGATGTTTTGAGGTTGCATGGACATTTTATCTAAACTACAGAAGCTGTTGTCTCAAAAACGAAATGATAGATAAATAATGAATAGTTGATGATTTCTTCATGCTGAATGTACCGATTGCGAGATTTCAATCAATTTTGACGGCAACGCTCGCGACATTATCTAATAAAATTACGGATAACATAAATTTTCCATTAAATTTGTCATCACTCACAGAAGATAATAATAATGAAGATTACAAGATTGAACGATTAGCTTAGAAACAGCACACCAAACATTTTATTTGTACCGGAATCATAACACAGAAGTTAAGCATAATGCAAGATGAACGTCAACATCGGAGTGTACTATATCTTGGGTAGCTATGGCCATAGAATCATGAACAAGCTTTTGTCACTTGAGGAAGAAATTTCCCTTACCTCAACGAGTCTTTCTCTGACTTAGGACAGGAAATGGAACTTTTTTAGTCCTTGTGCAAATACTTACCCTCCCCCCGCTTTTGTCCTTGTATTTAAGCCTACAAGACCAGGCCTCGCTTTGGCGTGAATTTAAGTCTGTACATGAATTAATTCTGTCTGTATTGTAGGCTAAACAACTTAAATAAAGGATTGGGCGCATTAATGAATGCCAAATATAGTCCAGATTGGTATTGCTATCTTAATTTCAATAACAAATAAAACTAGATAATTGCAATTAGGCCAACAATTAGACTACTGTACAGCAAATCGCAGTTGTTTGTAATTAGTTACACTTTCTGAGTAATTGGTGCAATCTGATATAGGCCTACTTGTAATATCAAATTAGAGATCTCAAGATCTCGGTATTTGATAAATATTGATTCTCGAGATTGAGATTCGAGATCGCGATTACATTCACTAAGTGTATGTCATGGTAACGCTTGCGACAGACATTAAATTGATTATCTACCAGGAAATAGACTTAAAAAAAATTTGTTGATTATCACACTGATTAGCATTCATGGAAAGTCCATAATCTATGATAGTATAAACTGGCTAATCATTCTTGTCTCCGAGGGAAAACCTTATTCAATATTTTAGGTAACGCTCGCGACATTCTAATGTAGAAATTTAACATTTTCTAAAGAGTCATAATTAACTTTGACAGAAAGTTGTCTTTCAGATACATTGACTAACGTGAAATTTTCTAGCATCACAAACGATTTTTCAACTTAATATTGACATTTTCATGTGCAAAATGCATTGAAGCACACAACTCATAAAATAGGGGCATAATTGAAACTTATATAATAGTTTTTAGACTGCCCTTTGTCATCTTTGCAGATATATTTCAGTTCCCTAGTTAGCATGCGTCTGAACTTTAGACTATATGTTATATCATGGTCATCGGAATAATTCGTCAAAAACTGATTTGAAATTTTTCTTCGGTGCAACCAACTCGTGGTTTAACCCTTCTATATAGTAAAGTCCACATAGTCCAATCCGCTAGGTATGATATAGAAATTCACGGTTCTACCCACGCGCAAAACTCTAACTCTGTGCCAATGCGATTTTAGTCATTTAGCATCATCAGACATCGGAGTTCTATGTAGAAAATTGACTCGATCAAATGCAGTTCTTTCAAATATGCTCTCAGAAATCCCATTTAGCTTGTTAGTTGGTTTAGAATGGAACCTATTGATTGCAGATGGTCAATTTACTTGCAATGGTCACCATTTGAAGTGGAAATATGCGATAGAGTGCACAGTTACCATGCACAGAGATGACTTCACGAGGAAGTAAAAAAAATTCAGTAATCAAAATTAAGTAACATGTTGTTCATTCTGAGCCAAACTGTTATTTCATAATCGTTTTTCATAATATAAGCTTACGGGAAAATAGAACGATGACAGATTGGTAAGGCATTAAAATTTCGACAATGCAATGATACCCAGGATAAAGGAGAAACCAACCAGAAATGTTTCAATGTAATGCCTCCAAAGATAGGAAGAACGAATCATCTTCGCCAGTTAGATGATGGGAGAAGCTTTGCACGCTTATAAGTACTCGTTGACGAATTTGGAAGCGACGTGTGGAAATTGAGGACGAAGGAGAGGCCCATGCGTACTAAGCGTGGTCTCTATTTGTTTTGGCCTTAAATTCACAGTTGTCACGGCTCATTACATGATCTTTGCTGGTGTAGTGACTCAGGACAAGTCTGCTCTTTTTTAGTGTTTGTCAGACAAATTTCTTTGTGACATCTAAAAATTGTACTGACTGGTTCGGATTTAAAGATTGGATTGGCTCCTTCGCCTGAATGTCAATTTAAACTTTCATTGTCATTTTGAAATGAGCATTGGGTTTGTTCACTGTCTTAATTGTTTTATGACAAAATGTGAATGCCAAAAATCGTGATCCCGTGTGGGATTCATTTTCTATAGAAAACGAAAATGGAAGTGATGGGGTATATTTACCTTTATGACAGGTGTAGCCAACATGAAAACTACAAAAGAAATTTGCGAAGCATTTCCAATTTCTCAGATACAAGTTTATTATAAACAGCACGACGCTTCGGCTTCGCCTCATTCATACGTGATTATCCGAAAATCGCCACCAGTATTCCGATACATGAGTGTAATTAAAATGTCATAGACAGACTTGCCGTTGGGATTGGGATTCTAATTGGGATCCCAATAGCTATTGGGATTGGGTTGGGATTGGTCTGCCAAAAATCCATCTCAATCCCAATAAATCCCAATAGATCCCAATAAGCCCTTGCCCAACAAAATATACATCTAATCGTTAACATTAGTCAGTACGCTTCAATTGTTTTCGGGTTGCTGAGCAGTTCATCTTGCTGTGTCTTCAGTCTGACCTTGCCTCTCTTGAATTCGAGCATTGAGAGCTCTTAGTGTGACTCACACAAATTGACACAGTCAGCTTTAGCCCTACTCAATGACTTTAACTTCTCTAGTTGCTAAAATAGTGGCTTCATTCGGAGGCCTTCTTGTGCCTCGACTCGTGCTTTGCGCGTGCGCATGAGGCATTGATTGAAACGGGCAATAATATGACGCTGTAACAGTGTCACACAGCGCAGGAACAATGGCTTAAAAAAGAGCCCATGTAGCGAGCTGTTTATTAACAACTCATTATCTGATACAGGCTTAATTAATACCAAGTGTGTTTGCAGCTCGTACATGCATGTCAGCTATACAGGCAGGCCCCTATGAGCTCTCAAGTGAAGGCAGTCTCGGTGCAAAATTTAGCCATGCAGTAAGCCTATTATGCATAATGGTGTAAAATCAATTAAATCCCTTATTACTATTAAGATCAAGATAGTCCTGGGCCTGCGTCCGTGGCCTTAGTCAATTCAAAAAGTATCACATATGGTAGGCCTAAGCGGTAAGCTCCGATGCAGCTTGGGGTCAACTTGCGTGCGTTTTTATCCCTAAAGCAGACTATTTGAATTTGTATTGGAATTGGGATCTATTGGGATCCCAATGGAAATTCTCATTGGGATTGAGTTGGGATTGGGCTGGAAATTCATCCCAACGACAAGCATGGTCATAGATATTCATCAAGAAAACGGCTAAAAAAGTAAACAAAAGCAATGTTTACAGACTACTGATTACAAATATAAAACTAAAGATGAAGGACAATAATTACAGACAAAGAGATTTCAATTCAAAGCCTTTACATCCATTCATTAAAAGGCTGGGGTACTGTTGGGTACTATGACTATACCAGTATGTGACAGTTGAGAACTGTCACAAGTGTCTGGTTTTGGAATCTATGTACGTGCATATCAGAAATTCTCACACTTTTATATTTGTAATCAGTAGTCTGTAAATGTCGCTTTTATTTACCTTTTTAGCCGTTTTCTTGATGAATATCTATGACATTTTAATTATACTCATGTATCGGAACTCTACACTGTAAATCGCTCAATACCAATCACATACGAAGGATGCATACCAAAATATTTTTTTGGTATATTTCTGTATGATCTTGGTATATATTTGTATGCTTTTCGCATGTTATTTCAAGTGTGGTATGCTTTACATACTAAAGCCATACCAGCACAATGTTAAAAGAAAGCATCAATCATGTCCAAAGTATCTTGATTTAAGGACTTTTGTCAATAAAGATCACACTAATGTTACTACTGTTCTGTAAGTAGTTAGATAATGGCATTCAAGAGTGATACTTTTAATGCTGAATTCGATTTTAATACACGTAAGTCTAAGGCATTTCATGAATAATCAATAAGTATTCAGCCATCAACAATTATGTATCATGTAATTTTGAAATAAGGCATATTATCAATCCGAAGTAAAAACACATTATAATTCATTAAACGCAAAAATAGTTATGTTTGAGATATATAAGTCAACATGGTTGCTGAAAAGTTATCGTTATATTGAAATGATGTTTATCAATTTAGTTCAAGGAAATGAGCTAATAAGGAGTCTTGTGAATGCTATAAGACAAGTTGCGAAGATGACATGCGGCTTTAATTCCACAATAAATCTAATCTAGTTAAATACCATACTTTCACAAAGAAATATTCACGGCTGGTATTAGTGGAAAAAAGTTATTTGTAAGTAGTATGTAGTATAACATATTTTTTGCCATATGACATAAAGCTATTCATACGAAAGACATACGAAACACATACCAATTTGCATCGGGTCTCGTATATAAAACATACCAAGAATTCGTATTTCAACGTAAAACAGCCAATCACAGTTAGCATAGTTCGTATCGTTTACATACCAATCACATACGAAAGTAAATGGCCATTCGTATGAAAAACATACCAGATTTCTTTATATATACCAGAATCTCGTATCAAATGTTGGTTTCAAATTGTATGTAAACTTGGTATGTGTTTGTATGTAATTTTCGTATCCAGCGATTTACAGTGAGTGACGATTTTCTAAGCTTGACAGTTGAATCACGCATGAGTGAGGCGTAAGCCGAAGCTGTTTATAAAAACTAGTATCTGAGAAATTGGAAATGCTTCGCAAATTTCTTTGGTGATTTGCACTACATTCCGGATACGTAGAGAAATTCCTTTATATCAGTAGCCAAGATGTTAGTTTTATGCAATCCATGGCCGGTCTAGTCCTTTATTATTATCAAGAGTCTAATTATTGTAGCCTATTATCGAAGGTTATTTATCACTGTATTTCTATGGTGTAATGCATCCCAGCATGAATTTTACTTACTTTTGCCACGAAAAATTTCAAATTATATGCATTGGGTTTGCAAGTAATTTTATACTGAAAGAAAAGCATTTTCCTAGCGAGATTTCAAGATTTTTCGTATGCGAACAACATAGAGTCGGATATGTTGAATCTACCTTGCTAATTAACCTTCAATAACTTCTAAGATTAACTTCGCTGTTGAAACCCTGTTCGAAGAATTTATCCCGAAAATTCAACTCATTTGAAATTTGAGACGTTTCCCGCTCAAATAGTGCAATCAAATTTTAACGCGTGTCACAAGGAAATCCATCAAGTTTCAAGTCAATGTCAGTTTAAGAAAGTGTCCAGATCAGTTTCTGAACATTATATACATTTTTCCAATTCAACCCGCACATGAGGAGTGGATGTAAACTAGATTTTGATTGTTAATTCAATGTACCAAATGTTTTGCAGTTTTATTCTCTATTGACTTTTTGACTGATGATTGCTGTATTCCACTGATACCCTTGCATGATACCCGAGCGGCGGTTTGTAACTCATTTTGATAGATCGAATACAACAAGCTGTTAAAGGCATCATCATGAAAGCTGTGAAAGACAAATTAGTTTCAGTTCACTCACACAGAATTCCACCAGACGAAATGACACCGGCCAGAGGATCACATTCCAAACAAAAATAGTTTTCCAAATTTGACAGTCACATAGGAACGCTTTCTGTCAAATATCTCTTTACACCATCATAAGGGGACATGAACATGATACATGAGAGATACTGAGATTAGAACTGACCACCGCCCTGAAAATACATTTCGGCTACCTTATGTGGCTATGTTGTGCTTTACACTCTATCTGTTGCGAGATAAGATTGTGTGCACACTCTCACTGCAAGAGGCTATCTTTCATCAAATGAATGACCTGAGGTTAAAGATTTGTTCAAGAATCCGTACCTTCAAAAATGATGCGCTGCAAGCAACAGCGTTTTATGCGAGATCGTTTTAAGTGACTTTTACTGTATAAATGAGTTTAAGTATTCGACCGTCGAACCCTTTTCTCAAAACAACTCGAGAATTTCTACATTGGAGGTTGGCTACAAGACTATGTAACATTCGAAGACAAAAAGCATCGCGCAATTAATCCAACGTCCTCCTACACATGTTGACACGCGATGCAGAAGGTATAGAGACAGGAAACATCTAGCCACCATAGATATCTCGTGCTGATCTTAAGGTCAATTCCTTGACACTTCTTGGTTCTTTGTCACATAGGATAGGGATGATACATTAAGGAGCCCTATTTCCACACTCACTGACATGGAATATTTACCATCACCATCGAAACAATCATAAAACATAATAAGAATCCACTCAACAAGAGTGAAAAATCGTTCAATATCAAATAATTTAACTGAACTTTCATATCTATGCAAATGTCATATAATCACTCAGTAAATGGAAGTGACATCAGAAGTTATTTTTTAAGAATACGCAATTTTTCGTCGACCCCAACATAAAAGTGAACACAACTTTTCAAAGTCGAAAATTTTCATCAAAGATTGCACTTATTGATGACATTCTATGTAGGCTTCATGGCTTCATGAATTGTGCCTTATTAATATATCCTGAAAACTCTCAGTATAAGGCTAGCAGATTTAATGAATATAACAAAATGGTAAGGTTGGCCTGATGCGGATAAATTTGATGATAACAAAAACTTGAGCCTGACTGACCAGCTTGCGAGTCATCCGATGCATGTCAGAGGTAAATACTTGACTTTAATATACCACGTTCATGGTCCCACAGTAAAAAAATTAAAAGTTGTTTCAAACTGACAGTCTATACTAGCCTTCAGCTTTTAATTTGAGAGCTTTTAGCAGTCGAGCCTAGTAACACAATAATGAATACTACCTATTATTCCGTCCAAATATTTTAGATTTTTGATACTTTTTATGTTTAATTATTTATTGACATCAAGCTTTACAGATCCTAAATTTGTATCTTGCAGTAGAGATAAACTGAGTGCGCGATATGAAACACTGTCTGCGAATGATGATTAAGGAAATTCAAGGATTGAAATAGGCTAGTGAATGCACATGCATTCCTTACATAATGCTTGACATCACATACGTCCATTGTCTCATCTAGTAATGTGATGTGTCAATAAGTTCGCAGAATATTAAAGTACCGGTACTTCCTCTCCCTCTTCTTATGAGATATTTCGCTCCAAGGTGTCACTAACATCACCTTTCAGCTTTGACAATGCGAATTCTTGGTATTTGGTTCCAAAGAAACAGCAAATTAACCACTCATAGAAAATATTTGGTCAACGAGATGAAAGCAACATCTTTCATAATGCGCGATCTCAAGATAAACAAAATGATTGTCACTACAAAAGATCGACCAGACTGTCGCAATATCTCACATTTGTCATTGAATTTCAGTATGTATGACAGCGGTAAATACAACATCGATCAAATTGACAATTGTCTTGGAAAAGCATAAGAATAGGCCCTATCACTTGAAGTAAAAGTTTAGTCTTTTTAAAAAGAAAGGAAATGTACGTCGAATGATGTAAAGAATGATCTGTCAATGTTTACCAAAACCAATAAAGCACTGTAATTCTAAAAAGTTCATTTGCTAATCGCATTATGAGAAGTTCAGCCTTGCTCAATATCTGATACATACACGTACATTTCATATCTCGCTTCCACTTGTGTCGTCTCCCCGAAAAAGATAAGCTGCTAAAAACAGTCTATAAAAACAGTCTAAAGTACAGTCTATTTGATAAAAGTTATGTACAATTCCGAGCTTTCGCGAGCCGGCTCGCATTATCAAGGTTTGGCAGGAGTGAGGGCACGTTCAACGTCTGGTCATTTCATGTCTTCGGTTGAGTGCTGGGTCTTTTGTTCTTCAATATGATTGCTTCTTAACAGTCTTGTCTCTAATCGGTGATCTGCAACCTGTCAATAATCTCTAGCTGGAAGTCTTGTGATCGCCAGATGTCCATGGATGGTATTGTCTTGCGTGCTCTGCCAATGCGCTATCCATGCTATTATTTGATAGGCTGCGCTTGTGTTCATTATATCGGAAATTGAAAGGTCTTGACGTCTGACCTATGTAGCTGCCATGACACAACTTGCAAGTAAACCGATATACTACAGATTGTTCCATAAAAAATGGATCACCCTTAAACATCGCCTTAACTTCAACTTTGTCTAACTCCGCCAAACTTGAACGAATTTCTCTGAAATTTGGAAGATATGTCAGTTGTGCTTACTAATATCATTGTTGGAAATTTCAAGCATGAATATTGAGTTGTTTTCCTGTTATAGATAAAAGAAGTAGTAGATAATTTGATCTTCATTTAGCAATGTTACACAAAATCATACCTCACTCTTATAAAATTACATTTGCTTCCTTTGTTATGTAATATGTTGTTCTACAAGCCAAAAGCTATCAAGCAAAACAAAAATAAAGAAAATCGGTCAATCAGAGCCAGTATAGCACCATTATTCATCAACAATAATGTAACTGCTACATCCAATTAACTGGACTTCATGTTCCATAGCTTCCTGACTTCGTTGCGGTGGTGTTGGCAGAACTCCTGATTGCTTTCAGCTAGAAATCTATCTCTTACCGGTTGAAAACAATACAAAGCACAAATGAACAATAACGTCCACAATGAACAAATGGCCGTCCACGCAAAACATCCAAACGTAGAGACCGCCTAATTTTGAGATTTGTTAAAGTTGATCCAAGTCTCTCGTTAACTGAGATGGCTGCACTAGACTTGTCTATTTCTAAGTCCACTATTCGTAGAAGACTTATTGAGTCGAATTTCAAGAGCTGTAAGAGGCCCTCTCAGATCGAATTATCAGATCAGCTATACAAAAATGAACGTCTCAGATGGCAATGAGTCACTGTCACTGGCGAAATCAATGGGATCGGGTTGTCTTGGTCCTGATGAGGCATCAGTCCCGTCTGAAGGATAGTGATGGTCCGATTGAGAATTATGGATAAAATTCTGGAATCTGATCAGGAACTTCCGAGACATTTACATCGTCCCCGGGAACAAGGTGGTGCGTGCGACGCTTTAACTGATTTGGGCTGGCATTTGGACCAATGGCCGCTCTGAACTTCACATACAGCAAGGAACCATGAATTCTGAATGCTATGTGAATGTTTTACGAATGAACATTGGCCAAATGACAGATCAACTTGGTGATCCATCGACTTGGTTATTTATGGATGATAATGCTACGTGTCACAGGAGTAGTAGAGTCAACTTATGCAAGTCTCAATTAGGGCTTAGGACATTATCTTGGCTAGCTCGTTCTCCTGATCTGAATCCCATAGAAAATGTATGGAGTATTCTAAAACGAGAGTGGAGAAAGTTAGATCAGTCAAAAATCAACGATATCATCGAAACAATACCTAGACGAATTGGTAATGTCATTGACAATAAGGGTAGGGCCACAAAATATTAGCTTCTTAAGAACCGTTACTGTATCATAGCTTATCAGATTATATAAGGACATTCAAATATATTAGGGACATGAAATATGCTTTCTGTATCATACTTATGTTTTATTTAGTCAAATTTTAGGATGATCCACTTTTTATGAAACGGACTGT